>JAJJMC010025396.1:469140-533966 GCA_023531435.1 Papaver californicum | reverse complement strand
TTAATAGAAACTAAGGTGCAAATTAGACACTAAAATGTGTCTATCAATCACCGGGTTGGCGTTCATCCTCCACAATCATATTATGGGAAATAATAACAGTTTTCATTATATATGCGAGTGCGTCCATATTCCACATTCTTGCTGGTTGTTTAACGATTGCAAATTGGTTTTGCAGTACCCCAAATCCTCGCTCCACATCTTTTCGGAAACCCTCTTGCATAGCTGAGAATTTGCGTTTCTTAGGTGAATCTGGATGCTTGATCGACATAATAATGGTATCTATCTCTGGGTATATCCCATCACCCAGATAGTACCCCATATCATATTGGTTCCCATTAACCTTGAAGTTCACAGGTGGTGTTTTCCCTATGATAAGGTTTTTAAAAATATATGACCGGTTCATTACATTGATAATCGTTGTTGGAACCATGCATACCGAAAAAAGCATGCCAAAACCAGAGATCTTGTGAAACCACTGCCTCCAATACAATACTTTCATCGCCTTTGTAGGCAGTATAGGCACCCGATTCGGCTGATGGACATCTATCCCATTTCCAATGCATACAATCCACACTACCGAGCATTCCAGGAAATCCCCTAGCTTTGTTCTGGTTAAGCAACAGTTCTAGATCCGCAGCAGTTGGGTTGCGCAAATAGCGTTTCTCATATAAATGCAGAATCGTCAAACAAAACCGTCGTGTTGCCTCAAACCGTGCTTTCTCCGATGCGTAAGTACTCATCTATTGCATCCGCCGCAGATCCATAAGCCAACGTACGAATTGCAGCAGTAATTTTCACGTGTGAGGTTAATCCAAGGCGCCCGGCCGCATCCATTTTTTGAACGAAATAAGGATTAACTGCTACTATATCCCGCAAGATACGGTTGAACAATTGTCTTCGCATTCGAAATCTTCTACGAAAAACATTGGGAGGAAAAGTCGGGTTTCTTGAAAAGTAATCTGTCCATAGTTGTCTAGCTCCGTCCTCACGATTTCTTTCTATTTCGATCCGAGTACGTGGCCAGTCAATGTATGAAGCGACCAATCCCAAATTTAGTGCTTGGTCATTTTGGTTAACTGCAAATGATTCTTCGTCTGATGAGGAACTGATGTTATTACTATCATCATTAGATGTCGAAGATAAGGTTAACTGATTAGGAGGAATCGGGAAGCGGCATTTCTCAACATCTATACAAAATCAACGGTTATCAACACAATTGACCAAATATATAGCTCCACCTTTATCCATAAATCAACAAGAATACAAATTATAGTTCAAAAAATGTATAGTCACAAACAAGTAATTATATCGATTCAGGTTATAGTTATTCTTATATAATCATTTACAAACATGGAAATAATAAATACATACAACGACAACACCATGGAAATACAAACATGTTTTTCATATTTCTGTACTAAAAAACTGTAGTTCAAGCCAACCAAATACCCATGAACAAAAAAAGGAAGAACTAAACCATTCATATACAGAGACATACTTAGCAATTGGCAGAAAATACACAAAATTTACTTAAGAAGCATTTGGTAAAAAATGATTAACACTAGTAACATAGAAATGTCATTAGACAATCAAATTTAATAAATTAAATTAAACAAACATGTTCTACTGATAGTGTTAGAAATTTAAAAAATTATAATTAAGAAATTAAAATTTACATTTTAGACTAAACCATTTCTAACACTAAAATTGACATTAAAATTAATAAATTACTGATATTAAAATTGACATTAAAAGTAACAAACATGTTCTACTACATTGAGACTAATGACTAATGGGTTCTTGTTTTAATTTTTTCTTATAAAAAATGTTAATAAGTTATTAATTTTTTTTGGTGTAGGGTTTTGTTTCTAAGACTAAACCATTTCTAAGACTAAAAAAATTCATATAGCTAAAACAAGAAATTGATACAGCTAAAACAAGAAATAAAAAGACAGAGATAAATAAATTTGTTACCGTGATTAGACCAGATTTTAACCGAAATTGAAGCAGTTCCCTTCCCTAGCCGCCGTCTGTGTTGTCTGTTGAGTAGAGAAAGAACGTTTGGAAAAAAAGAAGCAAATACAAGAGCGTCTTATATAGAGAAGCAAACCCTAACCCACGACGCTCACGACCCAACACGGACGCTCCTCTACAAATGGCGTCTGTATCCTGGACGCTCTTGCAGCGTGGACGTCTGGTTGAGACGCTCAACCCTGGTGGACGTCTAATTGACGCTCTCTCTGGTGGGCGCTCAGGTAACGCTTCTGTGGGTGGACGTTTCAATAGTAAGCGCTATTGTAGAAGGGTTTCTGGATTTCAGGCATCTATTAGGTAGAGCGTTTATCACTAAACGCTCACGCAATACAACACACAATTTCTAGACGTTCACCCAATACAACGCTGGTACAATAGACGCTTATTAGTGTGGACGTTAAACATACGTCCACCCACAGAAGCGTACGGGCATGCAAACGCTCATCTATAAGTGCGTCTGGTTCCAGAATATGAAACGATCACATAAATGTGCATCCAACAACATACGTCCCACTAGAGAAACGTCCGTCTCACTAACGTTTTTCTACAACAACGTTTTATAACAGACGTCCAATTAAAATGACGTGCGATCATATTTACTCACAAAACTCCGGTGGAAAAAATGAAAAACGATCAATTTTTTTTACTCTTTGATATTTGGTATACTCGTACCGTTGCAGTTGCCCTAACCCAATGGCTAAATTCCCTCAAGCTTCTCTTTCTCATCCCGCCGCGTCTCCTCTTTTCCCTTTTCACGCTTTACTAAATCACCTCAAACCACATCCGCGTATGCCATGGCCGCTTCACTGCATCATCACTTCTTAAACTTCATCATCGCCTGCTACTCTCTTTTTAAAACCCTCATCTACTTTTTTTTATACTCACTTTCAAGACTTCGCATCTACCATAGCCGCTCATCACCTCTGTACTCAGTGATTAGAGTGATAAAAAATGAGCAAAAAAAAGTGTTGTGAATCGGCAGAGAAGAATCGATGAAACTCATCATCAACAGCCGCATCTGCAGAGAAACTCACCAACAATCGCTTAAAAAAGATAAGTTTAATCCATCTCAATGATTCTATTTCCATTACAATTGCCAAATCTTTGGTTTGAAATCGGTTTTCAGAAAGAATAATCTTAGGGTTTTGAAAACCCAAATCGACGATTTCATCAAATTTTTTTAATAAATTTATCATCGGAGCTTAGATTTGTAAATATCTCATTTCAATCTTGCTTTGAGATCAAAATCTCGAAAAAAATTAAGAAATTTTTTCTAGGGTTTCTTAATCGAAAATCATGAAATCTCTGTAATCCCGATTTAAAATTGATTTTCAGATTCATAATCAGCGCAACTGAACCTCTATTACCCATAATTTTGATTTGATTTTTATCGAATTTTCGATCTCATATTGATCTTAAATCTGCTCAATCAAAATTTGATTTAGTTGTTTATAACAAAATAGCAGATATTATTTGATCACAGGGTTTGAACTCTGTATCTAATCAAAAGCTATCGCTATTTCATTCTCACTTTGTATCGTATACAGAACCTCCAGTTGTGGTGGGTATAGTTGAATCACAATGAAGCAGAACTGAACTATATCAAATGTTCTCATCTCTGTATGTGAAAAGATTGTTAAAGACGTTGGATAATCCCTGAACAGCTAGAGTTGAATTCTCTAAAATGCAATAACAAGCCTTAAAAGAGATAAGTGTTTCGCTATCTTTTTTTAAAAAAAAATTTTGATTGATATATACATTGCACACCTTGCACAGTGGTTTTATCTTAAGCATGATTTTTGATTGTCATTTGTGAATAATTGAACCATGAACCCTCTTTATTGCCTAAAAGAGTGAGCTTAATCTCGCATAATTGCAATGAAATCCTGCTTGAATGCTAGGGAAAATTAAGTTGTCTTAATAAGTCATGAGCGTCAATACCTCACTTCAGCTAAGAGCATGTTGAATCATAACTTAAATAATCTCAGATCTGTATCATCTTTAGTCTCTGCATGTGAGTTGTGAATGTTAATGTTTGGAGCTTATATGAATCTTTATGCTCAACTAACACGATAAATTAGCTGCGTAAATGGCTCTGCTTGTAACTGAAGACATCATAAGTCATCTTTTGAGCTTCATCCGCGCTTCATGAACTGGATTTTTTAATTCACCTAATTGCTCTGACTTGCCTATCCTGATTGGAATCTCTTAAGTATCTGTTGAACTTTCGTTGATCAGGTTGACAATGATCTTTTGCTTCTGACTGCATCTGAATGACATTTAATATTATACCTCCTGAACTTGAAAATCATCTGTATGATCTTACAATAGATGTGTTGAACTCGAACGATCTCGTCCGGAGCATGATAAATATACCTTTCATTTATCCAATAAGAACTACTACAATGCATAAATAGTTTGAGCTGGATAAACATTTAAATCTCATTTTTGTAATCTATGTTTTACATTTGCTATGAACTTAATTGAACTAGTACAGCTTAATCTCAGACCTAATAGCTTACAAAGATAAGTGAAGGATGCATAATCCCTATATGTCACCCATGAGATTACCATCTGAACTTTTTAGCCTGTCACCTGTGAGTGGACTAATAATCTACATCTTTACTTGTCAATATGAACTGAACAGTAATTTGAACTTTTATCTGTCACCTGCGAGTTGGCATTTCCGATTCAAATTTGAACTAAGTAATTTGAACTTCTTACATTTCTATCTACATATGTTGAAACAGTGTACTCTGATGGTTGATGGTTGATGGTTGAAACAAGTTGACTCCAGATGAGTCAAGCCCAAGTTAAACTCCGTTGTACTCTATATTCATTCCTTTTCTTTCATGTCCGATTTTCATCTTACTTAGTTCTTATGGATACATATTCTTGCTAAAACAGACAATGTCTTTTGTTTGTGAATATATCCATTACAAGATCCGATCATTATTTAGTCATCCATACTTTCAACTTTGGAATTTTAACATGTAAGCAGAATCTCAAACATTATTTACTCTGTTGTAATCTGCACGTTTATTCTCATAGCATGTCACCACTGGTGCATGTGGATTAACCACCTTTATGAGATCTTAAGAAATATGTTTGTATTCTCATAGCATATTTGTACATATCGGTAGAGTTTGTGGTCTTATAAGTAATTAAATAGAAATCAGGAGCAGGCGGCCATCAAAATGATTAGCCCCTTCATTATGAGTTCACGCGCCCATATCATGCATTTAGATTAAACCAAGAAGTGCATGGAAGTGCATGGAATGACGCTTACTTATTTATCTATTCGAAATCCGTGACACATACATGTCATCCAGTTGCATGTATAAATCACCGTCTTACCAATATGACTAAGTATGCATAGAGCGTCCAGAATCTCGCCTACATCCATATCATCTTGTCTTGAATTTTTTGAAATTGAATAGTGATAATACTGTTAGAATGAGCGAGATATGCAATAAGCCAACACCCGATACTAATGACTGGTGGTGGGAACGGCTTAAGCGTCCTCGATCCCAGTCCAGATAATTATGACTGTGGCGGTGGAAACGGCGTAAGTGGGAACGGCATAAGTGGCCTCCATTCCAGTTCAGATAATTATGAATGCAGCGGTTATGAATGCAGCGGTGGGAGCGTCTTGAGCGGCCTCTATCCCTATTCATCTAAATATGACTATGACGGTGGGAACAGCATACGCGGCCTCTATCCTAGTCTAAGACATGTAACCAAACAGTCACAAGAGCGGCAGAGGGTAAAGCGCTCCTGTTCGACCAAACAATTGAAGATAAGCGGTCACAAGAGCGGTAGAGGGCAAAGCGCCCATGTTCGATTAGACAACTAAGTACAAACGGTCACAAGGGCGGCAGAGAGAAAAACGTCCCTGTTCGACTAAACAACTGAGTACAAATGGTCACAAGAGCGGCAGAGGGCAAAGTGCCATGTTCGACCAAACAACTGAGTACAAATGGTCTCAAGAGCGGCAGAGGGAAAAACGGCCTTGTTCGACCAAACAACTAAGTACAAACGCTCACGAACGATATAGGGAAAATCGCTCATGTTCGACAAAACCAACACCTAACACTAATGAGCAAAAAATTCATGACTGCGGCGGTGGGAATGGCTTAAGCGGCCTTCACCCTAGTCCAGACAATTATAATTGCGACGTTGGGAATGGTTTAAGCGGCCTCCATCTCAGTCTAGACAAATATGCTACTTCTATAGAAGTCAGAGTCACTCACTCCAAAGAGAAATGAGCCGGCCTCGATGCCGAGCGAGATATGAAATGAGACGTCCTCGATGCCGAGCGACGTATGAAATGAGCTGACCCCGATGTCGAGCGAGATATGAAATGAGTCGATCTCAATGCCGAGCGAGACGTGAAAGAAACCCGCTCCTTCCACAAAGAAGTTGGAGCTATAATACGCTCATTCCACAGGGAAATCAGAGCCGCTCTTCCCATAATGAAGGAAGAGCTACCCCTTTCTACAGAGAAGTAAAGTCACACTCAATTGTGTTGCTTTCTTCTTCTCGAAAATTAAAAAAATGAAAAAGCGAACACGCTTTGCCTCCATCATATAAATTCTTTCGCTTTGTATCCATCATACAAATTCAGATATAAAATACAAAAGTCAAAGGACTCAAAGTGTTTTCATAATAAAACGTCCATAGTCATATGCCGAGTTACAATACACTCCTTCCACAAAGAAGTCAGAGTTATCATGCGCTCCTCCCATAGAGAAGTCAGAGCCGCTCCTTCCATAATGGAGTATGAGTTACTCCTTCCAGAGAGAAGTTAGCCACAACACGTTCCTTCCACAGAGAAGTCAGAGTTGCTCATTCCAAAAGCTATGAGCTTTAAAATATGAAATGAGCCGACCTCGACGCCGAGCGGAATATGAATATGCAATGAGCTGGCCTCGACGCTGAGCTAGAAATGAAATAAGCCGGCCTCGATACCGAGCGAGACGCGAAAGGATCCGACCTCGATGCTGAGCGAGAAGTCATAGCCGCTCCTTCCAAAGAGAAGTAAGAGTTACTCCTTCCATAGTGAAGCCAGAGACGCTCCTTCCACACTCAATTGTGCTGCTCCCCCTTTTAAAAAAAGAGGGGGTGGGAGACTTGAACCTTGTTCCTACATGACCCGATCGGGGGGAAAAGCAAACGGGTTAGTAATACAAGTTCAAATATAAAATAAGAAAAGTCAAAGGACTCAAAGAGTTTTCATAATGAAACGTCCATAGTCACAAGCCGAGTTCATAACACTTCATACAAAAATATACAAAGACCTTTAAATCACTAACACCAACTGCTCTTTATAAACTTCTCTACACTGGGGGCTGAATTCCAAACAATGCCTCAAAAATTGGAAACCCAAATTAACTTGGGATAAGATGATAGCGCGTCATTACCACCCGCTTTCTCAACGTTTAAACTTGTATGCCAAAGCGCTTCAAAAGGAATGGGTAAGCTTATCAAAATAATTTTCTGCATTACGAACTATTTGGTATTTAACTCATCCGCATAGTGGGTAATACCCTTCGACTAATACAATGATATAATCCTATAGCGGTTAGTGCTAACATCAAATACAACTTACGATCCTTAACATAACCATTTGGTGCGTCAACACTAGACAATATGTGTTTGATCGCTAAACCCATAAGAATCACCTTCAACATCACTATAATTATTACAATAGCTCTCCAGACCATGACCTCCATAATAAAAGAATCAATATTTGAAAACGCGTTCTACAAAATCAAATTCAACTAGAAGCAAGAAAAACTCATGCTTTTAAGCAGTAAAGAGTGTAACCCTATTAGCGCCCTCATTCAAAGCTGCACGATATGACGGTTGAATACTAACTTTCATCTCGTATGTAAAGCCGCCCTCCGATTGGATGTCACGTCATACATCATGTATCTGCGCCTCACATGGTCTATTTGAGTATGTTAAACATTAAATCAACCAGGTATGATTTAATTGAACTGATCCAAAATGTATTCGCTTTGATTCATGGGGACTACATCATAAACCCGCTAATTCTATCAGAGTCTTCCGCCTTTATCACATATTGTGCTAAGGATAATTCGCTCCTACTTGAGTAAATATATCTAACTCGTATTTAAGCGATATACATGCCTTGAGTAATATTTTATCAACTGGTACAACTGTTGATGAGACTACGACTCCTCAACAGTCAGGGGACTAATGTTGATACCTGAAAAATGACTACCCGTTGATAAAGGGAGTCACCTCTATTAGCTGGGCTTGAAGTCGTGATTATTTATAGGCTTGGGGACTAAGCCCAAGCTCTTATAAGAAATACCCATAAAAATACAAGGATAAAGAAGGAATAAAGGAGAATGATAAGGATATTATTGGGAATGACACTTTGGTAATACTAGGGTATTTGAGAGGATATATGTTAGAAGGAGGTAAAGAAAGAAGGTCTATAAAAGGAATAAGAATAGTACTAAGGAAGGGGCTCTTTTTCTCTCTCTGATTGGGGAATTGGGTCTGATGTGGGTGGGAGGAGGCTCTCACTAGTTACTCACTTTTGACCCTAAAACAACGGCTACCGGTAAAAATGCAAACAATGGTATGTCTTCTCTTATACAGAGATTTGAAAGAAATTCATATTATTGGTGAAGTCAGATTATAGATGAAACTAGTTGCATCCTCACAAATTGCATTTTCTGTCAGTTTTTAACAGGATGCAACCGGTTACATCCTATATATATGACTTTGTTTTTTGATTTTTTACAAGATGCAACCAGTAACATCCTGTGTTTATAAAACCCTGTCTTTTTCTGCTTAATGATTTATTTATTTTTTTGTTTTTTGTTTTGTTTTTGTAGGAATCTTCCCTTTAGCATACGATATTGTTTCAAGCGAGAATTTCGACAACTGACATTGGTTCTTGCAGAAGCTAAAGTCTATTTTGGGTCCTCAGCCATTTACTTTCATTTCGTATCTTCATGATGGTTTGGTATTTGGTATTCCCGTTGTATTTCCTACTTCTCGCGGTGGTTATTGTTAGTACCACTTGAAAAACAATGTTCGTACTCAAATTAAGAAGAAGAAAGAAGAATATGGTATTGGAATGAACTTGTTAACTCAATGTTTTTATTCGTCAACTCATGAAGGTTTTCATGACAGTATGAATAAGTTAAAAAAAAAAAGATGCAAAGGTCTTCACCGCTACTTGAACGCTCTTCCCGTGGAAACTTGGTCCACAACACATTGTAAAGGATGTCGGTATGGAAACATTCTTCAAATATCGTAAAATTCTTTAATTCTTGGATTATGGAGGCAAAAAGTATGCATATTGCAACATTAGTCGACCACATTTGAGTCAAGATAATGGTGCAGATGATTTCAAATAAGGGTCAAAGTATTCTGGATATTTGTGTCCCAACCTTGAGAAAGAAGTTGAGAAGTCAATTCGTGCCGGTAGTACTTGGAGAATAAGCAAGTCTGGTGAACTTGAGTTTGAAGTACACTCTGATCATACTCATGTTGTTGATCTTAGAAAGTGGTACTGGAGCTGTAACCGTTGGTTTACTTATCAGTTCCCTTGTGCTCACGCGAGTGTATGTATGGATTCAGCAAACCTTAGCGTCTATTATTTCATTAATCCGTTTTTCGGTATTAGGTTATTCCAGGCTGCGTATGATCATTCAATCAAACCAAATCTCAATCATGACAATCCTTCTAATGTTGCTTAAGAAGAACTTATCCACACACCGGATGTTGCTGGCAAAGTAGGAAGACCAAAGAAGAAGAGGATTCCTAGCACCGGTTCGGGTTTCACGAGATCGATTACGTGCGATAACTTCCATAAAAATCAAAGCATAACAAGACAACATGTCCTCATCTTCCCGCAAAAAAGCAACGCCTTCTTCTCCTTTCTTAGTAGCATCTTCTTCTCCTGATTCTTTTCGACATTTTTATGATTCTTGGTCTTACTCATTCTTTGCAACCTCTTGTTGCATATTAGACTAGTGTTTTTACATTTAGTATTTGTTTAGAAAATCTATTTTTATCTTTTTGTGGTATTTTTATATTTTGTTTGAACATTTATATTATAATGACTAGTTTATCTTAATGTCTTTTTTGGGATGTTCAATTGTATATGCTCTTCAATTCAGGTACAACACATACTAAACCTTCAATGAATTCAGGAACAACACAAATTAAACCTGGATGAAACAAGTTTCAATCTGCTTAATCTGGAGATTTTTTTTTTTGTCTAGTTTCATCCTGCATACTTTGACAGAAAAACCATGCACTTGACAAAAAATAGACTTTTGGCTAAGATGAAACCAGTTTCATCCTACATATTCTGACATAAAAATATTTTTTTCTTCAGGATGTATCTGGTTTCATCCTGCATATTTTGACAAGATTACTTAAAATTATCAACAAGTAACAAGATTACTTAAAATTATCTTTTCATATTAATTGATCTGCAATTAGGATATGTACATTCACAGATGAAATCCAAGGTTCATAAATGTATGCAAGATAGAGTTCAACAAACAAAAACCTTAAACTAAACTACATCGATATCATTTTACATAAAAAACTTAAACTTAAACTTCTTTATGATCTTTAGACGAAACCAGATTTATCAATAACAACGCTCTTAGTTCCCTCCCAACTTCCAACAAATTCTTTCATCACCGAGTATTTCATGTACGAGGTCTACTCACTTTGTGCTCATCTTCTTCCTTAGAGTTTCTTAGTCTTCAAAAGCGAAACTATCTTTCATCGTCCATTCCATGAAGTAGAGTATATACATTCCGGAGTCAGGACTACAAAACCAAGTCTTTCATTTAGTTTTATGTTTTAATAAATGAAAAAAATGCACAAAAACAGAATGCCACAGTGTGAATGACCTAACTTTTTCTCTATTGTGGACAGTTATCTACGGTAAGGACTTCGTTATTATCCATGACTCTACCATAGAGTTTGCTAAGAACTTGGTTCACTCTTTTTACCATTACTTTAGCATCCTCTAGACAGTCATGCTTTGTAGTATGAATGAGAGAATTGTAGTATGTCCAAGTAATGTCTTGGAAGTCAAACTGAAGCAATGTAAAATGGTCTTTACATTCAGGCTTTGATGCAACTTCACAGTGGTGGTTCATCAGGATCAAGAATTATTGGAAATCGTTGACGTTAGCATTCTGCAATTCATTATCTATCAACTTTGTCGCCATTGATTCATCTTCCGCAGAGACATAAAACTGAAAAATAATAATTAAGTGCACTATTTGATTCAATAATTTTTACAAAAAAAAACAGTAAAGAAAAGGATTCAAATGTTTTTATGTGTTACTCATGCAAGTGTGCTTAGAAACGCGATCATAATGAATCCATCATGCTTAGATTGAAACAGTTCCCTCCATTTTATAATCTTGAACTTGATAATATTGTTCGCCACAGAATGATTTAACATCATTTCTTGGATGTATTTCTCCCATAATAGAGATTGCAAACTCACCACCTTAATTGCACTTTCAAATGCAGTCTCTGCATTATTGCTCATTCATATAGTTAATACAGGTAAAAAACAGGATGAAACAAACAAGTAAAAAACAGGAGTTAACAATTTAGTATAAGCAGGATGAAACTGGTTTCATCCTAGTTTAACAGTTTGCTATAAATAGGATGAAACTAGTTTCATCAAGGTATAAACAAAACAATCCCAAGATGAATCAAGTTTCATCCTAAACAAAAATGTAAAAAAAAACTATAACAATAAAATCATAATATAAAAAAGTTGTGCGTACCTTAAATTTCCATATTTGTAGAAGTATTTGATTAACTTTTCTTCGGTCGCTTTGTTTTCACTCCAGTAACTTTTCCACAACTTATTATTCTTATCTAACTTCTTCAACTTATCACTATTTTTATTATTTTTATCATTGTAACAAAATCCAAACCAAGTTTTTTCCTCTTCCTTGTATATATATTCTTGACGTTTCTCTCAATCAACCTAAGTTCAGTCATAACTGCTAGAGGTTGTGCTTCAATAACTACATATGTGTTTACGGCTTTGGGAATTTTATCGGGTACATGAATGTTTTGAGGAACATAACTTTCTACATCTTTGTTCATCTCTTGAGTGATTTTAATATTTAAAAAATATGGAGGTGGTGTATGAACAATAATCTGAAGAGGTGAAACTTGTGGAGTTTATGATTGCGACTTTTGTTGTCCTTTCAATACTTCCACTTCATTTCGCAAGTCTAAGATTATCTTATCCTTAGCCTCTAATTCAACCTTCAAGTTAGAGATAATCTTATCTTTCTCTTTTAACTCATTCTTCAAGTTGGAGATATTTTCTTCGTGGTTGTTTTCTGGCTAGTTAAACAAACATAATTGTCTTTCCTCTTCATTCCAACTACCAACAAAGTCAATCATCTGCAACCAGGTTCAAGATGTAACTAGTTTCATCTAGTGATTACAGAAATATTACACAGGATGTAACTAGTTTCATCTAGTGATTACAGAAATATTATGGCTTTATATTATGGATTTACCTGATCTTTTGAAACATTTTTTAGCATCGCCTCGACATCGGAAGACACTTGATACATGTTCCATCTTGCAAACCTTGGTAAGTTACCACTGTTGTTTTTCTTTTCAATACCTTTAACATGTTCAAACATCTAATACTGCAACTATAAAAAGAACAAGATGAATCTGTTTAGTTTTACGCTTGTTGTTTGAAGATTAATGAATGTTAAAAAAACATAGAAATTCACCAATAGATAGAAGCTAGAACCATTTACGGAATAAGGTGTCTTATATACTGCCACAACGTTTTCCATTAGATGTTTATGGATCAGATCCGGCCATGAGGTTCTATTGATGATAACTTCAAAAAGTTTAAGTAATTGTAATTGGTATACATACCTCCAGTGTTTGTGAGGAAAATAGTACAAAACATGTACAATAACAAAAGGATCACCAACTCTTCTTCTTCGTCTTCTTCTTTGATAACAACCTTGATTCCTTCAACAATGTCATTTTTCTCCAATTTGTGTCCACTTTTATCCGCATCCTCCTTCTTGAAGTACTTTATGTAAAATGGAGAAGTTTTCAGACTAGGGTCCTCCTTTGGCCCATAAAGTTCCTTATCTTCTTCACTCATACGTATTCTCTTCATTGCAAAGGTAGCAACTAGTGAGTTAGGATCTGTCTTCAAAATTTGATCACCAATCTTAAATGAGTTGTTTGATTCATAACTTCATATGATGTATTCTAATGCCTTTGGAGCTTTGCTACATTCAACCTTTCCCATGTTTACTTCTTTGATCACATTTAGAAAACTCCAAAATACAATCTTCCTCAGTTCATCCTCTTGTTTCTTTGTGATTTCCAATGTACCCGTTAAATCCACCATTGGTTTCATACTTGACCGAAAGGTTTTCTTCCTTTCCTTTCTCAAATGATCTTCATTACTTTCTCCAACCACATTTATATCTTACTTTTTCTCGTCTCTTAATTCAGCCAGACTCTTGCTTTTGCTTCCTACAACAGGATGAAACCAGTTACATCCCATCTAAAATAAATTTGTATCACATATTAAACCTGGATGAAACCAGTTTCATCCTAGTTTAAACATGTTGAAACTGCAGATTAAACTGCATATAAATTCATTCTAACTAAACCTAGATGAAGCTAGTTTTTTCCTATTAATTCTAATTAAACCTAGAAAAATTGCACATATCACTCACGACTTACAAAATGGTTTCAAACAAAAACCTAGATAAAACAACTTACCAAGGTTTAAACAAGATGAAAATGGTTTATCCAACTCTTGAGTATGATGAAACCAGTTACATCTTGTTTAAAACTAGATAAAACCAATTTCAACAAAACCTATAAAAGGATAAAACCAGTTTCATCATATTTTAAATCACATTCAAATATCATACCACTACATTCAAGGTTTTAATCAAAATCAAACAACATTTCTAACCTAAATTCCATCTACATTTCAACATTTCAGTTAAAAAACATGTTGTTCAAAAAACAAAATCAAAAATAAGATTAGGGTTATGAAACTTATAGGTACTCATCTTGTGAAATTGATTGAAGACAAAAGCATAATACTCTTAGTTGCAATGAATTAAGGCATTTGAATAACAAAAATCACTATCGGTGGTGTGTAAATGATGGTGTTGAGTCGTGTTGGTGACCAAGATAAAATTGACAAGGGTTTTGATGAGGGTTTTTTGTGCGGTGATGGTGGTGCTGGTAGTTAATGTGGATGGAGAAGAAAAGGATTTTAATGGTTTGTGGTGGTGGAGAAGAAGAGGATTTTTAGAAGATGTAGAAGGTGGGAGAATTTTTCCATTGTGGACAAGGTAGAGAAGAAAGGTGGGAGCAGTTTCCAACTTTGCACGATATTTTCAAGGTGGTGGTGGCGAAACTGATTTTATAGGGTAGAAAACCTAAAAGGTAGTATGATCAGTTTTTTTTGGAAATTTATTTCCGTCCATTTCACCCAGCGTAATATTTTACCCGTCCAGGTTTTAAAGGTTTCTGGGCAATAGGCCCATTTTTCCAAAAAATAAAAAAATAAAAAATAAATTGTAAGGTACAAACTTAGATGACCGCCTATGTCTATGACTCCTATTGTCCCAATAAAATGACTCTTCCCTCGTAAGGTCTTGTAAACCTGGCTATATTGGGCCTACAATAATTATTTTGGCCCTACCCAATTTTGTGTAGACCCATAATAGTAGATAAAGGGTGTCTAAATTTGTGCAAAAATATTAAATTACCCTCTATAAAAACACAAAGTTACAAATTAAAAGTAACCCAATTACTAAGACTAATTACTCTAACCTATTTTTCATTTCACTTCTTCATCAAACGATTCTTCTTCTTCTTCTCTTTTCTCCCTCTTCTTCTCCATTTCAAACCAAAACATCGTCGATAATCGGCGATTCAAAAAACGACTAATCATTTTTTTCTTATATATAATGAAGATGGCAAGACGAATGAAACACCACTTTAAAGGAGTAACTCTATCTAGTAGAAGCAATCTAGGAATTGCAGAAACAATTAAACATAAACCGAAGAAGAAAACGATTACGAAGGAGGAAGACAAAAAAACTCTTAGCTCGATACATCAAATAGCTCGAATCAGGTACTTTTCTATTATCCCATCACTCTAAATTAGGTTTCAGTCACATTCCAACACTTAAAAATTGATAATTTTGATTTCTGGTTTTCTGTGAAAACCAGAACTGTTTAATATTCATGTCCACATCGAACCATTCCAATTTGAATCGTTTGATGTTCATGCCCATTTCGAATGATTCCAGTGCAACTGAAAAGTCAGGAAACATCGAACCAGAATCGTTGGATATGGACATGAATATCGAACGATTTTGGGTCGAGAAGAAACTGAACATCTCTCAGAATCGTTGGATGTGGCCATTCCTATCATATGATTCTGGGTCGAGAAGAAACTGGACATTTATCAGATTTGTTGGATGTGGACATCCCTATGAATGATTCTTGGTCAAGAAAACTCCAGTGTTTCTGTTAGTTTTTTAGCCTAGAATCGTTGGATAAGAAAACCAACATAGAACGATTCTGGAATGTATAATGTTAGGAATCGCTGGTTACGTGTGTATCGCGATGGCCGATTCCACTCTTGGAATTCCTAAATCCCCTTGAATTCGATTGTTGATTATTGTATGTTGTCGTCCTCTTTAGGGATACGAGAAAGGCTACCAAAGGGGGAAAAATAGCTAAGAAAAAACATGATCTTGATTCTCCCGAGAGCTTAGGACCTCGTCGAAAGGACAATATGAACTTGACAGCTAGACACAATAGGGGTTCGGCAGGCAAAGCTAAAGCGGTCTCCGTTAATGAACCAGCTGAAATCCATCTAAATCGTTGTTGAGTTCGTTTGAGGGTGACTAGTATGCTTATACTAGTCATAACGGGCAGTTCTATCCTTGACACATCTCCGTTGTTGAGGTATATCATCTCTCATTCTTAAGGAGTACCCGCGGACTATTGTGTTAAGGACAATTTGCTGAGCAGGTGGATCTGTCCATTGTGTGTGTATCAATCAGAGTTTTCATTAACCTTAAAATCTTCTTCTGTTTAGTGCTTTCTATTGTTGCAGATCTAACACTTCTTTCTGCCCAACGGTGAATGATGTTTTCATAATTAAACGCCATGCATATGAAGTTTTTATCTCAATTGTTAGACATCCACTCTCAAAAAACAAAGTCTTTTCAAGCATGGCAACGAGATTTTAATTGGCTTAGCGGTTATACAATTTTTATTGGGTATTTTTTTTCACTAACTCAACTAGATCATTCGAATAAACTTATTACATCTGGATTAAACTTGTTAAATCTGACTCATGACGAGTCAGACGCCGAATTAAATTCAGATCTCGAGTCAACAATAAAACAAACATGATATTAGTATTAGATATTTTACTTGAACAAAAATTATCTAATTATAAATTAATAGCAAAGATTAGCTAATCCACCCTATATAAGCTCCAATAATGATTGTTTATTTTGAACACGTGTGTATAAAAAGAAATTAGGCATTTTGTAATGTGTATTTTATAACCATTATCAAATAGAAATCCCAATTTCTTAACCCTAGCCTGAGTTTGATTTTGAACTCAAACAGACCTCACCTTCTTCACGAAGAGCTTACGATGGAGTCCAAGCTATTTTAATTGTAAAAAAAAGTGTGGAATATAAGGTCTACTGACTTCCAAGTAAGGTTATTATGTACTTTTTTCGATCATCTTCCTAGGACCCGCGGAAGAGGTTAGAATCCAAAAAAAAAGAAAAACGAAAATTCACTTAATGTTGAGCGCCAATAGAAATAATGATGGATTTATCAGAAAACGTAAATTGTAATAACGTTGAGCGCTATAAAATGACGCCCCAAGGAAAATACCATTAGAAATGATGCCCAAAATTTATATTTGATAACAACCAACATGTTTCGTATTTTGTATATATGTTTAGCCACCAATAACGTGTCTGTGTTAAATTAACGGTTGGATACCAAAGTGGAATTAATAGGCTCTTGTTATAGGACTTTAGACTCCTTGAAACATAGCCACGTAGAGATTAAAAGAGTAAATGTACCTAAATCGTACTACATAATCCGGTCTATTCTACTCACAAAAAAAAGAAACTTTTACTTTCTCTCTCGTGCTACATTAATCGAAGAGCGATATTTCAATTACAGTCCGCCAGCTATAAACCCAAATATGTTATCATTTAACAACGAAAAACCTAATAAAATAAAATATTTATAAAAACTATTTAAAATCAACTGTCTAAGCTATTTTTTCTTAAACCACTTTCATTTATTTTTTTTTATTCAGTTGGTAACGGTGTTTTTTTCCCCTTCAACCATTTCCCCAATTTTACCAATTCTGATAAATCAAAATCATCGGAACCATTTCCTGAATCAATATCATCTTCATCTTCATCCATATCATCGTCATCGTCGTCATCATCATCATCATCATCATCTGCATCACCACCAGTACCTTCAGAATCATAATCAAAATCTGATTTTTTATTCTAAAGTTGTTGTCCATCATCATCGGTAGCTTTACTCCCTTTCCCACCTCCTCCTCCTCCTACTATTAACTTAGATCTGTATATTATATTCACTGTCTATTCTATTCTGTAACAATTTCAACCTAACCTAAAATCGAAACAAAATCACTGAACAAAGTCAAAAATGGTGAAGAAACAAGAGAAAAAGAAAGATGAAAAGATCGACAAAAAAACTTAAGAAAACAGTGAAGAAACAAAATTCTCCAAAAGGTAAATCGAAGTTTCATTGTTCTTCAGTGATTATTTATGGTTGAAATTCAACATGCATCAATGATTTTTGGTTTTGCAATTTTGGTTTCATCAATGAATTTGCGTAATTAGGTTTTATTTCTTATCATCTGTTTGTATCATAAAATAGGTTTAGGTTTCATCTGTTTCGAAATCGCTGGTTTCATAATTAGGTTTCAACTACATTTGTTTTCACCTTATTTATTCACGATTTAATTATGTTCAGTTTTGGTTTTATCATTTTCATTGTATGGTTGAAACCAACTCTGTTGGTGCTTATGGTTTACTTAATAGCTATTTTGATGGAACCAAAATTGGTTTCATCATTTTTAATGTATGTTGAAACCAACTATGTTGGTGTTTTTTTTTTTCTTAATGTCTATTTTGATGGAACCAATATTGGTTTCATCATTTTCACTGTATGGTTGAAACTAACTATGTTGGTGTTTTTTTACTTAATGGCTATTTTGATGGAACCAAAATTGGTTTCATCATTTTCACTATATGGTTGAAACCAACTCTGTTGGTGCTTATGGTTTACTTAATGGCTATTTTGATGGAACCAAAATTGGTTTCATCATTTTCACTGTATGGTTGAAACCAACTCTGTTGGTGCTTATGGTTTACTTAATGGCTTTTTGATGAAACCAAAATTGGTTTCATGATTTTTACAGTATGGTTGAAACCAACTCTGTTGGTGCTTATGGTTTACTTCTGGTTTAACATCAGGGAAAAAATAGAACCGTATAGGTGCTCGTTGCATCATTTGTGTGCGGAGCCACCTACCATAAAAGCTTTGATACAAAAAAAGGAACAACACATGAAGGCCCTTGTTGCTTGTCTATTTTGGCGTTTCTTCAAACTGTTCTACGAAGGTACACTACAAGAATTTTTTTTGAAGAAAAGGACGAAAGCAATTCAGATGATCTTAGGTTCATATTATAAGAGCGTGAAGCGTGTGAAACCAGATTGTTTAAGTTATGAGAGCAAAGAAAATGATATTACAGACCACACCGAAATAATTCGCTGTGATTTTTGGTCTATAAATGATGAAGGATGTAAATATAGCCAAAGATGATGAGCTGAAGAAAAAGGTAAACATGTTTGCGGTTGAGTACTTTAAGGGAGATAAGAAGATGAGGAAACTGATATTCTGAGAGCTATTGTGGAAACTGCAGCGGATGAAACCAAAGCTTAAGACTTCGTCAAGTTACTCGTCCTCTATCTCTTAGTATCAATATTTGTCCCAAACAAAGGTGGACAAAATATGACTTCAAAATACTTATACCAAGTATTTGAGATGAATAAGGTGTTTTGGCCAGATGTTTTTTATGAGTATCTAATTGAGCCTATAATAAAATCCAAGTTGATGATGTATCTGGTTGCGTAATTTACCCATTGGTAAGTTAATTTTTATTTCTTTTGATTCTTAAGTTGTTTGTTTTTTATTTTTCCCGAGTTTGATTACTAATTTGAATGTTATGTATTCTTTTTTCAGTATTGGTTTGTCGAGATGTAAAACATCACCTTAAGACATGATGGGCACGACATGTACGCAAGGTTCGCTACATGGAACCTAGATAAAATATGCAAGGCAGTAGTGAATAATTTCGATGATCTTAGCAAAAAACCAGAAATTTTCTCAAAGGTAAAAGCAACAATAATACTTGTTTGTTTATACTTTTTAATGTCTGGGACTTAAAAATTTCCATCATTTATTTGGTTCCACCTTATTCCAGATGAAAAAAAATGATGGAACCAAAAAAGGTTCCATCCTTTATTTAATTCCACCTTATTCCAGATGAAAAAAAATGATGAAATCAAAAAAAGTTCCATAATTTTTCTTGTGTTCTGCAGATGAATGTGGGCCACCATCAGGGATCGTTCTTGCTTCCATATAATGAACAAGAAATACGCTTGTTCCAGCGCATAGAGGAAGAATATATTCTTGTTGAATAGTATATTGATCGTGAACTGCAGGTTGGTAATGGCAATGACGAGCGTATTGCACGTGAACTGCAGGTTGGTGATGGAAATGACGAGCATACTTCAAGTGAAGAGAATGTTGGTGCTAGAAATGAAGAGCCTGCACAAAATGAAGAGAATTTTGGAACTGGAAATGAAGATAACCCTTACAAGGCTAAATATAAGTAGGCGAGAATTTTGATTGAAAAACTTACAATCGTTGGTAACAATGGGCTTTCTGAAGAAGATCAATCAATACTGGCCAAATATGATGCTGAGGAGAGGTTATAACCAATGAAGGAGACTTACGTAAGACAGAAACGTAAAAGAGATGAAACAGAAACGGTTTCGAACCGTGAAGAACATGTGGAGGTGATATGTTAAATCTTATATCTATTAAATATGATCTTATTTATTTGTATTTGTTGGGTTAATGATAGTTCCATTTGAATAGATTGGTATGAATTTCTTTTTAATGAAACCAAAAAAGTTTCATTTGAGAATTATATTAAGTTAGATATGTTAATATTGCAGGATATGATAAGCAAAGCTATAATGATTGTGGATGGCATGATAGAAAAAGAAAGGGTTTTGCGGCAAGATGAAACACAACAAGATAATGGCGATGTTGTGATTGAACCAGAAAAGGATTTATTGGTTGAAGATGGTGAACAAAAGAAAAAGTCTGACAATGTTTTTTTCGAAGATAATGCTGAGGTGATTTACTTTGATTTGATTTGTTTGTTGTAAATGAATCTGATTTTTTTGAACTCAATAAATCTTGCAGGTAATGAATCTTCCTGAAGAAACACAACAAGATGATGCAATGGAACCAGAAAAGGTTTCAGCACATGAAAGATGAATATGCAAAGAAGGGTTCTATATCAAAGCCAGAAAGTCAAGGCATGTGCTACTACTCAGTTATACACATGGAAAAAGATGCAATTGAGTTAGAAGATGATATGCCTCATTTCAGCTTGGGATTGATGCAAAGTGGCAGTGACAAAGAAGATAGTGAACATGAAGACGTCAGTCCCGAACAAAAGATGAGTAACATAATATCAAGAATGAGGAAAAACAAAAGGAATATGCAAGCACATGTTAAGATGCAGGATTATACACCTGGGGAAGTTAAGAAAAGAAAAGAAACAAGAGTTGTTGTGTTAGCAGAAAGCATTCTAAAAAGTCGCAGAAGAAACAAACGGTAAATAAAGAGGTGAAGTTGAAAGCAGTTGACAATTGAAGATTATGCAGGTACTCGATTCAAATCAGAAACCGCTCGTGTGTAGATATTTTAAAATGTATAATGAAAGGTAAGTGGCATTCATACTTTTTCAGTTTTTTGGTTTCATAATTTCAGTGTTGAAACCAAAATGAAAATACGTTTCTTTCAGTTTTTTTTCCTCTTCTTTAATCATTAATTTGTTTTTCAACAATTTAAAAACAGTGATATTGCATGGGAGAAAAAAGAGCTTGGATTGTACATAACGGGAAGGAATATGAATAACTTGATAAGAAAAGGTGACGTCGTCGGAGATAGGATTGAATTCTACATGCTGAAATTGCAAAAGAACATATCAAAGAAAAAGTTGAAACCAGATGGTACTCTTAAGTACAAAAGAGCAGTTTTTCTAAGCACATATGTCTATGTAAGTTTCCTCTAAATTCTCTTATACAAGTGTTTTTCTGAAACCAAATTAGAACTTGATTTTTGATTTTTTACTGAATTTCAGACATTACACTCAATCGGGCAAAATTGTCGCTCTGCAATTGAAGCTTTCATCGACAACATGAATTACAGTCCAGAATTTATATTCGTTCCATTGCTCACAAAACTTAGTGAAAAGTTGAACCACTGGACATTGCTATCTTTTGATAATGAGACTGGAGAATTCTCTCACTACAACTCCATAGCTGAAACTGAATATGAATGCAGCAAAAGTGCTGAAAGCATGAAAGAAAGAATGGTGGCATCATTCAAACAACATGTTACAAAGCTCTTACTAGACCCGGCAAGTCAATCAAAAGAATTCGTTTTGAACACCCCTTTGTGTTGTCATCAAGATGTGTAAGTGCTTTAAAAGAACTTGTGTTTAGAGATCTTCTCTTCACTATCTTCACTTCACTCCTTTTTTATTTTGTTCAATTTAAAGATCTTGTTTTGTTAATTTCAGGAATGATTGCGTACTTTATGTTTGCTATTACATAAAGAGCCTCTTGAAAGGAAATTTTTCGTCTAAAGCGCATATAAAACAAAAGGCGCAGAATATGAGGCCAAAGCTGGCCTGCAAAATCCTCCTTGACAAAGGTGCAGACTATGAGGCCAAAGTTCCAACTTATAGTAGACAGTTTTAGTTTTCAATTAAGAAAAATGCAGTTTTAGTTTTAGTTTAAAGTACTTGTGTAATGATTTTAGTTTTTGTTTAAAATACTTGGAACTTTTATAAAAACATCTCAGTTTGTATGTTTATAAAGATCTCAGTTGATAAAACGAAAAATTTGAATCCAAAAAGTGTTTCAACATAATGCAGAAAAGCAAAAACCTTGGGCATTAAACAAACATATCACAGACATAAACAAAAATGATGGAACCAAAAAATATTCAATCATTTTTTTGGGTTTCATCTTATTCCAGATAAAAAAAATGATGGAACCAGAAAAATTTCCATCATTTTTTTGGTTTCATTTTATTCCAGATGAAAAAAATGATGGAACCAAAAAAAGTTCCATCATATTAGAGATGAAAAAAATACTGAAGCATGTGACAAACTATCAAAACTATTTTGGTTCCAACAAATTATAAAAGCCTACAACTCTGACAAACTTAATCCAAAAATAAACAAACATGAAACACCTGCAGCAAGTTAACATGTTTAACTGTGAAAAATATAGAAAAAAGAATAAATCAGAAAATGTAGATTAAAACATATAGTAGTCTAAACGAAAACTGAAAATGAAAGTCGATGAATTGTAGTCGAAATGACTTCAAATCTGATGCGCAGGGCAGGTCCTTCAGTTATGGGTATTCAAAACATGGCAGCTACCACAAGTTCTCATCTTCTTATTGGGAACTGAACCTGTATTAGGAATTCTCTTCTTCTTCCTTGGACGACCTGATTGTGGTAGAGCATTAGGACCAAGAACAACAGATTTTTGAGACACGATCGTTGGCTTTTCAACTGTGGGGATAGGATTAATTGCTCTTGCATAGGATTCACGGTAGAACTTTACTGTAAAGTAGAATTCGACATACTTATACGGATCTTCTTCATTTATCATGATACAACGGATAGCATGGGCACAAGGGAAACCGTTGATGCGCCAGCGGTTGCAAGAACATGTTCTTCTTTGCAAATCGACCTTTTGTATTAATGTCGAATGAACTCCAAACACATATTGCGACGACTTGGTGACACTGTATTCATGGCCGTGCATCTTGTTGTTATAGAACTCAATTTCAAATTCTGGACATAAAGTTTCTCGCCACTTCAATAAGGTTGCACATTCCACGCGACGTACACACATTTGATTCATAAGCTTCACTCTGATCTCATCCACCATGATGGATATAGGCTTCTCTCTATTTTCAAGGATCCAAATATTGAAAATCTCAGCGATATTCGAACACAACCTACCATAACGACGACCCTGGAAATAAACACTTGCTCATTTATCAACCGGAGCTCTACTCAGATAATCTTGTAACTTCTCATTTATTAGCATACCCACATTTTTCAAACAATCCCAGCACATAATTGTTATAAACCTTATTGGTCTTCGACAAATATGTATTGATATTGTTCTTCATATGCCAATAACACCAACAATGAACAACGTCAGGGAATACAACAGGAATTTGATTCACCAAACCACTACATCGATCACTCACAAAAGTAAACTTTTTGCGCAGAGGAGAAAGGACTCTATTCAAATTCTCTAAAAACCATTTCCAGTTCACGTTATTCTCCAATGAAACCACAACATACGTTAAAGGATAGATTTCTGAAACAGAATAGGAAAAAATGTCCCAGCATATAAAAATGATGAAACCAACAAAAACAAATAGAATGTTTAAGAAACTTACCGTCATTCCCAATTAGACCTGTTCCTGCCATGATATGACCAAGATATTTTCTCTTCAAATGGGCTCCATCAAGGAATAATAAAGGATGACAGTAATTGAATCCACGAATGCATGCTACGAAAGAGATAAAAAAATCTCTGAAATTTTTGAGTCCCATTTTCAACTTCCAAAACAACACGAGATCCTGGATTGGTTTCAGTCAATTTTTTGGTATACCATTTCAAGTAGATAAACGATTTCTCGTTCTCTCCCCATGTAATATTCAATGCATGCCTCTTCCCTGCATATGCATAATAACGACTAATGCGAAAGCCATACTCTCTTGTAAACTGATTCATAATATCCTTTGTCTTCTTCTTTGGATTCTGTTTAATCTCTTCGAAAATCAAGCTACTAATTAGTTACTTCGACAAATATGGTATGTTTACAACTCCACCACAACAAGTATGCTTCTTATTTAACTCTTTGATAATAAAAGGACTACCTTCAACACCATCAATAGAAACAACATATATATGCCATTCACATTTTTTTTCTTCCTTCTTAGCACAACATGCACCAATCCTCGACTTCTCATTCCTTGTCGTCTTGAATGAATACCCAGATGTTGCATGATATTTCAACAAATCAGAACGAACTTGTTGAACACCTCTCGTAAACACCTGATTGACACCCTGAAAAATGCCTAATCAAAGCGCAGACTTCAACGGTTCTTTAACTTTATTACGGACATCATAATCAACTAAATTTGTAAGTCTTGCATACTCGAAAGGTATAATTCCTAAACTTCATGGCTGCTCAAAAGGTATAATTACTGAACTTGCTGAACTAGAACTAGAAGACTCATCTTTATGCCTTACATGTAACTCAAGAGATGGAAGCTTATTAAACAAAGTAAATAGAGCAACCGATTGGAGATCAAAATCACAATTGATAACCTTTTGCTGATCACCAACTATGTGGAAAATTTCTATAGAAAGAACAGAGAATTGACACCAACTTGAATATATACTACCCTTCAAATCAAAAATAGATGATGGTAGACCAATACGAAACAATAATATATCATCTTTGTGAGATATAACCGCGAGAACAGTTTCCATAATTTACAGGACAAAGTATGAAACCAAAAAAAGTTTCACTAGATGTGAATATCAACAACAACAACAAAATTTGAATAAGAACATCAACAACATAACAATTTTCATTCCAATAGATTTGAATAAGAACATCAACAACATAACCGAAGAAATCGTAGAAACAAATGGATCTGAGTTTCATAATCAACATAAACTCGAAAATTCAAACAAAAAAAAAATCGATTACTTAAAAAGTTGAATTTCAGTCTCCCATGAATGATTCAATTAAAACAATATCTTGAGCGAATGAGAATATGATCAAATTAGAAGGATAAACTGTAACTTCAGTTGGATTCTTCAAACCAATATCTAATCTCACTGATGAATGATTCGAAGAACAAACTGAAAAAGTTTCATAATCAATATCAACTCAAAAATTAAAATACAATCAAAATCATAATAAAAAAATCAAAATCAAGTAAAATAAAAATCAAAATTACCTGATGAATGATTCGACTACTTGTAACTTGTCTTCTCTTCTTCAATTAAACTGAAACGAAAACGAGATCTGAAGTTGAGACTTAGTTCAATCGATTTATTTGGAAAAGATCTGTTTGAATTGAAACCCTAGAATCTAAGAAGAAACGAAGATTTTGAGAGAGAAATATTTTCTTCCTGAATTTGATTGGGTTATATTTGGAGAAGATTTGATTTTCTCTCACTAAAGATTTGATTTCCGCCAATATTTCCTTTTGAAACACATAGATTATATAGGTAAGGGCAGCTTGGGTATTATAAAATTAACTAAAAACTAAAATTACATATTATTAGAGGAAATGGGGTTTTTGTATCATTTATATTTCAAATGGTTTTTATTTTAAAAAATAATATAGGAGGAGTTTTTGTATGCTAAGTATGGTCACCTTGGTTTTTTACTATAAATTATGTTTCAATTAATACCCAACGTTATTTCTTTGTCACTTTGGAAGAACTAACTTATTAGACTTACATTTACATGATTCTTTCACCGTATTAGTTGTTCAAACGAGGCATTTGCCATTCTAGTGCACATTATATATACCTGCACAATAAATACTTTTCCTTTTATCAATTAAACAATATAATTTACAAATATAAATAGAATAAAAGAATTACAACAAATCCATATACAAGTGCATAACCCCCAGATCATCCAACATTGAATAGTAGGGAATTTTAGTACATCATATTCAAGGAAACAACAGTAAAATTATTTATGCGTTACAATTTCTTCCTTTTTGAAGATTTAATATTCGAATTTAATGGAGCTTAAAGGGTGACCTGGTTGATCCAGATACTAGATATTTTATTTAACAGCTAAAATCATGTCATTTATTGTTCTCTACTTGTTATTGAAACACCTCTCATTTATTTCTTTCCAGAAGGCCCATACAATTGTTGTTGGGAGAAAATTCTAGATGTGGTTTCCCACCACTGAGAAATATTCATTTTGTATATCCCTAATTAGTTCATTTACTTCTCTTTGATAGACCTAATCTATTCCAAAAGCATACATGAAGTATTTCCAGATTTGTCTTGTTTCTGTGCAGTGTAATAGGAGGTGGTTAATTGTTTCCAATTCTCGCCTGCAAAAGAAGCACATGTTGAAGAGTGTTTTACCCCACATTTGCAAGTTATCTTGTGTATGCATAGAGTCATGGTGTATCAGCCATACAAAAAATAATATCTTGGCTGATACACTTTGATTCCATACAGTTATTAAGGAAAACTTGTAGGAGCGTCGATTTGAGTGGTATTTTATGACAAGATATTCCACCTATGCACAAAGGTGGCATGGAAATTAAAAAATAGAATTCTTTGACCATAATAGTTTCTCAAAGGAGGCACTTTCCCTTTGAGTGCACATTATATACATGTTTGCACAATACATACTTTTTTTATCAATAAAACAATATAATATAAAAGAATGAAAGAATTACAACAAGTCCAGATACAAGTGCATTACCCTTAGATCATCCAACATAGGATAGTATTAAACTTTAGTACATCATACCCAAGGAAATAACAATAAAATTATCTATGTGTTACAATCTCTTCATATTTGAAGATTAAATCTTCAAATTTAATGGAGCTTAAAGGATGACCTAGTTGAGCCCGATACAAGAGATTTGATTTAACAACTAAAATTATGTCATGTATTGTGCTCTCTTTATTATTGAAATATCTCTCATTTACTTCTTTCCAAAAGGCCCATATAATTGTTGTTGGGAGAAAATTTGAGATGTGGTTTCCTACCACTGAGAAATATTCATTCAATATCTCCTCGAATAGATTATTTACTTCTCTTTGATAGGCCCAATCTATTCAAAAAACAGACATAAAGTATTTCCAGATTTGTCCTGTCTCTGTGTAGTGTAATAGAAAGTGGTCAATTGTTTCCAATTCGCGCTTGCAAAAGAAGCACATGTTGACGAGTGTTTTACTCATCATTTGCAAGTTATCTTGTGTAAGGATGGAGTCACGGTATATTGTCCATACAAAAAATAATATCTTGGATGGTACACTTTGATTCCATACTGTTGTTACAGGAAAACTTGTAGGAGCGTCGATATAAGTGGTATTTTTATAACAAGATATTCCATCTTTACTCAACTTCCACTTTCGTGAGTCTTCCATGCTTATTTGTATTACATCACTCCAACATTGTGCCCAAGGAGATTGATTCCTTATTTCAGTGTCCATAAGTGTTTTAGGGTGAAAACAAATGTAAGGTAAAATCATACCTTCAAGTATGTTTGAGAGATCAAGCTCGAACAGGGAGAGCCTAAAACAAGAAATGATCGTTCACCTCTTACTTCAATCACAAAGGTGGAGAATATTGGGTAGGTCTTAGGGGAGGGAAGCAAAGAAGGTTGACAAATATCAGTGTGATAAGTAGCGTGTGAAGAAGAAAGGATTATCAATAAGATGAATCGCTAATTTTGTATATCTTAGTTTCTTCTGTATTGTTCTCTTGTTTCGAATAGGTGAAAACCATCTATTTATAGTTCAAATGAGACACACTGATTTCTTGTAAGTGGTGGAAGTTAGAGAGAGGTGGATAAGTGATGATTGTGGATATTGTAGTGGGGTCTTGTCCGGAAAGTAGGGAAGACTTGTCTGACCACTACTCCTCATCCTCTCAACTGCTCTGTAACCGTCCCACTACTCGTTACCTTCTTGTTCGTGGATGTGCTGCCACAACACACGATTGTCATAGACCGCCAGACCAGTATACCAATGAGAATCCCCCCATGTGTTATATTTGATATCTCGTGGAAATAGTGGAGTCATAATTCACTAATGTTTTGATTAATTCAAGTCAAGTTAAATGACTTGCTAAGTCAGTGAGGCAAGTTGCATAACTCACTGTATTGATAATTAGATTGATTAGTATCGAGTCTGGTAAGTTCAGTGGCCATGTACTGGTTTAGGACTAACATGGAATATTAATGGCTAAGTACAGCCCAGAAGTGACATAGCATAAGTCTGAAAAGCATTTTAGGCCAAATACTGTAGAGAGCTTCTTAAGCAAGCAGAATATTTAGAAATCATGTAAGATTTGGTATTAAACCAATATTGAAGAGAAATGAGTATTTATGAGGGAAGTAGCTAACAAAGCTAACACTAGCTACTTAGCGCAAATAGTAATGTGCTAGCTCTTTTAGTATAAAAGGCTAATGTGTTAACATCTCAAGAGCAAGGCCAATATGCATAGTTTCTAGCAACTATCAATTATGCTAGGGTTAGGAAGCTAGTGTCAAGGACGTTCGAAGTTAGTACTTCAACTAGGTAGTATAGTTAGCATTAAAGTGTTAATGCCAATGCGCTTATGACCAAGGACGCGTTAAGCCATAGTCGCTAAGTATGGACGCGCTAGGCATGGGAGCGTATCAAACTAGGGACACTACGGCCATGGGATGTATCAGACAAGGGGCCTGCTTGCTAGAGATGTGCTAGGCATGAGACGCATAGATAGGGACGATACGTATCAGCGCTAAGGATGCTAGTCATGGGACGCGCCGTATCGGCGCCAAGGACGCTAGGACATGGGATGCATCAGCCAAGGGGCATGCTTGCTAGGAACGCTACGGCCAAGACTCACTAGCCAAGGGCGCTAAGTCATAGACGCATCAACTTGAGCTAGGGACGCACTAGGCTTGTGGCGATGGTTACGCGGAGACGCGATAGCCAAGGCCGTGCTAGGCCAAGAAAGTTGGCGTAATTGACGGTAAGTTTAGCGCTTGTAGCGCTAGGGTTAAGGTGCTAAGGTCATGGTTGTTACTAGCTGAGACGCTAGCACCATTGAGGCTTGCTTGAGGACGTGCCAAGATAAGATATGCTTGGCTAAGAGGATTTCGCGCTTTTAGCACTATGGTGGCGAACTAGCGCCAATGTGGTACTAAGCCAAACAGCTGGTGCTAGCCTGGTGTTAATAGGAGAACATGCTAGAGTTAGCCTAGCTCAGAGGCACAGTGCGTCTTTTAAGGCATTGATCCTTGTTTGTGCGCGTCTAAGAGGAGTAGCGCATAATTCGTGGCTTATCTTTAAGCAAAGTGCTAAAGTAGCATATTTTATCTCAGAAGAGCAATTTGAGAAGAGTTTGTTGTGAACAAAGTGTTAAGCTATAGTATATTTTGGGGTTTAAGCATTAACTATTCTCGAATTTGATAGATGTTACCGGAACATCGATGCGCGCTCGAAACAAGTTTAAGGAATTCATCTGTGGAATTTATGTGACTTGAGACTAGTTCAATATGGCATAAATATTATAATTATTGAGGAGGATGCGAGGCCAGTTTAAAGTGCTTGTATAGAAGTTGTATTCTTAATTCGCTTGTGGAATATAAGTAGAGATACAATATTTCATGTTTTATTATAGAACTAAGTATATATGCATAAATATGCAGATATCCTTTTATATTCCCGTTGCGTGGTAGAGGGTAATTTTACAATTATATCCCGTGTCAAAAACTCAACATCTACATTAAGTCCCATGCTTAGTGAGGAACAGTAATGTTGCACAGTAAGCACTAGATGGTGAGAGTGTGCTTATAACGATAATATATGCATAATTTAAATTTGAAAAGTAGAATAAGGTGTACTTAGCTTATTGGATGTTTGAATATGTGCCCCTTAACACGAAATTTGTCTGGGGATAGTAGGCACCTTTGTTCTTGCTAGGAGTCCCAAATTTTCCGTAGACAAGAGGGGGCGTGGCTAGGCTGCTTCTTTCTCTTTTTATGGGTTTCCTAATTAAGCAAGGATTCTTCAAGTTAACGTCTATATATATGCTTCTCCCTTTTTTTTACGTCACTTCCTTATTTTGGTTTTCTTCTTCTTGTTATGTTCGTTGGAAAAAGAAGATGTTGGCGATAGCATTTGGCAAGCGTCACCAGCTAGAAGCAAAGGTAAGCACGTCTTCCTCATTTCTTTGTTTTTTTTACGCCATTATGGCTTCTTTTCTTGCAAACCCTAGTTTTTTTGTGTTTTTTTTTTTTTGCTCGTGATGTTCCAACTAGAACCATATATTTTTTGAAACCCATCCACCTTAAGTAAGCTAGGGTTTCAATCATCTTTGATATAGAAAGAACTTGAATGAATTGCAGATGACTAGTGAGCATGACAATGATGTTGGCACATCTTCTGGTTAGAATTGCGGAGAAGTTTCTGATATTGTATTTCTTGAGAGAGTACCTCACTTCCGTGATAGGTTCCGAGATTATATTTCTGAAGAACTCGTCGTACCTTCTGGTTTTATTGGAAACTTTATTCCTAACTATTAGAAGTATGTTGTTCCTCAGAGTGTTACTCTTGAGGCTGTTCCAAGGCTTTGTTTGCAGAAAGAAGATTATGTATCTTATTTTGTCGAGTTCAAGACACACCAAGTTCCCATGAAAAAGTGGTTAAGCTGGTGTAGAGCAATGTTGAATGCATTTTTAGCGGTTAAGGTTTTGAGAGATGCTCGAATACTTCATGTTATAAGAATGTCTGATCATTTGCAGGTCTTCAAGGATGTTAAGGGTCTTTTGACTTTTGACTTTTGCTTCAAGTTGGTGTGAACCAACTCATTCTACTATATACGCCTAGGGTAAACTAACAATTACTCTGAAGGATATAGTTAGTTTTTTCTATCAGTTTCTGGGACTCTCCCTGTCAAAAAATTTGCTGAAGATAAGCGAATGATCACGGCTTTGGGGAGAAAAATAGAAGAAATCCAACAGGGTTGGGGTCGAAATGGTACACATTATGTGAAGTGTATTAATTATTGGTGGGATAGTAAAACTTGTGTGGATGATCCCACTATTAGTGACCATTTGACCATTGCAGCGTTTCTGACACTCTTGTTGTCTAAAGATGTATTTGAAGACCGCCCGATTGGAAAATTGAAACTCTCTGTTGTTCCTATGGAAGTAGCGCTTGCTGGTGGTGAATGTCTCCCTCTTGGTAAATTGTTCCTTGGTTCTTTGTATTCTCATTTATATTCATTGGCTCGCGACATGAAAACTTCTAACGGGTTCATGAAGATTGATTCTTTTATTCATATTATGTTTCTCCAAGCATGGTTATATGAGCACTTCCTAAAATACATGTCTTTGTCAAAGCCTCTGAATTTGCAGGGAGACATTGAGTATGCAAGGATTCACCGATGGCATAGGAGAACTATTACCTCTGTAAATGTAGCTGATTTGATAGACGTACAGAGCGAGGTAAACTTCAGGCCTTGGAATTCTGATCACGGGTATATACTTTCATCAACTACTTTTCCTGGAGAGGTTGAGATGGTTCTCTGGTCAGGTCCAAAAAGGCAAGCTAATACCTTTTCTCCTGGATATAATACATTCATGAATAGCTCCACTCCAGGTTATATCCTTGCTCTTTGTTCAGAAGGTTCATTCAGTGCAAGCATACAACATCGATCGTGTGGATCGTCAGATGATTTTTGACCAAGAAGGGCCTCGTAATCACAGTGCAACCCCGTCCATTAGAATTGAAGAAGAATTTGGATGTCTGTCTTGCTGAGGGAATAAGCATCCCTTTCTTTTGTTAGGGTAGGAAGCCTCAGATATCAACCATGTACGTGTGCTTCTGGAATGATGAGAGGAGTCACTTTAAAGAATTCCTCTTGGGATCTCCGGTGATGAGTGGCGCTCCTTCAAAAAGAGACAAAGCTCGGGGTCCCAATTTTCAGAGTTCGTCTAATGCCAAGCGGAAGCTAATTATTGACGCGACTCATAAAGTAATGGTCTTTTCTTTGGCTTCTAGAAACATGACTATTATGACTCTAATCTTGCATTCTTTCTTATAGGTTCACAGTGTTCGTCCTCGAGTGAATCTTGCAGCTAATAGTCCCCATCCTATAAGGCAAGAACCAAGGATGATTCTTCCTAGAAGTAAGACTGGTCCTCGCAAGAACGTAAGTATTCTACTTGTCATTCTCGGTACTTGTGTATTTTCAGATCATATACTTTATCGTCTTGGTGTAACATATAAGCACAAGTACTTGTATTGACTTTGATGAAGCTTATGAGGCCTGAGAAGAAACCATAATCATGGAAGGTGAACATGAGTCGGGGAAGGAAGATCTTGAAGAAACATCTCGTACAAAAGAAATTCATGAAAAGTCTAAATTCGACGATATTGATGATGAAGTAAACAATGAAGATGAAGTGGTGCTAGACTCTTCCGCTAAATTGGATCCTTCTCAAGTAAGTTTTACCCTCCTTATAATAGTAATAAGCCATGTAGACTCCTTAAATTTCTCATATAAGTATGACTATGCTTGAATCTTGCAAGCATTCATAGGTTTTCGTCGCCAGAAAATTTCAGAAGTATAGAGTCTGGGAAAAACACCATAGAATCTTTATACGACCTCCTTTTTGGATGATTGACCCCTCCATCCTTATTAGAAAACAATTTCTTACATCATATTGTGGAATAAATCCATATTTGGAGATTTTTTGTGGCATCAAATGCCCGAATATTAGAACTCAATAAGTATCCAGGAAAATCCTGACAGTTTTCATACTCGACTCTGCTAGCATTTTTACCACATCTCATAGCTCGTTTGTCCGATTGATACACACTTATAACATGTTGTATTAGACACCAATATGAAACTTTTGATATAAGACTATGCCCAGATTCATCACCAATTATTGTCAGCTTCAGAGTTTCCGAGAGGTAGTGAAAATTGCTTCTAAAACGTTTTTTTTAAAACATCTTGTGATTGTTCCAACTCATATAATCCATTATAAATGTATATCATGTTTATGAGTATGTATGACAAGTTTTATGTTTTATTCTCAAGAATTTTATGCTTGAGACGTTCTGACTCAATTTTCCCATATCCTCTCTACTTTTAGGGGGAGAATGATCAAAATAAGAGAGTTGAGCTTGCTAGTGAAGGAACAATAATTACCGTTGAACCCAATGTAAATAATGCCCTCTACCATACTGAAAATCATGAGAGGACTCTTTCTTGCATGCTTGTTGAGGATAGTGCTTCCATTGAGTATCCGGGTGCATATATTAATGTTGACTTTGGCTCCAGCAGGACTCTTCCTGGGTACTTGCATGTTGGCGGATTTGATGTTCTATCCACCCATGACGAGTTATATACAAAGATTTGGAAGAAGTTTGGCCACTTCTCTATAGATAATTCCAGGAATTACATGGCTTTAGAACGAGGCGTGTCCAGATTATTGCCTATCATACATGAGATGATCTCATTCCCTCGAAATAAAGTTTTTGATGCAGTTTTCGAGGAGTGGAAGGACGTTGTGAATAACGTCGAGAACTCTTGTTTAAATATCATGTGGGTCCGTCATCGTCTGGGGAGCCATACGGTAGAATTTTGCTGAAGTAGGAGAACTTGCTAGTCTGGAGGCGGTGACCAAGTCTAATGAAGAGGTTGAAAGGCTTTCCTAGGAATTGGAGCTTGCGGTTGAGACTCTTGGAAGGATGGAAAAGGAGTATTTGTAGGGACTGAGCCAGTTTTCAAGGATTTTTTTCTAATTTTACAATTTTATGAAGCACATTTGTGGTTTTCTTTTGGGATTTTTGAGTAGGTAGGTTTTTGACAAGTTATTTGTGAAGAGAGATACTCTTTTATTATTATTTTTATTTTTTTTAAATGGATAAGGATGTTTGAATTGATTGATAAACTTGAAAACCTAACTATGAATGCAGATATATTGTAATCATTTTGGAGGAAATATAAATATTTCATGAAAATAGGGAAATATTCAAAGTAAAATAGTGAAGCACTCATGCTTTGAAAGCTTTGAGCCACTTGCCGTGAATTACTACTCATTCTGACTTGTCACGGTTCGTGAGCTTGTAGTGACCACCAAGTAGAGTCTCAGTAATTATGTAAGGTTCTTCTTTGATAGTTAGAGAAATTGACGCAAGAAGTTGTTCCCTCTTAGTAATTTTCAGAACCGTGTCTCCAATTCGAAAAGGTTCAGACTTTATCATCTCGTCTGACAAGTCTTCTCTTTGGACATCCAAGGATTGTTGGTGGAGTTCCTTATCATCATCAAAAGCAACTTGACTCGTAAGTGAGTCATAAATCTTCCCATTATTAGTAAAAGCAATTTTCAACCATTTGATAAAATATTAAAATAAATCAGCTTCCCATTCACATCTTCTAGTCGTGATTCCATCTTCTCCTTCTAATTGCAATTCTCTTGATTGCAATAAATTTGGACTCCTTCATCTTCTAATTGCAATTCTCCTGATTCCATCTTTTCCTTAAAGATACACTTCATATTTTTACACTCACTAATTGGGTGATTGACATATCGGTGATAATGATAGTAGTTAGGGTCTGTCATTTGCTGAGTTGTAGGAAGTCGTCGCATGGGTGGTAACTCTATGGTACCGTCTTCTATCCATGCTTCGAGTAGTTAGAGTACTTCTTCCATTGGAACTGGGAAATCCGGGAATATTATGTTTGGCTTAACATCTTGTCTCCGGTGTGGCTGTAACTGTTGTTACGAAGCTTTGGCTTTGTTCGAAGGCAGAATCAATCTTCGAGTTGGTACTGGTGCTGAGTTCGGAACTCTGGTTGAGATGGAACTTTTCTCATAGGTCCTTCGTTGCTGACAAAACCAATTGATGGTTGAATATTGTACTGTTTGTTGACTAGCCGTCGACTTCCACGTGTGTCTCCAAGGTTTTCTTCTCTTGACGGTCTGGTTCTTTCTAAGAGGGTAGGAGCAGTTGTGGAAGATCGTTTTGCGGCTTCATGTAACTCATAGAAGGTCTGAAAACGTAAATTTTCCAAAAGAGCACGATAAACAGGGATCATACTATTAATGCAGAGTTCCACTAGTTGATGTTATATCGTATTCGGATCGTGACAATCCAGTGCTTGAATTCTGGATCTCTTAACGTATTCACTGGGGTGCTCATTATTTCTATGGAACATTCTTTCCAGGTCTGATAGAGTGATCTGCTCGGAGACAAAGAAGTACTTCTTGTAAAAAGCATTAACCATATGTTCCTAACCAGAGATATTGTTGGGAGCAATGTGTAGGCTCTTCCAGTGAGGGACTTTTAAAATTCTTTGAGATGTAGCACATGATTATATTCATGTCCTCCTAGTGATTCGAGAAATTGAGAGACATGCTCACGAGTATTTCCAGTTTCATCGTATAATGAGAAAGTAGGAGATGAGTAACCTCCCGGCAGAGGGATCCTTTGGATTTCAGGCGGGTAGTGAGGTTGGTGTTAATGGACCGAGGATGAGTCTTCCTTTCCATGGTTTCGTATGAGTCTCTTCAGATCTTTATGGGTAACAAAGTAGGGTTGTTGGTATATCTGCAGAGGGCGATCAAGATTAATACAAACTCCATCGTTCCTTTGAGTCTTTGGCATGCCAGCATCAGTAGTTGATGTAAGGTTGGTCCTGGTTCATTCCGTTAGGTGCTAGCGTTGTTCTGAGGAGAGTTGCTCCGTTAGAGTTTTGAGACAGGCAAGTAATTCCTTCTGAGTGGTAGTCATGTCCACCTGTATTATGGCAAGGACTTCATGTCTCTTCATCAGATCATCTATGTTGAGCGGAATTTGAGTATTCTCGGTGTCTTCAACAGTCTTGTCACTGAGAGGAGGTGTAGTAGTAATATTATTGGTGGTTGCATTGGTACGGAGAGGTTCAGCAGTAAATGAGTGTTTTTCAGAATCGCCACCACCAGTGCTACCTGAACCGACTATAGGAGTTGTAACCGCTCTAGACCTAATATCCACCATCTTGAATAACTTAAAATTTGCTTTCGTAATTGAGAAGTTGATCTCCCGCTATGGTCGCCAACTGTTTTAGGGTGAAAACAAATATCCGGTAAAATCGTACTTTGAAATAGGTTCGAGAGATCAAGCTCAAATAGGACGATCTTAAACCAAAAAATGGACGTTCACGACCTGCTTCAATCACAAAGGTGGAGAAGATTAGGTAGGTATTAGGGGAGGGAAGCAAAGAACGTTGAGAAATATCAGTGTGATAAGTAGTGTGTGAAGAAGAAAGGATTATCTCTGAGATAAATCGCTAATTTTGTATATCTTAGTTTCTTCTGTCTTGTTTCGAATAGGTGAGAACTGTCTTTTTATAGTTCAAAGGAGACACATTGATTTCTTGTAAGTGGTGGAAGTTAGGGAGAGGTGGAGAAGTGATGATTGTGGATATTGTAGTGGGGTCTTGTCCGGAAAGTAGGGAAGACTTGTCTGACCACTACTCCTCATCCTCTCAACTGCTCTGTAACCGTCCCACTACTCGTTACCTTCTTGTTCGTGGATGTGCTGCCACAACACACGATTGTCATAGACCGCCAGACCAGTACACCAATGAGAATCCCCCCATGTGTTATATTTGATATCTCGTGGAAATAGTGGAGTTATAATTCACTAATGTTTTGATTAATTCAAGTCAAGTTAAATGACTTGCTAAGTCAGTGAGGCAAGTTGCGTAACTCACTGTATTGATAATCAGATTGATTAGTATCGAGTCTGGTAAGTTCAGTGGCCATGTACTGGTTTAGGACTAACATGGAATATTAATGGCTAAGTATCAGCCCAGAAGTGACATAGCATAAGTCTGAAAAGCATTTGAGGCCAAATAATGTAGAGAGCTTCTTAAGCAAGCAGAATATTTAGAAATCATGTAAGATTTGGTATTAAACCAATATTGAAGAGAAAGGAGTATTTCTGAGGGAAGTAGCTAACAAAGCTAACACTAGCTACTTAGCGCAAATAGTAATGTGCTAGCTCTTTTAGTATCAAGGACGTTCGAAGTTAGTACTTCAACTAGGTAGTATAGTTAGCATTAAAGTGTTATTGCCAATGTGTTTATGTCCAAGGACGCGCTAAGCCATAGTCGTTAAGTATTGACACGCTAGGCATGGGAGCGTATCAAACTAGGGATGCTACGGCCATGGGACGCATCATCCAAGGGGCGTGCTTGTTAGAGACGCGCCAGGCATGAGATAGGACGCATCAGTGCCAAGGGCGCAGGACATGGGACACGACGTATCAGCGCCAAGGATACTAGGCCATGGGACGCATCATCCAAGGGGCGTACTTTCTAGGACTGCTACGGCCAAGACGCACCAGCCAAGGGCGCTAAGTCAGAGACGCATCAGCTGGAGCTAGGGACGCGCTAGGCTTGTGGCGCTGGTTACTCGGGGACGCGCTAGCCAAGGACGTGCTAGACCAAGAAGATTGGCGCTCTTGGCGCTAAGGTTAGCACTTTTAGCGCTAGGGTTAAGGTGCTACGGCCATGGTTGTTACTAGCTGAGACACTAGCACCATGGAGGCTTGTTTGAGGACGTGCGAAGCTAAGATATGCTTGGATAAGAAGAAATAGCGCTTTTAGCACTATGGTGGCGAACTAGCGCCAATGTGGTGCTAGCCTGGCGGTAATGGGAGAAAAGGCTAGGGTTAGCCTAGCTCATAGGCGCAATGCATTTTTTAAGGCACTGCTCCTTGTTTGTGGTGTGTCTAAGTAGAGTGACGCATAATTCGTGGCTTATCTTTAAGCAAAGTGCTAAAGTAGCATATTTAAGCTCACAAGAGCAATTTGAGAAGAGTTCGTTGTGAACGAAGCGTTAAGCTAGAGTATATTTTAAGGGTTAAGCATTAGCTATTCTCGAATTTGATAGATGCTACCGGACCATCAACGCGCGCTTGAGACAAGTTCAAGGAATTTACGCGAATTGAGACTAGTTCGATATGGCATAAATAGTATGAGTATTGAGGAGGCTGCAAGGCCATTTAGAGTGTTTGTATAGAAGTTTTATTCTTAATTCGTTTACGTAATACAAGTAGAGATACAATATTCCATTTTTTATTATAGAACTAAGCATATGTGCATAAATATGCACATATCCTTTTATTTTCCCATTGCGTGGCAGAGGACAATTTTTACAATTCCAGCCCTTGTCGAAAACTCACCATCTACAATCATTTTTCTTCTCAAATCAAGATTCTAATTCAGGACCTCTCCGTGCTTATAGTGTAGAAATCATTGACCATTGACAACTGTTTTCTAGATAGATTATACTCCCTCCGTCCAACAATAGGTGACATAGTTCAAGTTTGCACAATTCTTAAGAAAAAGAGGAGAGATGAGTTTTTTTAAGTTTTTCTTTAACAAATATACCCTTATTGATAATAATTAGTAAAATTTAGAAATAATTTATCTCTCAAACTATACCACGGATATTTCTAAACTTTATACCATGGAAAATCATTTTAGAACATCTATGTAACGAATATAAACATGCCTATCAAATTATACATATTTATTATACTAACAATAATCAATTAAAAGGATAATTTTAGAAATATCCTCTTGTTTAATGATATAGGTCACCTATTAGTGAGATAAAATTTAAAACTAAAAAGGTCATCTATTGTTGGACGGAGGGAGTATAAATTAGGGAAACTGTTTTTTAGCGTGTCTTCCCTAATCCAATGACCAGTCCAGAACCTTGTTTTTTCCACCTTCCGATGTCATATTTAAGCCCCTTCTGAATAATATGCAATTAGTTTGTAACCCATCTCCAAACTTCTCCTCCATAAGTTGTTTTCGACACTTTTATGTCCCATCAATTCGCGTCTCTCTCGTTTCTCTAGGACAACTTTCCTCCACAATGTGTCTTGCTCCACTGAGAATCTCCAAAGTCATTTTCAAAGAAACCTTACATAGGGGCTGCAAGCTTGATAGAGGGGTTGCAAATGGATTCAGGGTGACCAAATAATCCGTTAAGGGGTATCCTAGGGGCTATGTTAAATTTTTATATTACCCTTCTATCTATGAAAAAGTCTAATTTTCCCTTCAATCGATTAAAACCTAAACAAAACAAAACCTTACAAAATTTTCATTTCAATTCAAAACCTTTCCCTCTCCCTCCATATCTCCTCCTTCTCCATTTGAACCGAATTTCTCCATCGAATGGTGTATACAAGGTATTCAACAAAACCCATGTTATTTAGAACCCAAAAGTGATTGATTTTCTTGTTTGATTGATGGTTTTGTTAAAAAAATTGGGTTACAAAAAAATTTACGGTTGGGTTCGATTGGAAAACCCAACCGTAAACGTATGTTCTCAAGAACTTACGGTTGGGTTCCATTCGAACCCAACCGTAACTGGTTTGTTCTACATTTTATGGTTGGGTTATTAAAAAAAAAACAATCGTAAATAAAAAGGTAGGAGATGAAGATGAAATTTTACGGTTGTGCTTGATTATGAACCCAACCGTAAAAAAAATTGCACTTAAATTGCTATTTACGGTTGGGTTTGATTGTCAAGTTGAAAACCAAGCAAAGAAGAAATCAAGTCAAAAAACAAAACAAATGATTATTTACGGTTGGGTTTTGGCTGTAAACCCAACCGTAAAACTGTCAATATGAAAAAATGTTTGTTTTACGGTTGGATTTTTGAGTCAAAAACCAACCGTAAGACTGACATTTTTTTCATGGCAGACTTACGGTTGGGTTTTCAGCCAAAACCCAACCGTAAATATTCCTGGATCATTCAAAATTGGATTCTAGTACTTGTGTTGTTTTCGGTTTTTGTTTGTTTGAATGACCTAATTTACCTTCAATCTAGTTAAAATGATTGAATAAGTTAAAATTTTTGATTTTTAAACCCAAATTTGACCTTAAACTCAATGCTCCAAAGGATGTTTTACGGTTGGGTTGGGAAGCCCAAACCCAACCGTAAGAAATTTTCTGGAAGTAAAACTAAAATTGGTATTTACGGTTGGGTTGGATTGTCAAATCCCAACCGTAAATAATCCTGGATGGGAAAACTTTTTTTTGAACATTAGTTATGGTTGGGTCCGATGCTAAAACCCAACTGTAAAACTGTTACAATTTGGTGTTCATCCGTGAAATTATGGTCACGGTTGGGTTGGGAAGAACACCTAACCGTAAATGGCGTTTACGGTTGGGTTCGACATGAAAACCCAACCATAAAATTCTCTGAATCACAAAAGAATCATTATTTCAAACGTAATTTCATCAAATTTGAGCCATAAAAAGACCAAGAGTTTAAGTTAGAGGTATACCTCACTACTCTGGTTAAGTGAATCAAAATCTAGGGTTTTTTAAAAAATCCTAAAAAATTCTCTTCTAATTTTTCTTCCCACCAAACCAAAAAGAAAAAAATTTGATTTGATTTGATTAAGTTTAAGATTATTTTAAATTAATTATGATTAGCCTAATCTATTAGCTAATTAGTTTTACTAATATTAACTAATCATGGATAGTTTAGCCATTATAAAAATATTATGGATAAAGGGTTTTTTAAAATTTACTTTAAATATCTCTATTGCGTCTTTACATGGATAGTCCCTCTATAGACTTTACAGCCCCTATACAGTAAAACCTCTATAAATTAATACTCGATAAATTAATAACCTCGATAAAATTAATAATTTGTCCAGTCCCAACTTGGGACCAGTATAAAATTGGACCCCAATCGATAAAATAATAAGATAATAACTTTTTTGAAATCCCAGTGTATATATATTGGTCCCAATGAAACTATAAATTAATAATTACTAAAAGATTCCAAATTCTAAGATTGTCTAGTAAAAAATGAATCTATAGTCATTTGTTTTTTGTTGAACTTCAAATCTATATTGAGTTCATCTTTAAATCTCCTCATTGCACTTAAGAGTTGGGGCATTGTCTTCTCGTATTGCAAAAAAAAAGTTGTGAAGAGTTGTTGCCGCTTGCAATGCTTCTTTCCGAGTGACCGGTTCCAAAGCTATTGAATCATCCTCAACTTCGTCATCGACCGGATTTTGAATGGTATCCGCCACAATTTCTTCAATGCTTTGAACCTCGTAACATTCATTATTTTCACCCTGACAATCTAGCAAGTGATTCACATCCATTTTGTGTCGATAATGCATACCTGTAATCAAGTTCTCAAGCTCACGAATGTCTTCCCCAGAATTTACATCGTTTAAATCACTTGAGCCGGTTGGATTCGCCGAACGAATTTTACAGTGTCGAAAGCAATTTGCTATGGCCTCTTGTTGCACATTTCTCCAAGCTGAGACGGCCAAATTGATAGCATCTAAAACATTAATCTTTTCCGAAGAAGAAATGTCCAACTCATAACCTTCCAAAATCTTACGGTAAAACCTTTTACGGTAGTACATTTTAAAGGCTCTAATTATCCCAGCATCACATGGTTGAATTTTTGAAGTCATGTTTGGCGGTAGAAAAAACAACTCAATGTTTTGCAACCCTTGGATATTATTTGAATGGCTAGACAATTATCCACTACCAAGAGAATTTTTCGACCGTGCATTTTTTCATCCAGCCAACGAACATATTCTTCGAAAAGCAACCCAGTCATCCATGCTCTTTTGTTGGCACGGTATTCACAATCTAGGCTATTCATGTTGATATTCTTAAAACAACGTGGCTTTGCATACTTACCAATGATCCATAGAGGAATTTTTTTCGAGCCATCCTCATTGCAACAAATAACAATTGTAAGTCTTTCCTTGTCCTGTTTCCTACCTTCAAGTTGTTTTGTTGCAAGTGAATGGTCAGCTTGTAACCTGTAAAACAAACCAGTTTCATCCATATTAAAAACATTTTTCATAGAAAATTGATCAATTTTTTCCCTTATAGACTCCAATTTCTTCTCCATGTCATGTGTGTCGACTGAGCCACTTTCTCCGAAACGGCGATATGATTTGATACCATGCCTTAACTTAAATTTCTCAAGCCATCCTTGTGAAAGTTTATGCTCTGAAGAATCCTGTGGATACAAAAGCTTCAGCGCCTCAACCGCCTTCTCTATGATTAGCTCTCCTGTTATATTCACACGCTCTTGATGTTGGAGAAACCATTCATAAACAACTTTCTCCATGTCCGGGTACATGGATGGTTTGTGACGCTTGGAAGATCCACCTTTGTCAAAGTCAGCTGATAGGAACTCTGATGATCGCTTGAGAGTGTTTGATATTGTTCCTTGACTAACTTTCAAATTGAAAGTTTTGTCAACCCACTGCACCAAATCTTGTTGAGTGCATCCTTGGTGATCTCTCTTATACTCGCATAACAATTTTCGTTGTTGATCGGTCATTGTTGATTTTTGAACACCTTTTAGTTTAGGAGCCATAGTTGATGTGATTTTAAAAAATTTCAATGGACATTTTATAGTGATCAATTTCTAACCATGTTTAATGTACTGCGTTGGTACCATGGACCAACTTTTTGGAACCATGAACTAGCTTTTTACTTATTCAAAAACAATGAACTTGACAAATTCAATTAATTTGTGAATGTACATTCATAAAATGTGCCTTGGAACTTGTTTTTGTAATTTATTTTTCATCTCTAACTAATATACATTGTAACTAGTACATTGGACTTGGAAATTTAAAGGTAATACGTAAAACCTCTTTAAATTAATAAATTATTAATTTATCGATATAATAATATCTCGCTAAATTAATAAAATATCCCAGTTCCAACATTATTAATTTATAGAGGTTTTACTGTATAAGGTTTCTTTTCAAATTATCGAGTTGTTCATGCTAATAAGGTCCTTGATACCCACTCCTCCATTTCCCTTGATTTACAGATCATATTCCAAGCCACCAGTGCATACCTTCTATCTGTACTTTTGTTTCGCCATTTTACAATTGACTGAGGCATGGTAAATACTGACATAAGGTAGATATATATCTAGGGAACTCAACACACTCTTGATCATTACTGACCTACCACCATATGATAGATCTTTACACTGCCAAACTTGTAGCCTTTTCTATGCTCGTTGAATGACTGGATCCCAAATTGATTTGCTTTTATAACTACCACCAGATGACATACCCAAATACTTAATTGGAAGCTCTTCTTGATTGTATCCCATTGCTTCCTCCACCATCTATTGTAATATTTTTGCATGATACTACTCAGACTCGAGGAAATCTCGAAAAAATTTAAGGAAGCATGAATACATTAAATTTGAAGTGGTGAAAAGTTGAGAAGAAAACCTCGTCGTCTGCAAAAGGCAGGTGGGAGACACTAGTTCCATTATGTGAAATCTTAAAGCCTTCGTATAAAACATCACCCTCCTGTTTATGAACCATCATGCATAACCCTTCCATCACTCTTGTGAAAAGGAAATACGATAGTGGATTACCTTGGCCGTAGTCCTATTCCACTTTTGGATTTATTCCCCGATGAGCCATTCATGAGAATAGAGAAGTGAGCCGTTGATATACATGTTTTAATCTACTGTCTCAATTTTATTCAAAAATCCATCTTTGTCATAATCATGTCCAAGAACTTCCAGTTTACATTGGTGTATGCCCTTTCCACGTCGAGCTTAAAGATCCAACTTGGTGAATTGGTCCAAAGTCTCGTGTCAATACACTCATTTGTAACCAATATACTATCGGTAGTTTTCCTATTTGCTACAAAGGCACTTTGTGATTCAGAGATTAGCTTCGAAAGAACCATCTTCAGTCTCATCGAGACTTATAAGACGAATTAATAAGACTAATAGATCGAAAATACTTTACATCTTCCACACGATATCTTTTTGGGATCAGCATGATAAAATTTTATTGGACCTTAATTCTATAAAGTTTTTTTCCTAAATAAAAAAAGAACATCTTCATAAAATCATCTCGAATCATGCTCCAGTATGTTATATAAAACTCAATTGGGAACCATCTGGTCTCATGCCCTATTCGTTCCCATTTATTTCATTGCACTTTTCACTTCCTTATCAATAATTTTTTATTCTAGTTGACAACTTATTTTTTATTCTAGTTGACAACTTTCCATGTGAATCAAAGTAGAGAAATTTAACAGGGTTAATCGTAGGAGAGTTAGAGAGATTTTAATGTAGTTAAATTCCTGTGGATTTGGAGAGAGTATGAAAAAGTCTATGGAGCTTGGGAGGAGTTTGGGGAGTTTTGGAGTTTTTGGTCTAGGGAGTTAGAGATGTTCTAGGGAGTTTAAAGGAGTTTATTTTTGGGAGTTTGAAAGAGTCTATGAAGTTTTCAATGTAACAAAACTCCCCATGAAATCTCTTCTTCTTTGAAAGATTTTATCCAAGCACAAAAACCTCATTAAACTCCATCAAACTCCTCCAAATTATAAAATCCCTCTAACTCTAGGGTCTTATGACTAACAGAGATTTTAAAAGATTAAAACAAATCTCTCACGACTAACAAGAGATTTAGGGGTATTTTTAGAAACTCCCTAGAAAACTCCCACCACTAAAAGAGATTTTAAAGGATTTTATCAAACTCTCTCACGACTAACAGGGGATTTGCCAACTACTCTGAAATACATTAAAATCTCTAGAACTCTCCCACGACTAACCCCATGTAAGTCTTCTATGAAGGTTTTATCTTGTGTTTGTTATGTGTATAAGTTAGAGTATGAATCTTGCATATGTTCTTTAATACCCGCAAAGTCTTTTATAAGCTCACCCTCCAGTCGCAGACAATTGATGATATTTGTTCTTCTTCTCCAATTATCCCACATAATGAAAATGTCCAGTATTTTTGTCGTCATCCTTGATCCAGTGATCTTTAACTTTTTGTCTAATTCTCTTATCTTCCACCTGTTCCCAATTATCATACTTCTTTTTATTGTTAGCCCTAATAATTTTATCTTTACTTGTATCCCTTACGCCCAAATCACTAGCATCCAACTCTGTATTGACTTCCAACAGGCTGTCCATGCTAGTGTTTCTTCTCCCAAAAGTGGTTAGGTTCCACTCTTCTAAGTGTTTTTCGATATCGTAAAGTTTTTTTCAGAAAATAAAACATGTGTTTCAAAGGTGATCACTGCCATTCATTCAAACCTTTATGAATTCTTTTATATGCACACTTCCAATTCACATAATCTTAAACTTCCAAGACCTTGGGCCCGTACTGACCATGCTCGTTGTCAGTTATAGCAGTACATGATCATAAGTTGGTCTAGCATTTGATGTTTGATTCGAACCAGGGAAGAATTCATCCCATTTGGTGTTTAAGGTGATCATACTTATACTTGTGAAGGTTGGAGGGTCTTGAAAGTTAAACCAAGTATATATTCTTTGTACCTCCCAAAGGAAGGTCTACTAGCTAGATCATGAATAGTAAAGAATCTGTTAAAGTCTATCACGGCTCATATAATAATTGTAACACCCCGAGTTCTGGATCAGGGTCAAATCCATATGGAGATCCGAACTAAAGGCGTTACATGTCGGAAAGAGACTAATGTATATATTTATCATAACTTACTTTTTATGCCAAACATAATTGAAACTTTTCATAACATGTGATGCAGCGGATAATAAAGAAAAGAAAGAAAAGAGAGGTTTTGATCAGACTTCAAATATTCTTAGGAATATCGACTATGAACAACGATAATTACTTAGACTTCGGTTTCCCGACTTAAAATAATAATTTATTAAACTTGAACAAGTTTAAGAAATTAATTCTTATTAATCAAATTCAACTGCTTAAAATAATATATGGAGGACTCTTTTATAGACTTGGGGAAAAACTCTAACTTGTTAGTCAAGAAAGGATGGAAAAAAAAACTAAACCGACTCAAACCCTAATTTTCTATTTTTGGAAAATTTTGGTCGACCAAAAATAATGAAAGTACTCATAAAATAAAACTATTTTCCGTAAACGCCGACCCAAACGGACTTCTAATGAAGTAGTTATTAACAAGACAAAAACTTTCCTAAATAGCAAAAACACCTGTTTGAAGCCCTAAACGATGGAATTTGGCTAAAATCTGAAGACCATGAGACGAATTTGTTTCATGTCTTGATCGTTGTCCCGTTTCCAATCAAAATGGACCCCTCTTGAGCTAAATTATGACACTCAGGTCTTTAGCCTCCAAATAGGCTATAGCCTGCTCATCTGCATCAACATGACTCGAAGCATATGAAATCCACTAATCATCCTAAAAACATTTTCAATCGAACATTTTAAATCAATTTACACTTCAAAAAATTACAAGAGAACAAAGAAATCACTAAGTTATGCATTTCTAGCTTTCACTTCTAACTTCCATAAAATATGCAAGAATATCAACTGGAGTGAGATGGCACCTCAGTAGAATGCACTTCCAATCTCAAAACATGTATAACAATAATATCAATGAGTCAAACAACATACAACATGAGTATACGATATGATTTCGAGCAATTAATTAATTATATATATATACATATATATATATATATATTCAACCAACAAGATTATCACGCAATTATTATTTTCAACAAATCATTTAATTCATTTTTTCAATCATGAATTCACATACCAATATTGTTTCTAACAAAGCATCTAATTAACATTTCAAAACAAGACTTCACAATATTACTAATATTTCAAATAATTTATTTAATTAGATATCAACGCATGAATATATGGTTTACGAATGTTCTTGGTTCATACTCCTCCTATCATTTATCTGGCACGGACAACCGTCATCGATGGTCAGGAACATAAGCTCCTACATGGGGATCACTATCCATTTAATTCTCGGGGATCATTACCCGTTTTACTCTCGGGGATCATTACCCGCCGTTAGCATGGAACCATGTTCCATTCAACGGTAAAATATGAACTAATTTCTAATTTGTACTTTCCCAACGTTAGCATGGAACCATGTTCCAGATGTTGAGTACTTTCCCAAGTTTCCTCAGTACTATTCTCCTTTAATCTACGAGATAAAACTCTTTATGTTGCTGACTGGAGATCTGAAGATGCAAGATAATGAAAAAAATACCATTTATTTTGTCTATCATTACCATATTTTTCCTATCCCACATTATACACAAACCACCTCAAGACCCTTTGGAAGGAATATAGCAGTGATTAATGCCCTCTTTGCTCTAGATTTCTCGATCTCTACGCTGGTTATGATCTCCAACTTAATCTCTTGTAACAAGACCAAATCCGGTTTTATTTCTATCGAAAGGTCCTCATTCATCATCCTTATCGAATGACCAAAATTCATCCACGACTATTCCTTAACTCCCTCCTGCCTTATCTTCTTCTTTTTCCTCATTCCTGAGCCTTTATCTTCTTCTTCCTTCCTCCTCTGTCTTCTTCCGCCATTCCCTGGAATTGCTTGATTTTATATGAAAAATCAAAAAATCACAATCATCCCAAATAAAATGAAGTAGTAAACATCTCTTAATACATCATTGGGATTATCCGTAAAAGAACAATCTTTTCCAAAATCAAACTCAGAGACAACAACGAGAAGATGTTAATCAGTGGCGAGATAGCATAGCAAATAAAATGTGGGATGAGTGGAATAAAGAGAATGAAAACTTAGGCACATGGCAACAATGAGCTTTTAATTTTGACAAATGACACAAATTTTACTAGGTATTCATGGTATTTGTGTCAATTGTGTAACGTCATAATAAAAAAGTTGGTAGATGTTTTGAATTTATGATTAGATATTACATCTTTTTATCTCTATAAATCACAAAGACTCTCTAAAAATCCACTAGATTTGTATCTACAAGTCGCAGAGACTCTCTACAACACTCTTTTAAAATCACTGAAAATCTTTATATTTCCAGAGAGTCTCTGGGAGTCACTAAAAAATAAAAATCTATGAAAGTCTATATAAATCTCATTTGACTACCCCCTGTTAATGCCTTCTTCAGAGTTTTGAGTACAAATTCTTCGATTATGCCCTCTAGCCCCATTAGAGGTAGTCCCATAATTGTTTTAACCATGCTAACAACTCTACGCAATTTAATCTTTTTCCTATACGATTGGGATTCCTTTTCCACCTATTTATGTAATTTTCTTCTGTAAACCTCATCAGTGATTGTGTTTTCACATATATTTATTTATTTTTCGTGAAACACAATACATATCACTAATTTGTAAATTTTTATCCTTTTCTTTTCAGAACGTGTACCAAATATTTTGAGGTGATACCAACCTAGAAAAGGTAACCAAAAAAAAAAAAGTCAGAACCACCAGAATGGCACACCCAAACTAAAGAGTAAAGACAGATAAAGACCATGTTCTACCAGGGATACCACCGCCAAATCTTACACTAAATACACAAAATTGTCAAGAGCAAGGGCTATGGGTAGAGTGTTCTCCTTCAAAGTGAATGAGTTTGAACCAAAGATAGAAAATTAGACCCTACTAAGGATACCAATTTAATTGGAAGTGTACCAAATTCAAAAATACCTGAGAAAAAGAGGACTGCTTGAAACCCACAGTTAAAGAAGAACCATATTATTGGGGCTGCACACTTTTCGTCATGAGGGATGTAATGGATTATATTGTCCAAAATGGTGATATGGGGGGACCTAATATGTTTTCAAAAGTTACAATTACCCTTTGATTAATATTATTACATTCTTACCCTTCCTCCGTAATAACCTAAATCTAATTCAAATCTAAAAAGACAAAACAAAACTTAAACCTAAATCAAAGTAATCTAAAACCGAAACAAAACCTAAGCCCCTCTTCAGCCCTCTTTTCTTCTTCGATTTCTTCTCAAGCTCTGAAAAAAAATTACGCTGATTCTCAAGATGAACAGGAACAGGTCAAGGGTTACAAGATCAGGCAAAATTGGTTTGAATCCATCGTCAACTGAATCTGAACCTCCTCCGTTGTTGATCCATATATTGAAGATTTGGTAAACGACGAGGTTCAATCACCAGTGATTCCTATCGAAATGTCTGTTATAAGGTAATAATCAAAAAACTCATCGTTTATATTAGGTTGTGATTGAATAAATTGGCTTGATAGATGAAGTTAGGGTTTCATTTTTTTTTATGAACTGTCTACGGCTAGATCGATCACATTCTCAACCGTAAATAAAGTATTACGGTTGGGAAAAGATGAACTCCCAACTGTAAATGGTATTATACGGCCAGTTTTTCCTATCCGTAAGTTGATCTGGATTCAACCAATGGACCTTGGTATTTTTGACATTTTTACGGTTGGAGAACCATAACATTCCCAACCGTAAGTCTAGTTACGGTTGGGTCGTGTAGCTTGACCTAGTCATGAAGATAAATATGAAACTAATTTTTCCCAATTTTGCTTGTTTGTAACATTTTTAGGAATGGAGCAAAGTGGTTGGTCAAGGACTTGAGTCGTTCCATTGAACCTGGGGAGTTGTTGAGTGTTGAAAAACAAAGAACACTTCCACAAGGGCTTAAGGAGAAAGTTAAACCTGACAAAAAAAACGCGTTCGAAGAGGAGGCTTGGATGTATCATCATCTGGCGAGGATGTACAATAGAATGTTAGTCGTAGTGGATGAATGAGTTATGGATTAGAATCACCCTTAGTGTTTTTTATCTTTTGCTATCTAAGACTTTGTCATAGTGTGGTTGATTATGGATTTGAACGGATATTAGGTCTTTTATTATGATAGTGAATTTCTTAATTTAACTTGAGTGAATGGTTTTTAGTTTCTTTTTTATTGTTAAGTGATTCATGGTAGAAATAGCTGAAAAAACTCAACTTAATTTCATTTACGGCTAGGACATTATTGATAAAACCTCGCCGTAAAAAACGAACATGTAAATTTATGGTCACTTATAGCTAGCACCAGAACATGATCCAACCGTAAGTGACCCTGCCTTTAGTTTACGGCTAGGAATCCTAGATGTAATCCTGAGAATCTTTACGGCTGGAAATGTGAACAAACCTAACCGTATATGCCATTTTGTTCTGTTTACGGCTAGGTCGATACACTCATTTCCTAGCCGTAAGTGGAAGAAAAATTCAACAAAAGCAATAATTGCTTTTGTCGACTAGTACACTTTCTCCCAACGGCCAGATTTTTTAAAAAATCTGGTCGTTGGGTCGTTCATCTATATATAGAGGAAGTCTTTTTCAACATTATCCTCACTTCCCAATTTAGTTTCTGCTTTATCCATAAAAACATAATCATGGCTTCTACATTCAGCACCGGAGAAGATGTTGTTATCGTTCGGGCATGGATGGTTGTCACAAACTATGACTTAGGTCGAAACAGAAACGTTTCTCAAACCACAGATTGTTTTTAGAACCGTGTATTCCATATTTTTGTGGCGTTAGACGGGAATAGAGGTTCAAGAACAATAAATGGAACCAAGGACATATTCCAAATGATCTATAATAAATGTGATTTTTTTAGAAGGGCGTTAAATGACATGAAGAAAAGTTATCCTCACATCGATAGTGGGAGACGAGTAAGTATATCTCAATAAGTTATTTATCAAATCCGATTAGAATAAAACTAACTTATAACTGATTTTATTTTTCAGAGTAGATTGGATCTTAGACGATATAAGGGTGTCAGTGGGGAAAATTTCAACCATCGTGAATACTATGAAGTCTTGAAGAAAAATATTGAATATTTCAACATAGATTAACTATTTAAGTGTAATGTTATGATGTATTTTTGTTCTTTTCCTTTATTGTAATGTCCTTTCCTTCAATGAAAGTTGTTATGAAACAATATTGGTGTTTTACATGTGTAATTCCAATTACATTAAAAAAATTACAGAGATTCAGGAAATTTTACGGATGGATTGTCCAAAATGCTAACCGTAAGTAACCCACAAATGGTAAAGCATAGATGATTTACGGCTCGATCTAGGTAAAACCTGGTCGTAACCAAGGTATACGGCTGGGTCGATACTCTACTTCTTAGCCGTAAGTTTTCCTGATTTTTTACTAAAGCACGGTTTATATATTAGGGTGTTTTTCAAAAATAGAACCGCTAGAACACTAGTTAGATAAGTATTGATTTAGAGCTTTTAGAACAATAATGGGTGGGTTTTTTTATGAAAATTAACTCCACATATATATACTCAATTGGCCAAATCAAAATAACACCTTCTACATCCACACTATCCATCCAAAACTCTTACATTCCCATTCTAGTATACTTCAAAATGGATCAACCAACTTTTTCTTTGGATAAGGACTTATATCTTTGTAAAAACTAAGTACTATGCTATCCAAAGAGAGGAGAAGAACAAAGACAAGGTAATTTGATCAGTCTTAATTATTGGAAAAAATATTCACAATAATTTCTATAGCGACACTGGTAACACTAATATTCGTAATATGTCTAATTTATTTTGTCAATTTATGGATATATAAAGACAAATGAAGGAATATATGAGTTTAATTTATTTTTGTAACGAACTTCGACTTAAAAGGTGAAACGGATGATGAATTCGGATCTCACGCTTAAAAAAAAGAAGGCTGATATAGGGGCTCTCATATCAATAGAGGGGCTCCCAGTTGAGCCGAGGTGACCCAATTTTACGATAAGGGATGTCCTAGGGGGGTAAAGTTAAATGTCCATTTTACCCTTATACCAATTAAAACTTAAACTCTTTTAAAAAAAATCATAACTTTTAAAAACTTAAACAAAAGAAAACCTATCAAAACCCAACCGTAATCTCCCTCGATTCATCGGCGATTCGTAAAATTCATCGACGATTAAACTCAACTCAACAATTCGAGATGAAGAAGCATACTAAAGGCGTTCAAGGTAGCAGTGATGGCAATCAACCCTGCTTTTCAACCTAATCAAGAGATTCAACAAGAAATCGACAGTGACAAGCAAAATCAAGCACCGAAAAGTCCAACAATGGTGTATCTAAGGTATTGTAGAAAACCCATGTATTCTTAGAACTTGTAATTGATTTATTCGCATGTTTGATCATGATTTTGGGGAAAAAATGTTGCACACAGTTGATATTACTGTTGGGTCCGTGTCAAAACCCAACCGTAATATTTCATGTTCTTGAGTATTACGGTTGGGTTATTTTCAATACCCAACCGTAAATCAAAGGGAAGAAGATGAATAGTTCAGGATATTACGGTTGGGATTCAATAGATAACCCAACCGTAACTAATTTGCGCCAATTTTTAAAAACAACTTACGGTTGGGTTTGTAGAAAATCCCAACCGTAACAAAGAGCGGCCATAAAAATTTGGTTTGAATATTACGGTTGGGTTTTTTCTTAAAACCTAACCGTAACATATGGACCACCTTTTGTACTTATATTTTTACGGTTGGGTTTTTCTCAAAACCTAACCGTAAAATATGGGAGAAAAATTACGGTTGGGTTTTGAGAAACAACCCAACCGTAATTTTTCCTGTGTAGTGAATATTTTTTTTGTTGAAGTTGAATTGCTTTGAAATTATCTAACTTGTATTGGTTGTGTGCTGTAGGAAGAATAAGAGGGGTAATAATTTTAACACCTATTTCTCACACTCCAACCCCTCGCCACGGAAAGCATTTAGGGGTTCAGAAGAGAGGCGTGAGCAAGACCCGTAATCCCTCTTTTGAGGTAGGTGGTGGTAGTGTTCCTCAAATTGCAGAAGAGGAATATAATGTGTTTCAAGGCTTGGGTGATCTACCAACACCCAGAGGTTCTCTTGTGATTAGAGAACCACCACAAGAGCAACAACACGAAGAAGAAGAGGGGGACAGAGAACAACATGTCCCTCAAGGCAAAAGTAAAGAAATTCGAAAAGAAAAGGCCAAGAAAAGGGTTGCCAAAGAAATTCCGAAAGAAAAGGCTGAACCTCAACTGTGGCCTAAGAAGAGGAATGGAGGACTATGGGGTGAGGCCCAGACAAATCTGCAATATTATTTGGTTATCCCCATTCATGGGCTGCCAAAGTTGCAGCGACCAAGGCATTATTCTAATTACTTCTCTTATTCTGTTAAATTTTTATTTTTTGACTTTTGTGAGTAAAACAAATTTGTTTTTATTCTTTGTAGGATCATACACAGGCGATCAAGAAATTGGTTCGTCAAAGGGCTCAACATTGGCCCTTAACTGATGAATGTACGGCTGTACAAATTCTGGTAAATGGTACCGGGTTAGCACCCGGAATTACACATTCAATGTGGGAGTATGACAGTGTCGTATGCGCAGCCTTCAGGGAACGTTATTGGCCTGAAACCGATACGTTTCATCTCCCATTCGGCGAGATGACTATAACGCCGGATGATGTCCAATCAATTCTTGGGCTGGAGGTGGAAGGTAAATCTGTGTTTGAGGGTTTTGACAACAACATGTCCTGGAGTGATATTTATGCACTTGTCAAAGAAACACTTGGATGGGAGAAGACCGAAGCTGAATCGGAATTTAAATTGGTGAGTGGAGATAAACCGGGGATGCCAAAGAAGAAAGGTCAATCCATGAGCAAGAAAATATTGCTGCGGTCACTACGGGAGAAGTTTGGTGGGACCGCAAAGTTGGAAATGGCTGGGGTCGTCATAGATGACACCAGAGCCATTCGAACAGCCAGAGCTTATCTGTTATATATGCTCGGCACCATCTTCTTTGGTGACAACTCGGGCAACAGGGTGAACGTCCAGTATCTACAATGGTTTCAGGGTGATCTCGGGATGACCCATCAGTACTCGTGGGGAACTGCCACCCTGGCCTACCTACTTGCTAACCTTCGAAAAGCTTCGAGGGTCAGGGGAACTGAGATTGCCGGTAATACCGGTCTGCTTCAGGTAATTTATTGTTTAAATTTGAATGTTCAATTTTAATTTATTTTTTTCTCATTTTCTTATATTAATATTAATTATCTATATAGGCATGGGTATACGATCACTTTCCCAGACTGGCTCCTCAAACAAGCGTTGATGTTAATGGACCTACGGGAAAGAAATTCGTCTTCACCGGGACGCAGGCAAAATATAAAGAAGTGCTCATAGCAAAGATGAGAACAGAAATTGATGCTTTCACGGTTGATGATGTTGTTTTCGACCCTTATGTGAAGATTAGCATAGAGGGTGATGGACATGTTGAGGATTTACGTGAATTGTCGGACGTGGCAGGCTACAACGGGCCTTTGTATCATCCGTTTGGGTACGTGATGTCCAACCCCCGCCGAACTCTCCGGCAATATGGATACGCCCAAACTACGGTGACACGCGAAATGTTTAAATTGTGTGTGAATTGGTCGATGATCGAAGGGCCAAACATCGTGCTAAACTATGAGCCCACGCCTTCAGTCGCGGTTTTGAATAACCGCACTGATCCGAAATACCAAGTCCAAAGGAATGAGTTAACTCCCTCTCCGGGCACAAAAGAGGCTGCAGAAGATTACTTGGAGTGGTATCGCCATTTTGGTCATCCAACTATCATCAACAATGATCCTGAGACTCTGGCAGTCAACACAGGAGATGGTTTCTGGAAGAAGGCATATTTCAAATTGGTACGTACATTATTTTTGTTATTAATGTTTTTAAGATTTATTACTAAACACTCATCCTACATTTATTTTCATATGTGAATAGAAAAAGAAAGCCGTTGCATTGGCGGACTCTATTAATCCATGCCTAAGCACAATTGATGTGAGGACGCCTGACCAACTCCAAGCTTTGATTAGGGAGGTTCATCATGAAGTTGAGGATGTGCAGCGGACTTTAAAGAGGAGTAGACCCGGTCCAAGAGGCGCGACTAGAGATGCGAGTACTACTAGAAGAGAGCCCCAAGCATCGGATGAAGAGACACATGATGAAGCCGTGGGTGCGCAACGTGGTGCTCGTACTCGAGGCGGTCATGCTGGAGCTCGTACTCGTGGCGGTGCTGCTCATCGTAATGTTATGAGCAAAAAAAGAGCTCGTCAAAGTCATCGACCTACCCCTCCTCCTTCTCCCTAACTCGATGTCTATGGTTTTGTTTTGTATGTGTGAATTAGTTGTACCTTTAATGTGAAGTTAGATTTGAAGTTTGAATTTAACTTGCACATGAAAATTTATTTGATTAATTTTTTTAAGTTGGAAACCATGCATTGGGAAATCCCGATAAAAATACCCAGTCACATTAGTGTTACGGTTGGGTTTCTAGGCAAAACCCAACCGTAACACCTAAAAATGAAAAATATTGCAGGTTTACGGTTGGGTTTTGCCTGGAAACACAACCGTAAATCTGTCACATTTTAATACTACAGTTTTACGGTTGGGTTTTCATCCAAAACCCAACCGTAATATGAAAGAACAATTTTACGGTTGGGTTTTGACTGAAAACCCAACCGTAAATATATGACCACAACACATAATTTCCCTAGGATATTACGGCTGGGTTTTCAGCCAAAACCCAACCGTAAATTCTACTGGATAACTTTAAATATGATTCTCTAATTTGTTTGTTTTTCGTTTTTTTATTGTTTGAATGACCCAATTTACCTTCAATATAGTTAAAATGATTGAATAAGTTCAAATTTTTGATTTTGAAACCCTAATTTGACCTTAAAACTCAAAGCTACAAAGGTTGGTTACGGTTGGGTTTTGTCCTAAAACCCAACCGTAAATAAAGAACATCAACACATAATTTTCCTATGATATTACGGTTGGGTTTGCAGTCAAAACCTAACCGTAAATTCTACTGGATAACTTTAAATTTGTTTCTCTAATTTGTTTCTTTTTCGTTTTTTCTTTGTTTGAATGACCCAATTTACCTTCAATCAAGTTAAAATGATTGAATAAGTTCAAATTTTTGATTTTGAAACCGTAATTTGACCTTAAAACTCAAAGCTACAAAGGTTGGTTACGGTTGGGTTTTTTCCTAAAACCCAACCGTAAATAAAGAACATCAACACATAATTTTCCTATGATATTACGGTTGGGTTTGCAGTCAAAACCCAACCGTAAATTCTACTGGATAACTTTAAATTTGTTTCCCTAATTTGTTTGTTTTTCGTTTTTTCTTTGTTTGAATAACCCAATTTACCTTCAATCAAGTTAAAATGATTGAATAAGTTCAAATTTTTGATTTTGAAACCCCAATTTGATCTTAAAACTCAAAGCTACAAAGGTTGGTTACGGTTGGGTTTTGGCTTAAAAACCAACCGTAAATATAGAACCTCAAAAAATAATTTTCTAAAGATATTACGGTTGGGTTTTAGGACAAAACCCAACCGTAAAATCTATTTTTAGGAAAGTTTTGGGTCGTTTTTGAATTTTTTGGGGGTTTTCAAATAAAGCCGTTCAAACCTTGAACGACCCATTTTTCAAAATATAGCCGTTACACTTCTGGTTTATAAGTGAAATAGTTTAGTACATATCCAACCCATCCATTTTTTTTAAAAGTTAAACCTTTATGTTACAACAATCATCTCTAATAAAACTAGTACTCTAACATAGTGGAATATGAGTCAACCTGGGATTAAAAATCCAGATTTTTCTTTGGATGAAGATTTATGTATTTGCCGCAACTATGTATTATGTTTTACAAAAAGAGGAGAAGAAAGAAGGCAAAGTGGTATAACGAGTCCGAGTTATTGGCAAACAATCCATGAAAAATTTTGTTCTGAAACCGGAAACCCTTTTAACCGTGATCACGTCAACTTGATTTGTCGATATAACACTATACACCGATACGTAGAAGAATTTATGGCATTAGTTCGTATTATTGGTCAACTACGACTTAGGGGTGAAACCGAAGATGAGGTGTTACAGAGATCTCTTGAAGAATGGAGGAGATGGAAAATATGGCCCTTTTTATACCTACCTCATTATCACATCCTAAAGGACTTTTTGCTCACTCGCAAACCTATTTATTAGTTCTTTTGTAATGTCATTTGGGTTTGTTAGTGTTAATTTCAATTGTATCCCAGGTTACTTTAATGATTTCATGGGTTGTAATGTGGTCAAAAAATTTGATATTTACATAAATTTTGTATTTTGACCCAATTTTGAGTGAACTGAAATTCCAAAAAAAGATTATCAATGATAATATTACGGTTGGGTTTTGAATGCAAACCCAACCGTAAACATTCCAGTTTAAAATTCACCCAGGTTTACGGTTGGGTTTGTACTCAAAACCCAACCGTAAAAGTGACAGTTTTACGGTTGGGTTTTGAGTTACAAACCCAACCGTAAACCTGGGTGAATTTAAACTGAAAGGTTTACGGTTGGGTTTGCACTCAAAACCCAACCGAAATATTATTATTATTGTGCAGTGACTTGTTTACGGTTAGGTTTTTAGTGAAAACCCAACCGTAACCCTGGGTGAATTTTATAGTGACACATATGATAGTACAAATTTTTCATTTCAAAAAACCAATATTCATATTATGATTCCTCCAACATACATATGATATTGTTACTACTAATATTAAATTAACTATATTATATTTCCGACTCCGAGTCAGAAACAAATGATATGAATTGAAAGGTCGGGGAGGGTTTTAATGCCTTCCAGAGTTCGAAATTTTGCTCGAACCGGTGACACCAACCCTTGGCGATGTCACCGTCGTATCAATCCTGTAACGGGGGTAATGGACTTCCTTCTTTCAACTTGAGACCAACAAAATGGCAGTTCTGCACCAGCCCAATCACACATCTTTTATTAGCCAATTGTTCAACAAATGTTAATCTTGTTGGTGCAAATGTAAAACAATATCCATTTGAGATATAATGGATGACGCAATTGAAAGCGTTGGCGAGGATTTGGCCACATATTGGCATGCTCATCCAATACTCGCTAGTGCAATTCTTGTTGCCTATTAAACGCCTTTCGAACGCAATGAACTCCTCGTTTAACAACGCCTCTTCATCTCTATATGCACACATCATTGGCTTGTATAAATCCGGGTAAGAGCGTAGTTCAACCGCTGACTTATGCCTTACATAAGTGACTTCGTCCATACCCAACCATGCTGCTCCGCTAAATGGTCCAACTTGTTCGATGAATACATGGTATCCACAATTACCATCACCGGCAACATCGTCGGTGGCCTTTATGTATGGACGAAAAAAAGCCGGAAACGATATAATTTTCATAAATAATGTGCTCGGTTCGGACGATTTTGCCATTCTCAGTTCTTGAAAAGTTTGTTGGAAATTGCATCAATCCTCTTGCAATCCGGATCGTATATGGCTCTTCAACCACTAATGTATTGGCTTTAAGTTTTTCTTTTCTTCTTGCTAATTTTTTCATACTAACTCTTTTTTTTCTTCTTGCTAATTCCTTCATACTTATTCTTCTTGAGTTTGGGTGTAGAGGAACTTTTCCCTTGGCACCAAGATCAATTGTTGAACTTTCTTTAGTGGGAACCGCGGGACCTTTTCCTTTACTATCTACTACACTTGGCCCCCCTTGTTCCGTTTGACTTATTTTTCGTTGAGCATCAACCTCCTTCTCATCCTCTGTTTCATATTCCTTTTGCAAATGCTCAAACGCACAAGGGTTTCTTTTCTTTGATTCTTCATGCAATTCCCTAGCTTTTTTGCGCCCCACGGCCCTCGATTCTTTGGTAGAAGGCCTACCTTTTCTCTTCCCTCTAATTGGTTCCTTGACAGCGTACCTTGTGTGCGGAAACACGAAGTAACTCAACTTTGTCAACCAAATTTGCCTTTGCGCCTTATCTAATGTATCGTATTTGTTGGCTAAAACCTTTCCAACGTGGGTCTCGGCAAACGATGCACCAAAATCTTGCTCGACGATGGGTTCATCGAAAGACAATTGTTGCCAAAACGGATCAATATCTTGAGTTGGGATCACACCGTCTTCTTCGTACTTGGGCATCATATGCCGGCAGGGAAGTCCCAAACTTGACATGTTAGGACAAACACACTCTTCTTCTTCGTGTAAGTTGCCCAATCTATAGTGCTTTACTTCGTACATTATCTTCTCAATAGCACAATGCGACACCTTATAAAAAATACTTTGGAGCAATGGTTCGTCCTTATAGCTGACGTGTTTTCTAGAAAGGATTTTTTTAAAAAGATTCCTTAACTCTGTCAAGGTCACGGAGAAAATAATCGTGCATCGCTTCGAAGACCGTAACAAACCCACCATCAGAATTATGAAGCTTCTTCTTCATTCTGTTGTGAGATGACTCCACGGTACTTGTAGCTTGGTTGTCAAAGTGCCTATATTGGTTTGTGAACGCCGCTACAAACTTCTCTTTGTGGGGATTCAACCAATGGTCCATCAAATAGTTCACAACTTTTGGATAATTACTCCAATGCAAGCATACCATACGAACATTTTCTTCATAATCTTCCTTGGTGATAGACCATGTCAAAGCGTCCCATTCAGTTTGGAAACTAGCCCATTTTAGTTCCGCCAACTTGTCGTCCTCCTCGAATTTTTCTTTCGCCGTTTCTTGTTCTGATTCCGGCAATTTTTTAATTCTCTCCATCTCGCTTTTCTTTGTTGGCCGAATAATCGTTTTGCACTTGGTTTGAATATTGTTCCACAAGTGGAACGTGCAAAGAAGATGATGAGCATCTGGGAATACCCTTGCAATGGCATTCATCAAGCCTTGTTCTTTGTCGGTGATAATTACCTTAGGGGTATATCCTTCAACGTAGAATAATTTAATTTGTTCCAATGCCCACACATAGCTTTCTTCGAGCTCGTTTCTCAAGAAGCAAAAGGCAACATTAAACGGCGACTTGGTAGAAGTTTGGCCTACAACATTCAAAACCGGGAGCTCATACTTGTTAGTTTTGTACGTGCAATCCATCATAAGCACTTGATGGGAGCACCGTGCTAACTTTATAAACTCGGGATGAGCCAATATAATATGCTTAATTTTTTTATTCTCATCTTCTTCATGAAACATGGTGTAGTTTTTCGTCTCCCCCAAGTACAAAAGTTGTTGGATCGGGTCCCTTTCTTCCCATTTCTCACGCTTCAACTTGGCTTTGGCGTTGTATATTGTCTCCAACGTAGACACATTATTTGAGTCTTTTTTCTTCAAGTGCCCGAGTATATCACTGGGTTTCAAACGCTTATCCGTTATATCGTCTACGATGAGCTTTTCTTCCTTGGTAAGCCGGGCCATAGAAGGATGCGTTAACAAAGTCTCTGGTGGTAGGTGGTTGTGACGACCGCATACAACTGTAGACAAGAACCACTTATTCTCGTTGTTCTTACGAAATTGAAGCTTGAAAGGACATCCCGTCTTCTTAGTGTAAGTTTTTCGCTTGATCTTCGTCTTTGGTACATACTCAGTACCCTTCTTTGCATGTCTTATGTATTGTCCACTACACTCACAAACCATTTGAAAGCGGTTGTGTTTTTGTTGGTTGTTACAAACAATCTCACACATGATGAGTTTCCCATGTTCTGTAGCTCACTTCTTTGCATCATCTTTTTTATCCCATGTCTACATGGTCCAAGAACAGAAAATTAGGAGAAAAAAAATGGCATTATGACAATTGTCGAAAGGGATTAACAACTTATCTATAACCTACCAGGTCGTTCAAATAGTGATCTGTAGTATCTCTAGTTTCAATATCATGTGGAGGAGGCTGATCATTCATTGGTTGAGGTACAACCGCTACCTGAACAAAAAAGATCAAGGCCAAGCGTCAGACAAAACACTAAAACCAATAAGTTTACGGTTGGGTTAGAAGCGTCACACCCAACCGTAAAAGCGTCCGACCCAACCGTAGAATCGACGGACCCAACCGTAATACAACAAAAATAGCCAAACCAATGTTACGGTTGGGTTTTCATCCAAACCCCAACCGTAACAAGTGCAGTAAATACCCATGCACGTAATAAGTTACGGTTGGGTTTGTGGTCAAAACCCAACCGTAACACTGTGAAACACAACTTTTGACAAACACAAATGTATAGTTACGGTTGGGTTCTCAAGAAAACCCAACTGTAACTTATTAGGTGTAAAAAAAAAAGAAAACACTGATATGCACCTCATTTCCTTAAATATCACCAAAAAATGTAAAAAGAGTTTAAGTTAGAATGATACCTGACTATTCTCAGCGGTTGAATCTTCACTTTGACGATTACTATCTCCAATTGGTTTAGTTTCAGCATCACAACTTACACTTAAAACCTCTCTATCATCCAAATAATCATACATAGTTGGGTCTCCCTCAATGGGTATGTAGAATTTAGTTTGGGAATCATACAAGGATTCACCCTCCACAAATTTGCCACTAGAATCACTTATTTTGGGTTTTTCAAAATTTTGGGTTAAAACTCTCTTATCTCTCTTCCACTTTTCCCACCAACATAAAACAAATACAAGACTGATTTAAGCATAAAAAATGAAGAATATAGAAAATGGAGATGATCATTTACGGTTGGGTTTCAAGAAATAACCCAACCGTAACTACATTTCCTCTAATAAACTTATGTTTACGGTTGGGTCCGATAATTAAACCCAACCGTAATATAATTTGCAACAAAAAAAACATATTGTTACGGTTAGGTTTCATTACAAAACCCAACCATAAATGATCATCGCACTTAAACTAACATTAAAATTTACGGTTGGTTTCTAAGCCAAAACCCAACCTTAATATAACTTTACAAAACCCAAATTTACGGTTGGTTTCTAAGCCACAAATTTGTTACGGTTGGGTTTCATTCCAAAACCCAACCGTAAATTATCCTCAAAAGTGACACAAAAAAAGCAATTCTAACGGTTGAAAATCTAGCCGTTGGGAATTTTTTCCCTATAAAAGGAAACCTTTCCTTGTCACTTTCTCATTATTCTCTATCCATTTCATTCTCATTATAATTCTAGACTTACCAACTCATTCTCACCATACCCTTTCAACCACTAAAAATGGTAAACACATACACGAATGATGAAGATGTTGTAATTGTTCGAGCGTGGGTTACGATGATAGACCACGCTTACAAGAAAGCCTTCTATAACAACAATAGAAACGTTGTTATAGCTGAAAATTGGATGGACTGTCAGGAGGACGATTCTTGGTGGGACCGTGTGTTTGAAATGTTTGAGGCATTACACGGGAATAGATATCGGAGGACGTGCAGTACCATCAAGGGACGCTTTGAGGCGTTGTATGAAGAAATGGAAAACCTAAAACTGGAAATGAAAATGAGAGTTGAAGCATTTCCCGACGAAACCAATGCAGAAAGAGTAAGTGTGTTAATTAATAAATCGTTCTTTGAAATTTTATTACAAATAATGAAACTTATAATTGATTTATTTTTTTCAGCATGTCATGACTAGGGCGCAGTATAAAATCAAATATGGGAAGGAGTTCAAGCATACAGATTGTTATCGTATCTTGGAACAAAGTTTCTATCTTGAGTTTCGCCGTTATGATTAAGTGTTTAAGTGTTTAAGTGTAATCATCTAATGATTTACTGTATTTCGTTTCCTTTAGTTCTACCTTTAATGTTAAAAATAAGGTTTTTAACAACTCTGGTATTTGATAAGAAAATGAACTAAACCCAAGCATAACTAATTTTGTCTTAAAAACTGCTTTTACGGTTGGCTTCCATGACTCAACCCAACCGTAACTACAATCCATACTACAAACATTCATATTTACGGTTGGGTTATATTACTAAACCCAACCGTAACAAAAATTGTACAAACAACGCAACTAGGTTACGGTTGGGTTTCAAGGCAAAACCCAACCGTAACAATATGGTAAAATGTACACTATTACTAACACTACAAGTTACGGTTGGGTTCGGTGACTAAACCCAACCGTAACTACATTTCACTGTAAAAATAATTTTACGGTTGGGTTCGATTACTAAACCCAAGCGTAAATAAATTGTAGAAACACCCCAACTACATTACGGTTGGGTTTCACCTCAAAACCCAACCGTAAATTCTGCGGGATTCTCAAAATGTCTGAATTTCCGTCTCCTTAAAGTACACAATTCCAACGGATTTTTTGTTTCAAAAATCTAGCCGTTGGTTCCTTTTTCCCTATAAAAGGAAACCGTTACTTGTCACTTTCTCATTAATCTCTATCCCTTTCATTCTCATTATAATTCTAGACTTTCTCATTATTCTCACCATACCCTTTCAACCACTAAAAATGGTAAACACATACACGAATGATGAAGATGTTGCAATTGTTCGAGCGTGGCATACGATGCTAGAGCATGCTTACGATAGAGCCTTCTATAACAACAATAACAACGTTGTTTCACAATAAAATTGGTATGAGGGTCAAGATACCAAAGAATGGTGGAAGCGGGTATTTCGAATGTTTGCGGCATTAGAGGGGAATGTAAATCATAGGCCGTGGAGAGCCATCAAGAGACGGTTAGAGACGTTGTATCGACAAATAAACAACTTAAAACTGGAAAAGCAAATGAGATTCGAAGCAAATCCCTACGAGAACGGTGTGGAAAGAGTAAGTTTTTCGATTAATAAATCGTTAATTAAAAAGAGATTTCTAAAACTCAAACTAATAATTGATTTGTTTTTTTCAGCATGTGTTGTCTATGGAGCAGTATAGAATCAAATATGGGGAGGAGTTCAAGCATACAGATTGCTACCGTATTATGGAAACAAGTCGGGTGTTTGATTATCGCCATTATCTTTAAGTGTTTAAGTGTAATCATCCAATGGTCTATTGTATTTCGTTTCCTTTGTTTTTTTCCTTTAATGTACTACTTTAAATCTATTACAATAGAAGGAATAAGTTACAAAGTTATGTTTTAAACCCAATTTGGAGTATATTGAAAATCAAAAAACAGTTAACAGGACCACTTACGGTTGGGTACGATTACTAAACCCAACCGTAATAAATTCACAACTTGTCTACGGTTGGGTTTTAAGGCAAAACCCAACCGTAATTCTGTGTTGAAATTGAAACAAAAATTAATATAATCTGTTACGGTTGGGTTATAAGCCAAACCCAACCGTAAACTGTACTGGCTATGGTTGGGTTTTAAGGAAAACCCCAACCGTAATTATGTGTTGAAATTGGAACAAATATTAACAGAACTGTTACGGTTGGGTTATAAGCCAAAACCCAACCGTAAATTCTACTGGATAGCACAAATTTGGATTATCTAATTTGTGTGTTTTTCGTTTTTTCTTTGTTTCAAACACCCAATTTACCTCCAATCTAGTAAAAATGATTGAATTATTTCAAAATTTTGATTTTTAAAACTCAAATTTAACAAAAAAAATCAATTCCCAAAAGAATGAGTTACGGTTGGTTTTTCCTTTAAAACCCAACCGTAAATATGGGAAAAATGGTGTTCATCATTTTCTTCTACTTACGGTTGGGTCTGGTTGAAAACCCAACCGTAACTATGGGAAAAAAGGTGTTCATTATTTTTCTTCTACATTACGGTTGGGTCTGGTTTAAAACCCAACCGTAACTTTTCACAAAAGATGGTGTTCATCATTGTTCTTTGATTTACGGTTGGGTTTTGTTGAAAACCCAACCGTAAATCTGGGCAAAAATGCTATTCTTCGGTTTTCTTATGGTTACGGTTGGGTT
>JAJJMC010025396.1:394853-459140 GCA_023531435.1 Papaver californicum | reverse complement strand
TACAAACCCAACCGTAAACCTGGGTGAATTTAAACTGAAAGGTTTACGGTTGGGTTTGCACTCAAAACCCAACCGAAATATTATTATTATTGTGCAGTGACTTGTTTACGGTTAGGTTTTTAGTGAAAACCCAACCGTAACCCTGGGTGAATTTTATAGTGACACATATGATAGTACAAATTTTTCATTTCAAAAAACCAATATTCATATTATGATTCCTCCAACATACATATGATATTGTTACTACTAATATTAAATTAACTATATTATATTTCCGACTCCGAGTCAGAAACAAATGATATGAATTGAAAGGTCGGGGAGGGTTTTAATGCCTTCCAGAGTTCGAAATTTTGCTCGAACCGGTGACACCAACCCTTGGCGATGTCACCGTCGTATCAATCCTGTAACGGGGGTAATGGACTTCCTTCTTTCAACTTGAGACCAACAAAATGGCAGTTCTGCACCAGCCCAATCACACATCTTTTATTAGCCAATTGTTCAACAAATGTTAATCTTGTTGGTGCAAATGTAAAACAATATCCATTTGAGATATAATGGATGACGCAATTGAAAGCGTTGGCGAGGATTTGGCCACATATTGGCATGCTCATCCAATACTCGCTAGTGCAATTCTTGTTGCCTATTAAACGCCTTTCGAACGCAATGAACTCCTCGTTTAACAACGCCTCTTCATCTCTATATGCACACATCATTGGCTTGTATAAATCCGGGTAAGAGCGTAGTTCAACCGCTGACTTATGCCTTACATAAGTGACTTCGTCCATACCCAACCATGCTGCTCCGCTAAATGGTCCAACTTGTTCGATGAATACATGGTATCCACAATTACCATCACCGGCAACATCGTCGGTGGCCTTTATGTATGGACGAAAAAAAGCCGGAAACGATATAATTTTCATAAATAATGTGCTCGGTTCGGACGATTTTGCCATTCTCAGTTCTTGAAAAGTTTGTTGGAAATTGCATCAATCCTCTTGCAATCCGGATCGTATATGGCTCTTCAACCACTAATGTATTGGCTTTAAGTTTTTCTTTTCTTCTTGCTAATTTTTTCATACTAACTCTTTTTTTTCTTCTTGCTAATTCCTTCATACTTATTCTTCTTGAGTTTGGGTGTAGAGGAACTTTTCCCTTGGCACCAAGATCAATTGTTGAACTTTCTTTAGTGGGAACCGCGGGACCTTTTCCTTTACTATCTACTACACTTGGCCCCCCTTGTTCCGTTTGACTTATTTTTCGTTGAGCATCAACCTCCTTCTCATCCTCTGTTTCATATTCCTTTTGCAAATGCTCAAACGCACAAGGGTTTCTTTTCTTTGATTCTTCATGCAATTCCCTAGCTTTTTTGCGCCCCACGGCCCTCGATTCTTTGGTAGAAGGCCTACCTTTTCTCTTCCCTCTAATTGGTTCCTTGACAGCGTACCTTGTGTGCGGAAACACGAAGTAACTCAACTTTGTCAACCAAATTTGCCTTTGCGCCTTATCTAATGTATCGTATTTGTTGGCTAAAACCTTTCCAACGTGGGTCTCGGCAAACGATGCACCAAAATCTTGCTCGACGATGGGTTCATCGAAAGACAATTGTTGCCAAAACGGATCAATATCTTGAGTTGGGATCACACCGTCTTCTTCGTACTTGGGCATCATATGCCGGCAGGGAAGTCCCAAACTTGACATGTTAGGACAAACACACTCTTCTTCTTCGTGTAAGTTGCCCAATCTATAGTGCTTTACTTCGTACATTATCTTCTCAATAGCACAATGCGACACCTTATAAAAAATACTTTGGAGCAATGGTTCGTCCTTATAGCTGACGTGTTTTCTAGAAAGGATTTTTTTAAAAAGATTCCTTAACTCTGTCAAGGTCACGGAGAAAATAATCGTGCATCGCTTCGAAGACCGTAACAAACCCACCATCAGAATTATGAAGCTTCTTCTTCATTCTGTTGTGAGATGACTCCACGGTACTTGTAGCTTGGTTGTCAAAGTGCCTATATTGGTTTGTGAACGCCGCTACAAACTTCTCTTTGTGGGGATTCAACCAATGGTCCATCAAATAGTTCACAACTTTTGGATAATTACTCCAATGCAAGCATACCATACGAACATTTTCTTCATAATCTTCCTTGGTGATAGACCATGTCAAAGCGTCCCATTCAGTTTGGAAACTAGCCCATTTTAGTTCCGCCAACTTGTCGTCCTCCTCGAATTTTTCTTTCGCCGTTTCTTGTTCTGATTCCGGCAATTTTTTAATTCTCTCCATCTCGCTTTTCTTTGTTGGCCGAATAATCGTTTTGCACTTGGTTTGAATATTGTTCCACAAGTGGAACGTGCAAAGAAGATGATGAGCATCTGGGAATACCCTTGCAATGGCATTCATCAAGCCTTGTTCTTTGTCGGTGATAATTACCTTAGGGGTATATCCTTCAACGTAGAATAATTTAATTTGTTCCAATGCCCACACATAGCTTTCTTCGAGCTCGTTTCTCAAGAAGCAAAAGGCAACATTAAACGGCGACTTGGTAGAAGTTTGGCCTACAACATTCAAAACCGGGAGCTCATACTTGTTAGTTTTGTACGTGCAATCCATCATAAGCACTTGATGGGAGCACCGTGCTAACTTTATAAACTCGGGATGAGCCAATATAATATGCTTAATTTTTTTATTCTCATCTTCTTCATGAAACATGGTGTAGTTTTTCGTCTCCCCCAAGTACAAAAGTTGTTGGATCGGGTCCCTTTCTTCCCATTTCTCACGCTTCAACTTGGCTTTGGCGTTGTATATTGTCTCCAACGTAGACACATGATTTGAGTCTTTTTTCTTCAAGTGCCCGAGTATATCACTGGGTTTCAAACGCTTATCCGTTATATCGTCTACGATGAGCTTTTCTTCCTTGGTAAGCCGGGCCATAGAAGGATGCGTTAACAAAGTCTCTGGTGGTAGGTGGTTGTGACGACCGCATACAACTGTAGACAAGAACCACTTATTCTCGTTGTTCTTACGAAATTGAAGCTTGAAAGGACATCCCGTCTTCTTAGTGTAAGTTTTTCGCTTGATCTTCGTCTTTGGTACATACTCAGTACCCTTCTTTGCATGTCTTATGTATTGTCCACTACACTCACAAACCATTTGAAAGCGGTTGTGTTTTTGTTGGTTGTTACAAACAATCTCACACATGATGAGTTTCCCATGTTCTGTAGCTCACTTCTTTGCATCATCTTTTTTATCCCATGTCTACATGGTCCAAGAACAGAAAATTAGGAGAAAAAAAATGGCATTATGACAATTGTCGAAAGGGATTAACAACTTATCTATAACCTACCAGGTCGTTCAAATAGTGATCTGTAGTATCTCTAGTTTCAATATCATGTGGAGGAGGCTGATCATTCATTGGTTGAGGTACAACCGCTACCTGAACAAAAAAGATCAAGGCCAAGCGTCAGACAAAACACTAAAACCAATAAGTTTACGGTTGGGTTAGAAGCGTCACACCCAACCGTAAAAGCGTCCGACCCAACCGTAGAATCGACGGACCCAACCGTAATACAACAAAAATAGCCAAACCAATGTTACGGTTGGGTTTTCATCCAAACCCCAACCGTAACAAGTGCAGTAAATACCCATGCACGTAATAAGTTACGGTTGGGTTTGTGGTCAAAACCCAACCGTAACACTGTGAAACACAACTTTTGACAAACACAAATGTATAGTTACGGTTGGGTTCTCAAGAAAACCCAACTGTAACTTATTAGGTGTAAAAAAAAAGAAAACACTGATATGCACCTCATTTCCTTAAATATCACCAAAAAATGTAAAAAGAGTTTAAGTTAGAATGATACCTGACTATTCTCAGCGGTTGAATCTTCACTTTGACGATTACTATCTCCAATTGGTTTAGTTTCAGCATCACAACTTACACTTAAAACCTCTCTATCATCCAAATAATCATACATAGTTGGGTCTCCCTCAATGGGTATGTAGAATTTAGTTTGGGAATCATACAAGGATTCACCCTCCACAAATTTGCCACTAGAATCACTTATTTTGGGTTTTTCAAAATTTTGGGTTAAAACTCTCTTATCTCTCTTCCACTTTTCCCACCAACATAAAACAAATACAAGACTGATTTAAGCATAAAAAATGAAGAATATAGAAAATGGAGATGATCATTTACGGTTGGGTTTCAAGAAATAACCCAACCGTAACTACATTTCCTCTAATAAACTTATGTTTACGGTTGGGTCCGATAATTAAACCCAACCGTAATATAATTTGCAACAAAAAAAACATATTGTTACGGTTAGGTTTCATTACAAAACCCAACCATAAATGATCATCGCACTTAAACTAACATTAAAATTTACGGTTGGTTTCTAAGCCAAAACCCAACCTTAATATAACTTTACAAAACCCAAATTTACGGTTGGTTTCTAAGCCACAAATTTGTTACGGTTGGGTTTCATTCCAAAACCCAACCGTAAATTATCCTCAAAAGTGACACAAAAAAAGCAATTCTAACGGTTGAAAATCTAGCCGTTGGGAATTTTTTCCCTATAAAAGGAAACCTTTCCTTGTCACTTTCTCATTATTCTCTATCCATTTCATTCTCATTATAATTCTAGACTTACCAACTCATTCTCACCATACCCTTTCAACCACTAAAAATGGTAAACACATACACGAATGATGAAGATGTTGTAATTGTTCGAGCGTGGGTTACGATGATAGACCACGCTTACAAGAAAGCCTTCTATAACAACAATAGAAACGTTGTTATAGCTGAAAATTGGATGGACTGTCAGGAGGACGATTCTTGGTGGGACCGTGTGTTTGAAATGTTTGAGGCATTACACGGGAATAGATATCGGAGGACGTGCAGTACCATCAAGGGACGCTTTGAGGCGTTGTATGAAGAAATGGAAAACCTAAAACTGGAAATGAAAATGAGAGTTGAAGCATTTCCCGACGAAACCAATGCAGAAAGAGTAAGTGTGTTAATTAATAAATCGTTCTTTGAAATTTTATTACAAATAATGAAACTTATAATTGATTTATTTTTTTCAGCATGTCATGACTAGGGCGCAGTATAAAATCAAATATGGGAAGGAGTTCAAGCATACAGATTGTTATCGTATCTTGGAACAAAGTTTCTATCTTGAGTTTCGCCGTTATGATTAAGTGTTTAAGTGTTTAAGTGTAATCATCTAATGATTTACTGTATTTCGTTTCCTTTAGTTCTACCTTTAATGTTAAAAATAAGGTTTTTAACAACTCTGGTATTTGATAAGAAAATGAACTAAACCCAAGCATAACTAATTTTGTCTTAAAAACTGCTTTTACGGTTGGCTTCCATGACTCAACCCAACCGTAACTACAATCCATACTACAAACATTCATATTTACGGTTGGGTTATATTACTAAACCCAACCGTAACAAAAATTGTACAAACAACGCAACTAGGTTACGGTTGGGTTTCAAGGCAAAACCCAACCGTAACAATATGGTAAAATGTACACTATTACTAACACTACAAGTTACGGTTGGGTTCGGTGACTAAACCCAACCGTAACTACATTTCACTATAAAAATAATTTTACGGTTGGGTTCGATTACTAAACCCAACCGTAAATAAATTGTAGAAACACCCCAACTACATTACGGTTGAGTTTCACCTCAAAACCCATCCGTAAATTCTACGGGATTCTCAAAATGTCTGAATTTCCGTCTCCTTAAAGTACACAATTCCAACGGATTTTTTGTTTCAAAAATCTAGCCGTTGGTTCCTTTTTCCCTATAAAAGGAAACCGTTACTTGTCACTTTCTCATTAATCTCTATCCCTTTCATTCTCATTATAATTCTAGACTTTCTCATTATTCTCACCATACCCTTTCAACCACTAAAAATGGTAAACACATACACGAATGATGAAGATGTTGCAATTGTTCGAGCGTGGCATACGATGCTAGAGCATGCTTACGATAGAGCCTTCTATAACAACAATAACAACGTTGTTTCACAACAAAATTGGTATGAGGGTCAAGATACCGAAGAATGGTGGAAGCGGGTATTTCGAATGTTTGCGGCATTAGAGGGGAATGTAAATCATAGGCCGTGGAGAGCCATCAAGAGACGGTTAGAGACGTTGTATCGACAAATAAACAACTTAAAACTGGAAAAGCAAATGAGATTCGAAGCAAATCCCTACGAGAACGGTGTGGAAAGAGTAAGTTTGTCGATTAATAAATCGTTAATTAAAAAGAGATTTCTAAAACTCAAACTAATAATTGATTTGTTTTTTTCAGCATGTGTTGTCTATGGAGCAGTATAGAATCAAATATGGGGAGGAGTTCAAGCATACAGATTGCTACCGTATTATGGAAACAAGTCGGGTGTTTGATTATCGCCATTATCTTTAAGTGTTTAAGTGTAATCATCCAATGGTCTATTGTATTTCGTTTCCTTTGTTTTTTTCCTTTAATGTACTACTTTAAATCTATTACAATAGAAGGAATAAGTTACAAAGTTATGTTTTAAACCCAATTTGGAGTATATTGAAAATCAAAAAACAGTTAACAGGACCACTTACGGTTGGGTACGATTACTAAACCCAACCGTAATAAATTCACAACTTGTCTACGGTTGGGTTTTAAGGCAAAACCCAACCGTAATTCTGTGTTGAAATTGAAACAAAAATTAATATAATCTGTTACGGTTGGGTTATAAGCCAAACCCAACCGTAAACTGTACTGGCTATGGTTGGGTTTTAAGGAAAACCCCAACCGTAATTATGTGTTGAAATTGGAACAAATATTAACAGAACTGTTACGGTTGGGTTATAAGCCAAAACCCAACCGTAAATTCTACTGGATAGCACAAATTTGGATTATCTAATTTGTGTGTTTTTCGTTTTTTCTTTGTTTCAAACACCCAATTTACCTCCAATCTAGTAAAAATGATTGAATTATTTCAAAATTTTGATTTTTAAAACTCAAATTTAACAAAAAAAATCAATTCCCAAAAGAATGAGTTACGGTTGGTTTTTCCTTTAAAACCCAACCGTAAATATGGGAAAAATGGTGTTCATCATTTTCTTCTACTTACGGTTGGGTCTGGTTGAAAACCCAACCGTAACTATGGGAAAAAAGGTGTTCATTATTTTTCTTCTACATTACGGTTGGGTCTGGTTTAAAACCCAACCGTAACTTTTCACAAAAGATGGTGTTCATCATTGTTCTTTGATTTACGGTTGGGTTTTGTTGAAAACCCAACCGTAAATCTGGGCAAAAATGCTATTCTTCGGTTTTCTTATGGTTACGGTTGGGTTATACATGAAACCCAACCGTAAATTTTTCTGAACAACAAAAATTGAATCTTTCAAATCGTGATTTCAGCAAGTTTTTCTTCCCAGCAAACACAAATTCAAAAAAAAAAAAAAAAAAAATCATTTGATTAGGTAAAAGATTATGTTTAATTAATCATGATTAGTTTAAACTAATTAATATAATTAAGATTACTAATCAGGGGTGATTTAGGTATTGTGAAAATATTATGGATAAGGGGTTTTCGAGTTTTACTTCATAGTGTTTCTATTTCGTCTTATTATTGGAGCCCCTCTATTGATATGGGAGCCCCTATATCATCCTTCTAAAAAATGGAGAAAATGAAAAGGTTTATATCCCAAGAACTGCAGCCCACTAATAGGGTTATTAAAGAAATAGAAACGTGGCAACCAAAGTCGCCATTTTTCATCTTCTTTTTTTGGTGTTTGACAAGAAAAAAGAGAGAAAGTTAGAAGACTAGATAGAGAGAAAATGATTTGGGAGGAGGTCGACTGGTTCGAAGGAGAAGAACATCAAGAATCAGAGGAAGAAATAGAGCAAGATAACCACATTGGGTTTGACTTCTTTTCGCTCTTATCTAATCCTAAGGTCTCTTCTTTTACCCTTCGGCTTATATTTCTGTTAAACCCTTGTTGATAAGAAAAAATTGGTAATTTATGTTAAACCCCCAAAAAATAAAAAACCGCAGGGTTTCTCAAATGGAGTCTCAAGAAAGGCTTAAACTTGCTCACTCGCTCTTTAGCTCACACCTAGTCTGTTTATAATGCTTTGTCCTTAGATTTTACAGTGTTCTTGTCAATTTGGATATGAAAATGTGCTGCATATACGATTACTTGGGTTTTTGTTTAACAGTTTGAGATTAGGGGTTTTGCCCCAGTTCCATTATTGGGTTCATCTATAAGATTGGACTCTATATTCTAGTATCTGACTTATGACTGACCATAAAACAGTTCCTAAGTAAGATATAATAAATGTAAAGTTATAAATTAGCTAGAAGTTCCAAGGTTGTATCCTTCATTATCTCATGGGTGTAGATGAACTGATTGGATAATCAGATTTTCGTGTTAAGTACTGATACAATTGTGACTACTTCTGTGGTTTCGTTGAAGAACTCTTAGAACTGTATTCACCAGATTACCATTAAAATCTTACATTTCTTTACTGGTCTAGCTTCTATGATGGATTCTTTCAGCTTGACATCTAGTAAATTTATTTTAATTATTCGCTGTAGGATTACTATAAAATACTGGAACTGGATCGGGATGCCTCCGAGGATACTGTTCGTTCCAACTATATTCGTCTTGCATTGGTTTGTATCTCAAATTTTAAGTCTAAATTTAATTAATAATCACTTGGTCATTTTGTTTGAAGTCTATTTGTTCAGATATATATTGTCAGAATTATGCTCATCTTGTTATTATAGTTCTGCTCTATACCTATATTTGTTGCTTTATGGCTAAGCTTAACGATGACCTTGTAACAAGTGCCTTGTGGTCACATTTTTTTGTCAAAAAAATGGGTGCTTTGAAGTGTCTATGTACACCTTAATTGTAAATTTTCAAGAACAGCAATTCTAATTTCACTTAAAAGTTCAGTTCTTTTTAAATTCCCGTATTCCTTGCAGAAATGGCATCCAGATAAGCGAAAAGATGAGGACAGTGCAACCTCGAGATTCCAACAGATAAATGAGGCGTACTCAGGTTTGCACCTTCTTATGCTCGTTCGATAAACTGTGAAACCTTTAGGGTTAAATAGAAATGGAAAGCAACAAAAACTCCTCCACGCACTCGTAACAAGTGTGAAGTAGTGAAGACAAGTTTTCATGTCATTGGACTATCACACAACGCGATGTGAATTTGACTGTAGATTGGTGGTTTCCTTGTAACAGTTCTAAGTGATCCTGTCAAAAGGAAAGAGTACGACAGCAAGGGGATGTTGTATGTTTATGATTGCAATGTCATGGTGAGTCAATGCCCTTGTATTTTAAACTTTTGCATCTGTTTGGTGTATAAGCTGCCTCTCTTGATTGAGGCTGTTTTGTATTTTGCAGGATTACCTAAACAAATACAAGGGTCTGATTTTAACATGCAACGGCCTTGGTGTGAAGCTGTCAATATTATAAATACACAGTGTTGCAAACGGGTTTCTGGAAATTCCTTTGGTAGCAGTAGCAAGAAATAGAGCAGACTTTTGAATCTTTTAGGGTTATATCTTGTAATTTTTCTCTATCTATGAATCCAAAAGTAGGAAAAGAAAGAGAACTTCATCATGTATAAAAGAAAAATTGAAAAGGATATATTTCACCGTTATGTAAGTTCAGTATTTGTTGCTTCGATTGCTTTAGAATCGTACTATTAGTTGCTTACATTCAACACTTCCTCATGTATGTTTTTGTTTGGAAATGCACAACGAAATTGAATGGGAATGTACAGTGTGAAACAAACAAGATTAGCCGCCAGGTCTCTGAAAAACTTGGAGTGGTAAAACTAAAGCTTTCACGCAATTACAAGGACTCTTCAAACTGAAACAAGAAAACAGTTTGAATCCTGGAAACTAGAGATACCTGTAGCCTAGTTCGGCCCCGGTTCTTCTTAACTTCGGCCGCAACATTACAAACAACCTTTAACAAATTCTCTGACCATCCTTCGATCAACCATGCATACCTTGAATTTGCAGTCTCAAGCGAGTGAAGTACATAAAACGTGAGTTGCCACAGGCATCCAAATCTATTACCAGCTGCAGAAATGGTGGAGCAGTTCCCAACAGTTTAACATTGGCGCCAAGAGCAGAAAATGAAGCAAGTCTCTCTCCTTCATATAACTTCATCTAAAATACTTGATTATAAGAACTGATGAAGCAAGATTGTCGAGGTGGCATGCTGCAGCTACGTTTTAACACAATAGTGCCTACACAAGAATTCTAAACAAGCCTAGCCATGGCAAAATGAGTAAAAATTCCGCTTACACTCCCAAATCTCGGTAATATGATCGATGGACTGAGAAGGAGCTAGTTTTCAGTCATTGTTCCACATTCCATATTCTCAACTTCTGAGCCTCCAAAATCCTCTCATGTTTCACACCTCTTCAGTAACCCAAGTCATCTAGTAGCTCAAATGCAATCACTAGTTTCCTATCTCTAGACAAGGAATTAACTAAGTGAGCCCAAGATTCTTGTTCTGGTTTAAACCCGATTTCTAATAGTCCACGCAGTGCCATCGTTGCATCAACCACCTTACCTTCCTCACATAACTTCAACAAAATCTCAGTCGAAGTCGCAAAATGAGGTTTAAATCCACTTACAAGCATCAAACCTAGCAAATCCATGACCTTCTCCATTTCTCTCTCCTTACACAAGAAGTTCAATACTATCCTGTAACTCGCTTTGTTCAGGCACACACCCTCATAAGATAAATACTCAAGCATCTCCAAAGCCTCGTCGAACCTTTTTTCCCTACAGAGACCCCCAAGTATCAAATTGGACGCTACAGAATCAACTCGGCAATCTTTCTCCCTCATCTCCCTAAACACGTTCACTGCTTCATCAACTCTTTCAACTCTACAGAAGCAACTAATGAGTGTAGTATAACCAACAGCATCGACTTCAGTTCCAGAATTTCTCATTTCATCGAAAATTTCTTTCACCTCCTCCAATCGTCCTTCTTTACTTAACCCATTCATAAGAAATGAGTAACTAATGACATTTGGTTTGCATCCATTCTTTCTCATAAACTCTATTATCTTTCTAGCTCGATCAACATTTCCTCCATGACAAAATCCATTAATCAAAATATTGTAAGTTAAAGCATCGGGTAAAATCTTATGCTTTGAAACCATTTCCTCAAACACTTCCATTGCTTCTTTTAATCTCCCATTTTACAAAGACCACCCATTAAAGTAGAGTAAGTGATCAAATTAGGATAACTAACTTCAGCTTTACTCATCTCAGTCACACTTTGAAAGCCATGTCGAGATTACCAATTATACAATGATGCTTTACCAATATGTTATAAATACAAGTATTAAGTTTCAAATCAACTATTTTTCTCGAATCAGCAAGAAGTTTACGTGCTAAATCAAGTCTACCAGATCCAACAAGTAAACTAAGACAAGTACTGATAGCTTTAAGAGACGGTTTTTTGCGAACAATTGGTTGAATTAAGTAAAACATATCAAGTGTTCTTTCATGTAAAGAAGATTTAGAGAAATGGGTCATTAAATTAAGAAACAAACCTTCGTAAAATTTGCAAGTTTCATATCTCATTTGATGAAGAACTGAATCAACAGCGTTGAATTTCTTGCACTGAGCAAGCTTGTGAAGTAATATAAAGTAGGTATTGTGGCTATGATAAAATCCTCTTTGTTTTGATGCCCTGTTGAAAATTTCTAAAGCTCTTTGTGGGTCTTTTTCATTCTTGATTATGGTGATGACAAAACCATGAGTAATGAATTTGGGCTTTGTTCTTCTCTGTGATTGTTCTTCTTCTAGAGAAGTAAGAAATTCTAATGGAGGTGGATCTGGTTTTGGAGATGAAGGTTTTAGAACTTGGAGTGGAGATATCCATGGAATTGAAGATGATGAAGAGAACCCACGTTTGGGATTCAGATATGTTCTCATTTAGTTCATGGATTATGTTACATTGAAAGTTTTGAAATCATCTTAATGCGGAATCAGAATCGTTTGATCATTACGGCACGCCAAATGTTTGGTAAAAATCTTCTCGGAAAATCTAATACGTAAGCTGGGGTTTTGAGATTTTTAACTTAATGAAAATTTTGAGAAACCTGTTAAAATAAAAAGGCTAATTGATGTTTGGTACTTAGGTTTTGACCAAATTAGTATTTAGTCTAATATTTGTCCAATATTAGGGTTTGATATCTTGACTGTTAGTTGACTGTAGTTGACTGTTTATGACCAGAATTTAATTAATTTTATAAAATAAAAATAATATAAAATACTGAGTTTATAAGTGTGCCCTTGAAATGGATCTGGGATCCGACGGTTATAATAACATCATTTAGTCTGATTGGTCTGATTCGAATCAGCTCAGTGAGTCGACTCGCTAGATAGAAAATCTGGTAGAGCCTCCCCTGTTTCTAGATGGTTCCGGTCAATTTCAGGCTATTTACAACTCATTCCCTACAAATTCATTCATTCACACAATCAAACACGATGACATCAGCAACATCATAGTCTTCCATTCCAGCAACTCAACCTTTAAACCCTTTATCAGTCACCACTTAACAGCGCCATTTTATCTCTGTAACTTCGAAATCTGAAACTCATCATCAATCTCACAAATTCATCTTATTTGTTTCACGACCACTATCTTTTCTAGCAACAACTCATCCCTAAATCCATCTTCACTGCTATTTCTATTCAACTCAAATCTGAATCATACTATTCATACCCATTCTCTATTCTTCCTTGTTCTTCCCCTCGACTAACAACAACAAGAACTTAAGAACTCATCTTCCCCACGACTAACAACAACAAAATCCTAATTAAATTTTTCAAATCTTCTTCTCTTCAATTCGACTTCAAAATATCCATTTAAACCTCAATCAAACCCACCCTTCATATTTTACTTATCCATCATTAATCGATCCTTCAAATCCATCTCAGAAGCCCTAATTTCTCAATTTCACTCAATTCTTCTTCTTCACCGTAATTAACCATTTTATTAGCATGAAAATCTTCATCTTCTTCTAAAATCTATCTTTGAATAATCAATTTCATCTTCAATCTTCAACACAGAAAACCATAACTATTTCTCTTCTTCAATTTAATATTTTTACATCTTCTTTTGTTTAATCAACATAAACACCACCACCATCAACACTTCTTTTACCTTTCCCTCCTATCACTCGATCTCAAATTATCAGTTTCATCTCTTGATTTACATACAGAAGAAGACCAGAGAGAAGAGGAGGCGAAGAAGAAAAGAGGAGGAAAATAAAAGAAAAAAGAGAAAATGATTTCTCTCTCTCGATTAATTAGATATAACATGAAGTTGGGGTGGAAACATAATTTTAGTTTATTATGTAAATGTTAGAAAAGTGAAGGGTACAATGGTAAAAATATTAATATTTAATATAAATCAATATTTAACATTGTCAACTCGGATCAACTGTCGATCCAGATACCAAGCCCTAACGTTGAACTAAACCTGATTAAAATCTAAATATCAACCATTAATTAGCCCAAAATAAAAAGAAACTCGTGCAGGTTGTCCCAAGACTCCCAAATCCAAACGTGAAAAGGAAAATTTATATAAGTTTCAGACTTGCATGATAATCATTCATTGTGGGTGTAAAAGCAATCATTGTAAACAGAGATTCATTTTCCGAGCATCCACAATGTTTAACTAAAGTAAAAAATACTTCAATTAATGGGTTCTTTATTAGTATTATAAATAAAGACGAAGGAATGTTCAAACTCCACAGCTCTCACTTTTATTCCATACGTATAAATTGCAGCACAAAATCCTCCAAATTTCACTTAATTTGAAAATTCTCATGCTAGAAAATATGATAATTAGGTTTGCAAACTCAGTTCACAGATTTTGAATCTTTTGATAGCCCAATTGAGAGATTTAACGCAATAATTGCATTCCTTCCAAATTACTTTCCGCTTGTTGTACTTCTGTCTTCTAATATAGATGTGCTTGTGTTGCTTCTCACCCAACATGCTTGTGCTTCTCTCACACATAGTTGTTATACTTCTCTCTTCCGACACTCTTTCGCTTCCATCACTCAACGATGTTGCACTTCTCGTGATGTTGTTTCTGGGCCAGTGAACATCCCTGATAATACATAAATCTATAAGCATATTAAGCATATTAAGCAAAAATATGGTGAAAGATAATGTATATACTACTCAATTGAAATGATAAAAGTTAGAAAAGTACACCATATGGTCTAGTTTCAATTTGATTTCATATATTGGTAGGCCTATGTCCAGGTTCATTTGAAATGAATTCAAAAATCATTATTGATCACTACACAAATTGAAACCGTGACCCAGTGTAAATGCGACAGTAGGTAATTAGATGGAACTCCCAAATTATTTACTTATTTACTTATCCTCCAAGTCCATCTCTGTGAAACCGAAGATTTTGATAAACAACTGAACACAATAAAAAACAGCAACTCAATACAGTACGATGTAGTAAGAACCCTGTTTTCCAGAAGTATATCCCATACATGATCTTTCTATATATACCTGCTATCCATCTCACTCGCTTGTCATGAGCCCAACATGTCTCTGCTGAATCAACTTACCCTGGCTAATACCGCAAGAAGCTGCAAGACAACCAAAAAGAGCTTGATAACCAACACAAAAAAAAAAAATCAACATAAGAAAATAAGCCAATAATTGATATTTGTGGTTTGAATATTCTGTTGGAAATGTAATAACGGATCCTCTTGACCGGATGCAGAAAGAGCCGAAGAGAAGTGGTGCCTTACATGGAACCTCGCCCACCGATTGATATTCAAAATTACGTTTGCACTCTGTTTCTGCAGAAAGGTCCAATGGTATTTGGAGGTCCAGTTTTGATGAGCACTCAGGGAGATGCACTTATGGTTGGGAATAATGACCATGAGAACGGAAACACCACCGATTTGCCTTCTCGTGTTCATTTTAACACTCGAAATTTCGCAGCTCAGAAAGGATTTGATCTTCCTGCTGCCGCAGTATTCTTTTACGCACAGAAGGAACCTGTATCCAAGAAACATTAATAATATGTTATTTTTAATTTTCATTTGTGTTGCCCCTTTTATTACTAAGTTGTACAGTTTAATTATATAACATCAACAATATTAAGTACCTTACTATAATAGTCATTGGCAGTGAGTGCCCTCAACCTGTGGTAGCATGAGAAGTTTCAAATTAAGTGATGAGATATTTGTATCATACTTCCTGTATACATATTCTATAATTTAGAAACGTAATAGCCTCGAATAAGAGTATAAAGAATACAAACATTAATATAAGGACAACAAATCAAAACGGAACTCAGATCTACAACTTAATTTTGTGGATTCTAAGGAACATGTACTGCTTTGTGCAGTATTCAAGAATATTTTACAACATATGAGATCTCTTCATTTAGTAAAATAAAGTTTCATAGTAACAGTTCTAGTGAGACTTAACGGTGCTTACCCTCGTCAAATTAACACATTCTCTCTGTCTTCATTTATCCCGTGCACCTTGTTTAGCATACCTGAACTCACGCAAGCAGTTGAGTTGGTACTTTGAGAAATTAAATCAAAAATAAGTAGCAAAATCAACCATGAATTAAAATAATAAATAGTAAGGCTTCACATCTTGATATAGCCAACAATATCCTTTATTGATCCAAAACTGTAAGTAGTTAGAGCAAAAACTGAAGATGATTGCTACCTTGCATATGGAAACACAGGATATCCATATAAAAGTAAATACTATGCAATCTAAAATTTGTTACCTTGCTTTGTGTCATACGAAGTACCAAGCATGGCTTAAGATCAAAGTGACGTGAAGCAAACACTTAGACGATACTACAGTAGGTGTGGCACACACTATCAAGTAAGTAGCTTCTTTAGCTCCAAAATTTAGCTCCAGTAGGTCTGCAACCACTACCTCTTTGCACTGTTTCCCCCACACATATCAGTAATTTCAAACTACTCAAATCGTCTTTTCTCTTACCGGTAACATAAACAAACAAACTATCAATAAAAAACAACACCACCATAATCTAATTCTCTATATACTATCTAGGTATTGTACTGATCAATACATCTATCCTAACAATAATGTTAGCAGAAACGCAGGGCCACTGTTTAGAAAGAAAAAACTAAAAAAGCATTTTGAGGCTATACCTCATGGCAGCCAAGGATGGTGTTAGCTTTTAAATTCGAAATCCATGTTCTAACCCTTGGTAGATATCCACAACTTCCTTCTAATCATTTGTATACGACCCTCAGACCCATGGCTAGCCTGGTGGTTCAAACTGACAGTTCCGGCATTCTGTCGAGCACCTTCAGTGCGTTCTGTATGGTAATTCAGGCAACGTCTTGCTGGATAATTGAATCATGGATTCTCCTTCCCTGCAACTCATTAACACAAACCACACACAACCTATTCCATATAACACAAACCACGCACAACCCATTTCATATAACACAAACAATTCAAATAATTTCAATTCAGTTCTCATTCAATCTTCACGGCATCCACCAGATACCCATTTGTTATTAGATAATACCACCATCTATTGTTTCTCGTCCTCAATTCCTGCCCAAAGCTTCTTTACCCATCTTCTCTTCCATTCTCTTCTTCCGTCGCTGCCAGATTTCATCAACTCCTTGTTCTCTGTGTTACTTCTCAACATCAAAAATTCATTCAAAAACCCATCTTATAAACCCATGAGAACTAGCAGAACTTCATCAATCTTGTATTAAACTTCACGCACAAACCTTCAACCACCATCAAAATCAATGGCAGCAAGAAGATCTTCTAACCCTGTTTTGTCGTTGTAAAACTCTGTATTAAACTCTTACAAATCATCTCACTGATATCTGATTTGTTTTCATATTTATTTCGAAACCCCAGTATGGGTACTGTGTGCCTTATCTTGTTTAACGCAACAATACTTGTTAGATCTTGTTTACTCACTGTTCAAATTGAATCAGTGATGACGGCATAGAGAAGAGAAGAGAAGAGAAGAGAAGAGAAGAGAATTAGGTGACCGGTTTGATGATCAGTGATGACGGCATAGAGAAGAGAAGAGAATAGAATTAGGTTACCGGTTTGATTTTGCGGTTTTATAAATTCAAACTTTATACAGCTTTCAACCACAGCTCGTAATACAAGCCCCGCACCATCTGGCTGTTGCCCTCTGACAGGGACTATCGTCTTCTCAAGGTTAACGAGTGTTTTGAAAGGGACTCGTCTTCTCAAGGTTAACGAGTGTTTTGACTGATTTTTCCCAAGTGGCGCTGAAAAAGTGGTAGATGACTACGAGATTTGCCAGAAACAAATGCCGAGAATTACACCAGAATTATATTTGAGTTATGTTCCCGGTTTCGCAACCTACTGAATGAGTATTTAGTCTTGTTGTGATCTTCATCTATGAATTTGTTTACGAATTTGTTTACGAAGAAAATACCGAATATATATATGAAGCCACTAAATTAAGTTCGACAAAGTTTAAGCATAATACAGAATTTCGAGATAAACAGTGTTGAATCTTATCGAATAATATGAACCACTAATTCACATGTAAAGAAGGTTTATACTAAAAGAGACCAAATTATTCACTATCACTCTGACTCGCACCCTCAAAGGCGAAAAGAAAAACTATGCAAGAGGTGCCGGGATTTCCACACATCAATCAGACGATCATCATTCATCATTTGATCCAAGAACCTGCTTCTTAAGCTCTCCAATTTTGGTAAACAATTCCTCCCTGTTTTTCTATAAAATTGAAATAAACACATATTAGTCAGTTTTGGATACAAAATCCTCAACAGGATAGGCAACTGAAAAGTGCTCCGCCTCGAACCTTAAAAATCAGATAGCGTGAGCTGAACCATATTGTGTAGCCAAGACCAACGATTTCCAGAACCTTGGGGAACTGTATAAAGAATAGAACAAGACTAGAGGTGTTAATATGATGAACCTGTCCAGACATTTAAAAAGAATGTTCTCATGAAAGAAGTAAGAAAGTACCACTGGAATGGAATCAATGGCACCAACAACAGCCGATGCTAACCACAGAGTGATGAGAGCACCACTTCCATACACTAGATACGAGTATGTATCTTCCGAGTCCAGCTGCGGATGGTAGTGTCATAATTTTAGCAAAGTAGTCCATAAAATGAATAACCAAGATCTGAGATAAGAATGCTAGGTAAAAAATTGAGTAATTTTCCAATCCTGCAGTAGTAGATATGACATAGCTTTACAACATAATGACGAAGATGGAAATGGCAACATTCCAATTTTGAGAAATACAAATTGACATCTACTTTACTTGCAGAGGATTTCAACTTAGATGGTTGTTGCATCCGAAGTCCAAACAGATACACCTCCACCTCCAAGACGACAAATGCAAATTTTCTAACAGCTAAACATGCACACTATAGAAGAGAGCTATTCCAATTCTCCATCAATCCAAAGCAAATGATAAAGAAAAGTGCGCAAATATGCATACATATGGCAGAACATCCATGCTTATATTTTAGAAGAATGACACTATTTTCACTACCCATAAAAAGACTCTCACATAAGTAGTTATAGTTGTGCAAGTTAATAGAATTGTGCACGATTATAGAACAACGCCACAAACTTGAACATACATCTAAGACAACACAAAATTTGAACATCGCAGAAGAATATTCTACTCATGAATCAATTCACAGCAAGGCAGTTACTACTTTTATTACACATAAACAAGCCTATCCTTTTGAAACGGAGGGAGTAATTGTAAATAACAATTCTTATAGAACTTGTACTTTTCTAGGTAAAAGAATGGGAAAGAACAAACTTTAAGATTGAGCCCGTCCATGAAATCAAAAGACATCATCTGTTCGGTCAAAGAAGCTTCTTCTTTCGGCATTTCCTCTTTAGATGTTTTTTCATAAACTGTGTTTCGTATATATGTTGGAGTTTCACCCACTGTAGTCTTTTCAGAAAATACCTCAAGATCCTCATCTGCACTAGTTGAAGTCTCTTCAGAATTTACCGCCCTCAATAAAGAGGTTGATAAATGACGCAATCCTGGAACCAACAAAATAACACTTCCAATAAGAAATTGGGATAGTAGAAAAATAATGATCCTAATCTCAAGAAATCAAATATCTAAATGGTGACAAAATAAGGAAAAAAATTTGAGTGATGCCCTTAGTCAAAAAACCCTAAAACCCTAACCCATAAATCTCATCCCAAAACCAATTAAACACCCTTCTATACTACAATACTCACACTTTCTTGTCAAATTTCACCAAGGAATAAACAAAGACAGGGAACTTAGGGTTTGTATGAAATGTAAAAAGAAAAGGAAAGTAAAAGTAGAAAAATGAACCTGGATTTCTTCGAGAAGCATTGATTTTCTTTAATGGAAGAAATGTCTTAGAGTGCACAGGAGAAGTGTTTGTGTAGGAAAATGAGCGATGGCAATTCAGATTTGAGATGGTTTTGGTGTTATAGAGCTCCATCGCTGCAAAGCTTTCTCAAACTCAACAACTCTTCTACTCTGATAATTCCAAGACGGGAACACGCCTTGTTGTTTCGGTTTTGATAAAGTTTTCCACTTTGTTACTGTAATACGTGGCCCAGGCCCTATAAAAGTGATGTACCGTAACTGGAGTGTTAGCTCAAAACGGAATTCACGATGTATGCAGTTATTAGTGACTTTCAAGTGCAGGTATTACTTCTTTTTTTCCCAAGGTCGTGTGGAAAGAGCTCGCAATTAGAACTGAATTTTTCATGAGACGCTAATCCAGATAGTGTTGAGCGTTAATTTAATTTTTGCCTATTTGTTTTAGAGGGAATATAAAAGGATGAAAGGTTAAATCGTAAATATATGAGAAATTAAAATTGTACAAGACAAGTTTAAACCAAGAAAAAGGTCGTTCAAGCTTTGTTTCGGTCACAAAAAAAAGAAGAATTCATATAAGGGAGGGAACCATAAAAGGATGTGTTCAGAGCTTAATGAATTCTAGTTGAAGAACTCAAGTCTCTGTAGTAGAGTCTAAGTAAAGAATATGAAATTGTTTATGACAGTCTGATAAACTTCTTGTCTAACTTTTATTGTCATTTAGAAATAGATCAAGTGATCTATTTATATTGCTGAACTCTGATGTCGTAGGAAGTGGAAGAGGTGGAGCAATAAAAAGGAGGAGAACGTACCCATTAATGTTGGAAAGATTACCAAAACCGTAATATCATCATATCTAGTAAACTTAATTCCTTCTCATCGTGGGTGTTTAGTTACACCTCACAGGATGTAAACCGCCATACCAATACTCTAATGAGTATCCCCCTGTGACATGTTTGATGTTTCGTAGATTTGATGCGGTTGGGGTCGCGTGAATGACTATTTTGATTATTAACTACTAGTGTTAACTCTAGTAAGATTAGCAAGTCTATCGGTAGCTCAAAGTATCGAGTTGAATATAGTTTTCAACATTGTCTAGGAATCGCATCCTAGTAATGCTAGTTGTGGACATGGTGATGTCATTGTTAGTAATTTATGCCAGATGCTCGTCGTCTAGTAAAAAAACTCGATTACCAGCTATCGGTGGCTTGGTATATAAATCGGAACAACTAGTAACCAATGGCATTGAGTGGCGCATTTGAATGTCGAAGAATGCGTATATGAATGCTAAGGCCAACATTGTGAAGGTTGCGGCGATAGGGCGTCATCGCTGGACTAGCGCCAAGAAGCAGTTTGGCGCTGGGGTTGGCCCAGCATCGTGCAAGTGTTGTTCAATGCCTGGAAGTCTGCAGGCTTGAAAATGGCACAAGCTTTGAAATGGAAAGCATGGAAGCGCGTAAAATTGGAAGTGGCACAAGTCAAAATGGCAAGCCTGGAAGTGCGCAGGCTTGGAAATTAAACAAGCTTGGAAGTGTTCGAAGTCAAGATTGCGCAAAAATTCTCAAAGATAGTGCAAGAAGTGCTCGAGAGACGCCCAAGGACGACTATGCAAGGGATGCTCGAGGACGCTGCTAGGATGGAGTTGTGCTCACGAGGACCAAACAAGGAGATTGGCCTTGTGTTCTCGAATACCAAGCAAGGGATTGGTGTCATGCTCTCGAGGACTAACTAAGGGATTCACGACATGCTCTCGAGGACCAAGCAATGGATTGACGTCATGCTTTCGAGGACCAAGCAAGATATTGGTGCGTGCTCTCGAGGACCAAGCAGGGCATTGGCGCCATGCTCTCAAGGACTAAGCAATGGATTGGCGCCACGCTCTCAAGGATCACGAAAGGGATTGGCACGATGCTCTCAAGGATTAAACGAGAGATTGGCGCCATGCTCTCAAAAATCAAGCAAGAGACTGGGATGTTCTCTCGAGGACTAATCAGTTGGTGTTGTGCTCTCGAGGATTAAGCAGTTGGTGTTGTGCTCTCGATGACTAAGCAGTTGGTGCATGCTCTTAAGTACCAAAGAGTTAGCGTTGTGCTTTTGAGAATGCTGGTGAAGTTAGCGTCGAGCTCTTGGGAGATGGAGAGGCTGGTGCTATGTTCTTGAGAGCACACCAGGTGTTTTGCATCTATGTGGATTGTAACTTGTGCATAGGTTTCATACAACAAAACATTCGAAACAATTCAATATATAAATATCTTTACAAAGCAGTAATTAAATAAATGATTATTGAGGAAAATATAACACTAGTTTTTTTTATTAGAGGAAGAATCCATTGACAGGATCCGATCTAACATTATAACATGATCTGGAAGCAGTTAGATCCAAATAAACGAATAATCACAATGTTTTAGGTGCATTCACTATCATGTGGATACTACAGATAGCTTCTCAGCATCCACTTTTCTTCTTCCCTTTTAATTTTCTCTTTCACCCAACTTAAATAAACTGGACTATCAAATCTTCACCTCGACTCACCTTTTGTTTTTAATAAAACCTTGATTCTTTATATTAAATCTTGAAAACAATGGGTGATTATTCAATCAATAGTTTATTTTCAATTTCGCAGTTGATTGCAATTTCTAATTATTTTTTTTAAATAAAATTACTACCAATTTATCATATTTATTTTTATAGATTTACCTTCTTACATCAGTTTCAATTTTTTTTCTTAATCAAACCTTTGATTGATTTATCACAAAATAAAATGGAATGGAATCTAATATTTTTGGGTCTCATTTTCATTCATGGACGCATAAAAAGAAATCTCATTATCTTGATTTCATTTAAAAAACATATGGAGACAAACCTATTCATATAAAAGCATCTGTAATTGTGAATCTGATATATTTATATATAACTCAGGTTACAGAGTTAGGTATAGAAAGATTATTAAAAAAACGAATGTTTTAAGTAAAGATCCAAGAAAGCTAAAGTTAAGTTCTCTATATTAACTTATTACTAATAAATCATGATAACAAAATCAAATCAGCAATTAGAGATATCTAAATCGATAAGTGGTTTTCTCTCATACTTGATTCTTCCTGATACTAAAATAAATAGACCTAAACAAAATTAACAAATTCATTGAGAACAACCGATTCAAAAAAATTACCAATAAGACAGAAGCCCGTAACCAGTAGACAGAATTGATTCTACAACTTACCTTAAGAAAATGAAGAAACGCAATCTATAAATTTTTAATTTGTTCTTATTTTAGGAACAAAAAGGTGAGAGAGGGGATCATGGAAGGACGAAAGGATCAAATGAGGAGGCTAAAGAGTTTTTCAAGTTGGAGTTTCACTAAAATATCCAGATGGTAGTGATTATATATATAAAATGGTTATCGTTTCTCAATTTGAGTCCAACGACTTTGAGAGCCTGATAGATATTGTTATTTTGGGACCCTCTCAACTAATCCTTCCTCTTCTTACATTCACATTAAAACTATGAAATTAATTTCTTGTATTTATATTCGCTTACAAATAGACATATCTTGCCTATCTTTTTATATTTTCTTTTAATTATCTTCTATTTTATAAGGGAGATTTCATTAAGTTAATGCACTCAGTTTCTCATGATATACACAGGACTAGGCACAGATGATTAAAGACATTTTTTTTCAACATACCATTATTTTGTATGGAAAAGGGTAGAAAATCAACGGTAATGTTCATGCAAAAAAAATTATTGGACTTGGCAACACGTCTTGTTTACATAATTAGCAGTAAAACGAGTTGTGTACATAGACGAGGCCGGTTGAAAGCATTGGTATGCAGTTGCACATCCAACCCAACTGACTCACAATAGAGACCAAACTTTAACGATGGATGCAGAAAACTCTAGTAAAGTAGGTGATCTAGTTAGCAAAATTAAGAAGGTTACCCATGATCTGGGAGATACTAATGGGGTTGTTGTTTTTCAACAAGATAACAATGATAAGGAAGAAGATGACTCAAATTGGGAAGCTTGCGCAATAGGAAAAGTTATTATTAAAGGAAGAATAATCCGCCAAACTGTTAAAAAGTATGTTAAGCATACTTGGCCATTTATATCATCTGAAGAACTAAAAGTCATTGAAATTGATCCAAACATTATGATTTTCAAGTTTAGTAATTGGATTATCCTAAACAGGGTTATTGAGAAACACCCATGGAGTATTAACAAACATCTCATGTTAGTTCATGATTATATTCCATAAAAGGTTTATATTTTAAAAGATTGGGCGTTTCAATGTTTTTGGATCCAACTCAAAGCTCTACAACCAAGACATATGAATGTTTCAGCTGTAACGAAAATGGGTAAGATAATTGGTGAGATTTTTATAGTTATTGATCCTGAGGATGCCATTTTGTAGACAGGGGTCTAGTTAAAGTATGTGTCAATATTGACCTCACAAAACCACTAAGAAGGGAAGTTAATGTGCTACCTAATATAGGTTTAACACGCTGAATTCGTTTCTTCTATGAAAAGCAACCTCATAGCGTATGGTCTGAATGTTATGTCATTAATCATTCAAAAGAAGCTTGCAAAAATATGTCGCTAATTGCTTGGCCAAAGCTCATGAGAAACTTTATTTCCTTGGAAAAGTCGGTAACATCTGGAAAAACACTACCATTAATACTACAAATCTTTGGTTTTGTCCCTCCCAAAGTTAGAGTTGCTCTTAACATGGATCTCCTTTTTGCTGGGGGAAAGGATGATGACACTAAGAATTCTAGGCTAGGGAAAGGCATAAAAGCTCTAACACTACAAACCATCCCATTCAGAAAGCTGAGGTCACCTTTATAGAATCCATGTCAAATACCCACACAGATATACAAACATCTCTAATAATCACAACAAGGGATAATCAATCAATACCCACAGAAAAGAAGAGCCATGTACAATATACACTACTTTTCCAAAATGTTTTCAAAATTTTCATTTTAAGCATAATCCCTTGTTGCAGTTTCATTAGTATATTTTGCATTTTGAAAACTCATACTAGTAACAATATCGATAGTTTTATCACTAGAAAGCTGTATTCTCATAGTTCTTTCTACTTCACAATTTTAGTTTTAAAACTTGTTTTCTTCTGTATCATAAATTATTCTTTCTCTGGAACTTATATTTTGTTTGATATGAAAATCATTTCTTGGAATGTCCAAGGTTTTAATAACTCATCCACTAGAAATTACCTGAGTGACTTGACTAAAGCTCAAAATCCTGACATCATATTTCTATCTGAAAAAAAAATATATCAAAACGAAATCAAACCCGCTCAGTCATTTTCAATATCCTAATTTTATTATTATTGACCTGAAGGCCTTTCTGGTGGTTTAGTTTTGTTATGTAAAAATAGTTTTTCATGTGATATATTAGATGCTAGTAAATATATGTTCAATGTTATGATTCAAGCAGACCCTAGCAAGCCAGAACTCTTACTCACTTGCATGTATGGTTACTCAAATTATGCAAAAAAGAAGGATCGATGGGGTTATATAGAAGATATTAGCAAGAACAGTGGTTCACATTAGATTCTTTTAGATAATATAAATTTTCATATACTAGATAATGATAGTGGTACTTTTTATTATTTGGATGGTTGGGTTAACAAGGTGGTTAATAAAATTGGTCTTGAAGATATTGGCATTATAAGAATAAACTACACCTGGACCAACAAAAACTTAGGAACTAGAGCTAAAAAATCTAGAATATATATGGCTTTAGGAAATGGAGATTGGAATACCTACTTCCCTAATGCAAAGCTCATGCACTTAACCCAACTAGGTATTGATCATAGCCCAATCATGAGAGTTACTGATGCATCTACTCCTAAATTTTGGAAACCATTTAAGTTCTTTTTAACTTTGTTAAATGATGATGAATGTTGTTGTTATTGCCAATGCTTGGAAAACTAATATCAATAGATCTTCTGCTTACAAACTTGTCAAGAAACTTCAATCAACAAGGAAATATTTATCTAAATGGAACATGGAGCATTTTGGTAATGTCAACCAAAAATTTGATGACCTCCAGAAAGAACCCAGTATTCTTCAAGCTAAAAACCCAGGTTCTGGCACTCATGAGAGAACTTTTTTCATTAACACTTAGCTAGGAAAATGGCACAAGGTAAGAAGTGAATTCTATCAACAAAAATCCAGAGATCATTATATTAAAGATATGGACAACAACAACAAGTATTTCCACACCAAGACCAATCAAAAAAGAATGAGAAACAATATTGCTTTATTCAAGACCACAAAAACAATTGGTTACAAACAAGAGCAGATATTGGCCAACATCTTACTAAGCATTTCAAAGATATAAGTACTTTTATTAATCCTTGATTGGAAGAAAATCTCTATATGATCCTGCCTACGGTTATAACTAATGCAAATAATGAAATTCTTTCAAGATTGCTGATAGGTGCATAATTTACATAATTTGAATATCAATTTCTTATATTTTTCTTTGCTATTTCTCTTGTATTTTGTGTATATTACACTTGTTTTCTATTTTGTAGGTATTTTGGAGTCACATGGAGTAAAAGAAGAAGAAATTCCAAAAAGGATAAAATTATCATTTCACCGGCGAATATTATTCGCATCCAACCATATGCTAAGGGCCAATAAATATTGTTTGAAGAAGTTAGGCATAGGGTTGTCCCATATCCATGCAAGGAGTGCTTATATCCACCCATTTCTACTAAAACTAAACCTAGGTCGAGCTATTGCACACTAAACCCAAACCAACTCACGCTGGCAGAGAGAAATCAGGGAAGAGACGATGGTGTTCTGATGAATGAAGAAGATTAGGCAGCAAGAGAATAAAGGAAAGAGAAGAAGATTAGGCAGCGAGAGAATAAAGGAAATAAGAGAAGATTAAGGTGGTTCGAGTTGCTTTGGTTCAAGTTCAAACGAGAAAAAATTCAAGAATGAGATTCGCTGAGAGAAGAAGGATGGGTTTTGTACAGTGAACTCGAGAAAGATGCCAGAAACAAATTGAGGGTCTGATTTGCTGTTGTGAAATAGAAAATGGTGAATCTGTATTACGAATAATGGGTTTTGAAAGGAGATGGTGTTGATCAGGTTTGGTTGTGGTTCGAATCTGTGTGGGTATCCATGAAGCAGGGAAACAAGATAGGAGTTCTTGCTGCCATCGAGTGAGATGCCGAATGAAGAGAATTTCGTGATTCAGGAGTGGGGTTCTGGTGATTACAAGCTTAGAAAACTTGGGTTTTAGTTAGATTTCAATTTGACAGAACAAGTCGAGTGTGGCTGAGAATCAGGTAGTTAAGGTGGTGGTTTTGGGTCTGTTGGTCCGTGAAGAGAGAAAACAGAGTTGTGTCTGCAAGAGAAAACAATACAGGTTATTTTGGTTTAGGTCTGGCAGTACTGATTTTAGTAGAAGAACAAGAGAAAACTGTCGTGAAATGTTGAATGGGTTTTGGAATGAATGATTGAATGATTGTGTAATTGAATTGCAGGGAAGAAGATGAATTGGATTTTAGAAACACCAACATGGTAGGCCTGAATTTCCTACAGAATTGCAACTAAGATGCTCGATGGTTTGCCTGAATGAGACTAGTCGTGACTTAAGAATTGGTTGAAGTTTTCAGTCAGATTCCTGAAACTGACTAGCTTATTTGAGGCCTAATGTATTTGTTTGGGCTTATTTAGTGTGGGCTTCCTCTAGAAAACGTGATTTGAATTAAGGGTTTGTTTTTGGCGTGGAATTGTTAGAGTTGGACCTATATTTGGAAATTCAAGAGTTAGGGTTAGATGAAAAAAAAAAAAGAGTTTTATTCTAAGAAGGTTTCTACAAGGGAGAAAGCTATAAAAGAGCTACTTCAACATGAGGGAGAGATATTTAGATTTTTATATAATTCTCTTCTTACCTCTTTTACTTGTTTTTATAGGTTTGCGCGGGAAGATTTCTCACATCTAGGGTTTGCAATTTCTTTTCTTCTTCAGTTGTGTGAACTCCAATAATTATGAGTAGTTAATTTCATTATTGGTTAGGGAATAGTTGGATTTCATAATACATGATTCTTTGAATTAATACATTAGTTTTGTCTCAATATTATCGATTATGATTCACTATAAATATCTCATTGATTGATTGTTTGTTTAGTTAAGTTACAAATTGATTGAACTCACATTCATATCTAAAGCTAATTTAGGGTTTATTATACGTAAAAGTGATACTCCTTGAATACAAGTAGCATAGTGTGGTTATTGTTTGTAGTGATACATCCTAGTAATCGCATGTGAATTATGACTTTTATTAAATTGAATTAGTGCACTTTCCACGTTCAATTGCATTGATTAGCCTAATTTCATAAATCTTTGCTCCTCGGGAATTAAACTTGATTAGTGCTTTTACACGTTAGGTTGTTCTCTTGGTAGAATTCATATTCGCATCTTTTAATATGTATGTGAATGACTTGAGGAAATTTGTGGGATATTCTTACGATCAAGGTATTCTAGGGCTTTTGATAAAACGAGATTAAATATCAATTCTAATTATTAGTACAAGAACATATTTTGTGAATGAAAACGAAACCTTGACCAATATTGTCAACTCTTTGATTCTTTTCTACGATTTCTTAACTTTCTTAATTAGTCTAATTTACTTTCATTAAGTCTGAAAATTCCACCTCGTTTATATAAGTTTTCGAAACCATATCACAACCAAGACCTCCTCGTGGGAACGATCTTTTCTTACCCTTGCTTCATAATAAATCATAAATAGTGAGAAAGTCATAAATAATTTTGACGTGAAGACGACCACATCAATTTCCAACCATCCAAGACGTTCTTGATACTTTTGAATACATTGAAATTTGGAGTGCCCCAGGTCCTGAGGGATTTCAAGCTGGTTTTTATAAGAGTCGGTGGCATATTGTTGGTGAAGATGTTTGTTTGATGGTGAACAGACTGTTTCAATCTAAATACATGCTCAAACAAATCAACAAAACTTATATGTCTCTTATTTCTAAAAAAAGAAGTCCATTTGTGCAGCAGACTATAGACCAATTGGGTTGTGTAATACCTCCTATAGGATAATCTCCAAAATGTTGGTAAACAAAATAAAGCCCCTAATGGAGAAAATTATTTTTCCATATCAAGATGCATATGTTTCTGGCAAACTAATTAGTGACAACATAGTTATAGCTCAATAAATCATTCATTCCATAAAGAAGAAAAGATGCCAGATTGGATGGCTGGCTCTGAAGCAAGATATGTCAAAAGCATTTGACAGATTGGAGTTGACTTTCGTTATCAAGGTACTAAAATATTTTGGTTTTTGTGATACTTTATGTGACTTAATATACCAATACATAAACACTACCACTCTTTCTATTATGCTCAATGGGTCTCCATATGAATAATTTCACCCTACGAGATAAGGTGATCCAATACCACCTTATTTACTCTTAGCTGCAATGGAGTTTCTCTCAAGGCATCTCATGGAAGCTCAACAAAACAAGACTATTAAAGGTATTAAAGTGGCTGCAAATTCTCCAGCCATTAATCATTTGCTTTTTGCTTTTTGCAGATGATTGCTTGATTTTTGCTCAAGCACTTCAGTTAATAATCTTTTTGGTTTACTTCATAACTTTAGCACTCAATCAGGTCAAGTAATAAATTTTAAAAAATCTACAATGCATTTCAGTAAGCGTACCAAACCTGAAATTGCTAAAGCTCTCACTAACATTCTGGGTGTTAAAACTATGAATCCTAAGGAAAAATATTTCGGTTCACTTCTTCTTTTTGGTCATTCTAAGCAAGAGTCTTTCAAGTCTATTAAAGAAAAAAATTTAAACACAAATAATCTATTTGGTCTTTTAAGTCCTTATCTCAAGCAGGTAAAGAAACTATGATCAAACATGTTCTTAATTTTGTCCCTATTTACCAAATAAGTACTTTCAAGCTTTCAAAACATCTTATCAATCAGCTGACTTATATGCAAAGAAATTTATTTTGGGGATCCAACTCTAATAAAGGTACCAACTTACTTTCCTGGCATAAGTTTTGTAAACCTAAAGATATAGGTGGCCTGAATTTTAGAGACTTAGAGAATCTTAACTTAGCTTTACTCACTAAATTAGTTTGCAGAGTTTGCACTGAGTCCAATCATTTATGGGTGCAAATTCTTGGCAGTAAATACTTTTAAGATGGTGCCATACTTTATCACTCTATTGAAGCCAAAAATTTCCCTTACACATGGAATGATATCATGAAAAGTCTTCAAATTGTTCAATAAAACTATTCTATGGAAATAAACAATAGCAAGAAAACAAGAATTTGTTTAGACATATGGATACCTGGACTAGATCAACCGCCGACATCAAACAATAAATTTGCCAGTGCTTACCAATATGTTGTTGAATTATTTAATACTAATAGTAATACTTGGAATGTTAGTTTATTAAACCAATTATTTGATGATGACAATTCTAGAAGAATCGAAGAACTTTTCGTAGATGTTTCTAAAGAAGATGTCATGATATGGATGTCAATTAAGGATGGTAAATTTGCAGTTAAAAGCACATTCAAAAAGCTGACTGTGTCCAAGAGAAACTCAGTTAATGGCAGAACCATTCATCCTACACTCCGGAAAACTCTTTGGGGTTGCAAGACTTCATACAAGATTAAACTTTTTTCTTGGAAGTTATTAGGGATCTAATCCCAATTAGATGCAAGCTGGCTCTATACAACAATGAAATTGAAAACTCAATATAGAATATGTGGTAATCATCCAGAAGCTATTGAGCATCTAGTCCTAGAATGTAGACATGCTAGAGCAGTATGGAGGGGTATTAGCATCATCATTGATTCAGTCAGAAGCGACTGCAATAATGTGGTTGAATGGGTTACTCGCTAGTTCCAAGATTATAATTCTAGCAATGATGAAAAATGGTTGTTTTCTCTTATGATAGGAATTTGGATTATTTGTAAAGACCGGTGTGAGTATAGGAAGTATCTCTAAACTCTAATAATTCAGTTCATGGAATACATTATCATCTTGGTTCTCACTTGCATGATAATAATCATGTTCATGCTTCCCCTAGGATATCATCAGCATCTCATTGGAAACTTTATTTATAAGGAATTATAAAAATTAATGTTGATGGTTCCTTTGACCATTTAACTAACCAACTTGGCGTGACCTTGTTCTTCGTGATCATACGGGTGAATGTGGGGGGATTAGAGGAAGCTATGCAAATAGAGTTAATAATCCTGAAGCAGGCGAGTGTATGGTTGTACGCGACCCATTAGTATGGGCAAACACAAAGAATTTAACAGAGATTCAGATAGAAGTTGATGCAAAAGTAGTAATCCAATCTATTTCCGGCGAAACCCTCCTAATACAATGGGAGAATAAAAATATCTTAAAGAAAATAAAACACTTAAATTCAAATTTTAGTTATTGTAGTTTTTCTCTTATTAGCCGTGGTGACAATCAAGTTACAGATAAGATAGCTAAATCAATTAGAGAATCTACAGATGGAATTGAGTGTGCTAATAATTCTACAGTTGTTGTTTATAGTCTTCTGGCAAAAGACCAAATTTTTTCTAGTTCTTAATCGATAAATTGTTTCTTTATCAAAAAAAGGTCAATTTTTTACTTTGTTGCACCCCGAGCTAGATTTAACTTATCCTTAATCAAGTGTTTAGCTCCACCCTAGTTGTGTAATAAGGTTTCTTTTCCGGTCAAGGCAATCAAAATTAAAATATTATATTATACCTTTGTCAAACATAAATGGACGAAACAAATTTATTTTGGGCACAATGATTTCAGGTTTTTCTTATTTTTTTTATATTATTTTTTTTCCTTTCGTCAAAAACTCTCCTAGCTAATTATTCTTACAAAATTACTGCGAAGGGTTTATTACTAATATTCTAGCAAAAATAGGTAAAATCTTTTCCAAATCCGACTAAGCAAAAAATACAATAATTCTAGACCATTCTAGAAACTCGTCCAAAACCGTATTAGTGATGTGGCGTTGACATGGCAAGGAATTCAAAAGAAACATGTCCATTTAGCCGTTGATAAAAGTTTTGTATTTTTGATTGACAGTCGGATTTGGATCCATAAAAATGTTCAGCTCTTTCCTTTATCCATCTCTTCTTCTTTACGATCAGATTGAAAAAAATTAGATATGGAGTAAAAAAGAAAAGAGAGGACTCTACGACGATAGATTCCTTAATTTGTTTCTTGCGAGGGTGATACCCTGTCCAGGATTCTCCAGTACTCACCATTAAGGTCCAAAAATAATATCAGGGAACTCATAAGAGAATTTCTTTGCCGCATATAACATCGGCATGTTTGAAAACACGAGATCATGTGCACTGGATATCTCTTTTGCAATATCGACAGAAGAGATGACCAAAATTAGGATCGAACTTAGTTTAAGAAACATCATAAGTCCATATTTATTAGAAAGTTTCGTAAATGATATAATACAAGATCAAAAGATTGTGTTGGTATTGCATTTTTACTCGACTTTACCAATTGATTTTTATTCTGTAACTAAGGAAGCTATCACTACAAAGTTTTTTTTTTCGCAGGACAAAGTGAAAGACAAAAGAGAATATGTGAAGATTTTTATAGATCCAAATCCGACGGTCAAAAAGCTTTTGAAAATACAATGTTTATATGGTATAGTCAAGGGTGGATAAGAAAAACTTTTAAGAAAAAGGCGCAGATATTTTAACATGTTTCTCTTAAATTTCTTGCCATGCAAGCGCCACATCATTGATATGGTTTAGAGGAGTTTCTAGAACGGTCTGTTTAGAATTATGGCAGAAAATGTGTATGTTTGGCTAAGCTGGCATCACAAACCAGGGGCGTTAATTTTTATTCTGATTCGAATTCGAAATCAAAACCCGTTTATTCTCTTCCCTCCACTTGGATTACGGTGGCGTTGATTCCATCCGTTTGAAATATCTCTGGAACTTATACTGGCTGCCACTCCTAATCCTCGCTAGCACTGAGTCACTGGCTAATCAAAAGGGAATCAAAATCAGAGACACCGACAAGCGGACAGCTCAAAACGCAATCTATAACCCCGTAATATAAGCCGTTCAAATCAAACCTCTCATCTCTCTCTCTTCTGTCTCAAAAAGTACTAGGAAAGGAGACTAAAAACACTTTCAGTTTTCCTCTCCCTCTCTCTTCTCCTCTCCCTCTTCCTAAGTAATGGCTTCTTCAGTAGAAACCCTAGGAAGAGATCAATACGTATACTTGGCAAAACTAGCTGAACAAGCTGAACGATATGAAGAAATGGTGAAATACTTAGAGAAACTAGTGGTTGGTTATTCAACATCAACAACTGAACTCTCAGTTGAAGAAAGAAATTTACTCTCAGTTGCTTATAAGAACGTAATTGGATCTCTTCGTGCTGCTTGGAGAATTGTATCATCAATTGAACAGAAAGAAGAAAGTAGGAAAAATGATGATCATGTTGTTCTTGTGAAAGATTATAGATCTAATTTGGAATCTGAATTGACTGATGTTTGTGAAGGGATATTGAAATTGTTAGATTCTCATCTTATTCCTTGTGCTTCTTCAAGTGAATCTAAAGTTTTTTATTATAAGATGAAAGGTGATTATCATAGGTATTTAGCTGAATTTAAAGTTGGTTCTGAAAGGAAAGAAGCTGCTGAAGATACTATGCTTGCTTATAAAGCTGCTCAGGTATCTCAATTTCTTAATTTTTTATTTTTTTTTGAAGTTTTCTGTGGATGTATGAGAATTAGATAGTTAAATTAGATCCATGAGTTATTTAGGGTTCGATTTGGGGGTTTACTTGTCGGATTAATGGATGATTGTGGTTTTCTTATGTTGGGGACTTGAATGAAGTTGTTACTTGTTTGAGAAGGTTTTGCTGTGAATAAGATACTTATATTTAATAGGATTGTTTATGTTAGGGTTTGATTTTGAGATTTATTTATTTGTTAATTAGCTGTTGAATTTTTTGTTGTGGGATTTGAAGGAAATTGCTATGGCTGAACTTGCTCCGACGCATCCAATTAGACTGGGGTTGGCTCTTAATTACTCTGTTTTCTACTATGAGATTCTCAATTCTTCCGAGAAAGCATGTAGCATGGCCAAACAGGTATGGTTATTTCATTCCCTTGCCTATGTGAACATTCTATATATTTTCTGTTTAGCATCTCTTCTGCTAATTGATGTTAGAGCATACCCAATCATTATCCTAAACGGTATAAAAACCATTTGAAAATAGCATTTTTGCGATCCCCACAGTGGGGCAATTGTTATCCCATATTTGGCGACTACGCGCGAAGTTTCAAACACGGCGCAGTGTCAAAAACTGAGCAAAATTGCATGATGTTTGAACGCGCACCTAGTATGTAAGTGGTGTGTGTAACACACACCTAACATGTTAGCAAAGACACACGTAGCATGTAAGCGGTGTTTGAAAACACACCTAATATGTAAGCTGTATTTTAAACACCTTTTAAATTTTGATAGAAGTTTAAAACTGCGCCTGACCTTGGGAGGAGTTTTAAACTGCGCCTGGTCTTTGAATGTGTTTTAAACTCTCAATTTTGAACAGCGCCAAAAAATTTGATCTGAAGAGTGAAGAGTTTCATACTTGTGCTGATCCAGATTTTTTTATGTGCAATTACACAATCAGGACATGTCTAGGAATAGTCCTCTGATTTTCTGAGCTGGTTGGATATTTTGTTTTACCTTTTAGTTTCAGTGGCCACTAAGCCTGAATGGCATCTTGTGAATTGTAACCTAGATATTCGTAGAGGGTATAGTAGTTGGATTTAGTATAGGACTAAATATACTAGCCATTGTAGTTATGTATCACAGTGCTTAGTTCAGGTCAAAACAGCATATTCGGATCCTACATCATGTTCTGCGATCTCGTTGGTTGCTGTGTTTCCAACCTCATTCTTTTAATGTGAACGTTCATAGTACTGATGAAGATTTCAGCGCTTAAAAGTAAATACAAAACGTAAGGCAGTATAAGGTAAAGTCTGTTCCAAAACAAAAGCTTAGCCTATTTGTGCTGATAGGAAAGTGGATGCCAACTTATTTCGAGAAGATCCTTAGTGCCTCGGGCTATATTTTTTAGACTTGTTCATGTTCAATTCCGATGTGCTTTGATTTCACCAAATACAGTCGAATGATTCTCTCATATTTTAACACCACTTGCAGGCCTTTGAAGAAGCCATTGCTGAGCTGGACACTTTAGGTGAGGAATCGTACAAGGACAGCACTCTCATCATGCAACTTCTGAGGGATAATCTCACTCTTTGGACTTCTGATATGCAGGTTAGTATTGTATCCTCCAACAAGTCATTATCACTAAATTGTTGTTAATGCTCTCTTTTTTTTTTTCCTTGGTAAAGTTTAAAAATATATCGTCCTTTAGTTATGGAATTGAAGTCCAAATATTTGGTCTTTGCAGGATCAGTTGGATGAAGCTTCCATGATTAGCTAAGATACAAGCTTCTCATGTGGAAGGTGTGGGGATTGAGTGTCATTAATCTGTAACTACTGTTATTGTTAATGAAATGTGCTTTCCATGGGGGAGCGATAAACGACCCATGTGACTATTCCTAATATCTGCGACTCTGGCTTTTAAGTTGAATGAAAACCAAGCTTTCTAGTGGGTAATTGTTACTGGTAGCGAATAAAGAAGTTCCATTCATATCTTTATCATCAAGAGGGATCACATTGCGAAACTTTGGTCTAAGTTGCCACAAGGCATGCATCTCGTTGGCTGGTTTAGGTAGGTAGGTAGACATTGGCCTATGTTTAGGATTTTTGTCTTTAGGATTTGAAAGTTTAAACATAAAGATACGTGTAAGAACCTAAGATTGCATAGTGTTAGTTGGTACTTTTGTTCGTTCATCTAAAAGCAGGCATAGGTTTCCTCACATCCCAACTCAATCTTGTTCATGTTTGCGTAACTGACTCATGAAGCATACGTAACACTGCTGGAATTTCATTTGCTCTTGATTTGAGGAAAATGTATATGCATAATGTTCAGTTGCCTACATCTTGATATATCAATTAAAAAAGAAGCCTTATATTTCCGTTCTAATAGATGGTTTTCGATGGTTGAAGCTAATCCAAATTTTGGATATGGGATATCTTATCTAATAGTAAATGTCCACATTATTTTTGTCTTCATAAAAAGTCTAATTTTGCCCTCTTCAATTCATTAAAACCTAACCGTAGACATTCTTTTCCATTAATTGGGTTCTATTCCTTCTCTATTTCACCTTCCTTCTCCATTAAAATTCATCGTCTTTGATTAATCGTCGGTTTGAAAATTTATAATCGTCGGTCAAACTAAGAAAACCTAACTCATCAAGATGACAAACTCTACTAAAGGTTAGAAGGTAGCAGTGATTTGAATCCAAAACAATCAAACGAAGAAAACCCAACTCATCAAGAAATCGAAGAAGAAATCGGTGCTAAAGGCGATCAACTCCCCAACCACAACCAATGGTGTATATGAGGTATGATTCTACAAGAACCCATGCTATTTTTCTCCATTTTATGATTGTAATGTGTTAGAACGATTGATTTCAAGTCCAAAAATTAGGTTTCCAGAAACATTTACGGTTGGGTTCGATTGGAATCCCAACCGTAAATATATGTTCTCAAGAACTTACGGTTGGGAACCCAACCGTAACTGGTTTCTTTTAAATTTTACGTTCAGGTTATTTAAATACCCAACCGTAAATCAGAAGGAAGGAGATGAAGATGATATTTTACGGTTGGGTTCGATTCTGAACCCAACCGTAAACTATTTTGCACTCAAAGAAAAATTTGTACTTACGGTTGGGTTCGATTCTAATTGCCAACGGTAAATTATCCTGGATAGTTCAAATTTTTTGTTTTGAAGATTATTTACGGTTGGTTTCGATTGTCAATTCCCAACCGTAAATTCTCCTGCTTAGTTCAATTTTTTTTCTTGATGATTATTTACGGTTGAGTCGGATTGTCAATTCCCAACCGTAAATTCTCCTGTGTAGTTGAGCTTCTTTTTGTTGATTCTTTACGGTTGGGTTCGATATGTGTAACCCAACCGTAAAGAATTCTGAATTTTCAAATTTTTGATTGATTGTTTGTGTTGAACTGTTTGGAAATTATCTAACTTGTATTGATTGCATGTTGTAGGAATAAGGATTGAGCCGTTCCATTGCAGCTAGGGAGTTGTTGAGTGTTGAAAAACAAAGAACACTTCTACAAGGGCTTAAAGATATAACTAAAGATATATCTAAATCCGACGAGGATGTCCAAGAGAATGTTGTCGTAGTGGATGAATAACTTATGGAGTTCTTGAACGTTACTGTTTTTATCTGTTGGTATCTTAAGACTTACTTTGTTGTAGTGTGGTTGATTATGGATTTGAACAATGCCTTTGTTTTTATTAGTTATTTGTATGAATATGAATTTCTTAATATAACTTGAATGAATGGATTGTAGTTTCTTTTTTATTGTTAAGTGATTCAAGGTATAAATAGATAAAAAAACTCAACTCAGGTTTACTTACGGTTAGGTGTCCGCCAATTACTCTTAATGAAAAAGCATTAGGCAACAAAACACTAGATATATACATTTACAGTCAGAATATGAGCATCGTACCAACCGTAGAAAGATTACGGTTGGGTTTAGCCTTAGAACCTAACCGTTAATTACGGTTGGGAATCAAAAATCGAACCCAACCGTAACTGGTGCAACAAATAGCCATGCACATAATGCGTTACGGTTGGGTCCTATGCTAAAACCCAACCGTAAAACTGTTATGATTGATTGTTCCGCCATGAAAATACGGTTACGGTTAGATTAGGATGAACACCTAACCGTAATTGTTAGTTACGGTTGGGTACGATGCTGAAAACTCAACCGTAAAACTGTTACGATTTGGTTTTTCGACATTAAAGTACGGTTACGGTTTGGTTAGGATGAACACCTAACCGTAAATGTTGTCTACGGTTTGGTTCGACAAAAAAACTCAACCGTAATGTTCCCTGAATCACAAAAAAAATCATACTTTTTTACGTAATTTCATCAAATTTGAGCCATAAAAAGACCAAGAGTTTAAGTTAGAGGTATACCTGACTACTCTGGTTGAGTGAATCAAAATCTAGGGTTTTTAAAAAAACTACAAAATTTTCTCTTTCATTTCTTCTACTTTTTCTTCCCACCAAACCAAAAAGAAGAAAAATTTGATTTGATTTGATTAAGTATAAAATCATTTTAGATTAATTATTATTAACCTAATCTATTAGCTAAGTAGTTTTACTAATATTAACTAAACATGGGTAGTTTAACCATTATGAAAATATAATGTTTAAGGGATTTTTTAAATTCATACCTAGTATCCCTATTTTGTCTTCACATGAAAAACCCCTCTACTAAAATTGAAAACCCCTATATAAAGCTTCTCGGAAAAATCATGTTTTTGTTATAGATATCGGCAGAGAAAGATATATGGGTTATTAGCTGTAGATTTAACTACCGTTTTTGGTTTCTGATTCACTCTTTAAAGAAATGGGAGCAAAAAGAAAAGTATAATTTCCCTTTGTTCTTTTATAGATGAAGTGGTCCAATGACTCCAATCCCTACCTAGACCAAGTAAAAGGGATAAACTCCTTTTGATAAATGATAAAGAGACTCTTTAGTTCTTGTTTTTACTAGTTTCACTCGTACAAATGTTAAAATCCTTCCATGGATCTTGAGGTAACATCGTGCTTATAACAACAATAATGTATAATATTCACCCACTGACCCATTTCCATAATCCCACCAATACTGTGAAAGAGAAGTTGGACCCATTAATTGATAACACTTAACAGATACCAGACATCCAGAATAATCACCTCGTTTAAACCCTATCACCGAACAATTTCCACTCTTTTACAAGTCAACTTAATGTTAAACTTGTCTGTCACCATTTTACTAAATCATAACAGTGTTTGGCTATCAGCTTGGGCGACTTGTAGGGCTGTACATGGTCGGTTTCGGTTCGGTTTTGTGCCAAACCAAAACCGAAACCGGTAAGGTCGGTTTTCCAAATAAATTTTCATAACCGTTCCGTTTACCGTCGGTTCGGTTTTAGTCGATTTTCTTTCGGTTTCGGTTTTTTCCAACGGGTTTCGGTTAACCGTTTGGAAACCTAAAATTCAAAAAAAAAAAAAAAAAAAAAAATCAGAAAAAAGTTCATTCTTCATTAAACCATCCAAACAATTAAGCAATTCAAACAAATAAAATCCTAGCAATCTTAGAACACAACACAACACAACACATCCTAGCAATCATTCTTCATTAAAGTTCATTCTCTGTAGCAGGTACCACTTGAAAGTTGAAACCTATCCTTCACTTGAGCTTTGCGGAAAGCCTGCACAAAACCAACTTAAATCAGAAGAGGAACAATACTACTTCAACATCCACATTAATCTGCATACTCATTAATCTCTGTACAAAGATCCACAACAAGAACTAACTCAAATTCAGTATAACAAACTCAAACTCAAATTCAGTATAACAATAGAACTAACTCAAATTCAGTAATTATACATGTTTACAACTTACAACATCCACAACAAGAAGTATGGTGCCAACATCCACAAACTAAACATGTTTAGAAGTTAGAACTAAAACAGGAACAATAAAGATGAACATAAAGATACCTGTGATAAAGATGAACATATGGTGCAAGAAGTATGGTGCCAACAAGAAAGCAGTCTAAGTACCCTAACATCAATACATCATACCTGTGATAAAGATGAACATAAAGATCAAAAACATGAAACCCACAACAATGGAGAAAATATAGAACAACTATTCTAACATGTTTATAACTAAAACAGGAACAATACTAAAAGTCTAAAACAGGAACAATACTACTGCACCAATACTACTAAAACAGTGAAGAGTGAACAGAAAAATCAAACACTGAAACACGTTAGAACTTAGAATAGTTGACTAACAAAAATCAAGTAGAAGTTTGGGATTAAAAAGAAACCCAGAATTTGGGATTCATGCCTGAAAAGATTAATAAAACATGAGTCATTAGTACACATTAGGTTTGATAAATCAAGAGTAAGAAAACCTTTGATTTGCATGAATGACTTAAGTTAAAAAGGATGGTGAGAATTGTCAGGACATTCACGAAGTAGAATCAACAGAACATTAAACTCAAAGAAAAAATCCCAGCAAATTAGTTGATACGATTCATACCTGATCTGATCAGAAGTTGCTTCTGCTTCTGCGTATGAGAAATCTAACAGAAAGGCTTGAACTTAATGGTATTAGAAATCAGAAATCATTTCTGGTAGTGATGGAGCACTGGATTGGTGGAGGCGGAAGAGGAACAGATTTTCTTTTTTGAACCCTAAGGAAATGAAAGCGAAGAAGAGAATTAGGGTTTCTTCTTCCTTATATATCAAAATATCTAAGGGTCTAGATTAGATCTATCAAAATCCAGATGAACGGCTCTCATTAATCGGTTTTCCATGGTAAACGGTTCGGTTTTTGCCCCAACCCAAAACCGAAACCGGGACTACCGGTTTTCCAAATTTTTTTCCGTAACCGTTCCATTAGTAAACGGTTCGGTTCGGTTTTGGCGGGTTTCCGCGGAAAACCGTTACCATGTTCAGCCCTAGCGACTTGTGAGATTATTTACATACTACAAATCTTACATCGTCGGATTTTTGAAACCGGCTAGTTTATGACTGATTTATTTCTAATTGAGTGAATTGTTAATTGACTTGATTTTCTCCATTTTGTCTATTCCCTTTCTTTTCTTACGTAACCCCGTCCTTCCTGCTCTCACTCTCTCACACACACTCTCTCTCTTCCTCCCTCATGAAAGTTAAAGAAGAAAAACCCATTTCATCCACAATATCTAATGAGTAATTGAAGATGAGATTTCAGATGCATAGAAACTTTTAAGATCCTTCCTTCATTATTCAGAAATTATAGAATCTATGGCCCCCAATGTGAGTACCAAAAATGAAATGCACCAACAACACAAGAGAAACAAGCATCATCTCTTGACAACCCATTTCATTTTAAGCCCGCAACAACGTTTCATCCGTAAGACTACAACCCATTTTTTCCGCACAAATCAAGTCATGGACCGCAGCACTTCCACTTCCACAACACATTTCTTCCGTCTCTTGTCCGCAAGTCCACACAGCTCAAAGTACGCAGGCAAAACTTGATTCGCAGCCCACTCTATCCAACAGTCAAGCCCAACAACTAGCAAATCTTTTCATGTCCGCACCATCTTGAATGGAATTTCCCGCTCAAATCAAGTTTGAATCGTTCAACCTTAACAATTCGTGAAGTAAACTTGTGAATGTGACAATTCCTGCACAAACCAATGAAATCCGCAGCCCAAGTCCGCAACCTTAAGTTCATGCCCGCAGCGCCACACCAAGTCCGCAAGCCCACTTTACTACTTCGCCAACCCAAACCCAGCAGCGCAAGCCAACATTCCCGCACAAGTAATGAAGCCCGTAACCTTTCTAAAAGAAGTTTTCATATCTTCACTACATACAAAGTGACCATTTCAAATATAACAATTCCCGCTCAAGCCACTCATATTTGAATGTGGCAATTCCCGCTCCATCTGAAGTCCGCAACAACCAGTTCCGCAGCATATTATGAAGCGCACCATTTTCACAACCAACAGCGAAGCCCAGGTCCGCACCAAGTTCGGAGCACACCACAAATAGCCAAAGGACCATGGTCCGCAAGCCAGCAAAGCCAACTCAGGTCCGTAACTTATTCAGGTTCGTAGCAATCCAAGCCCGCACCACTTGCCCGCACCATCATTTGGCCGCACCAAGATTGGATTGAGGCCATTTGAAGATAAGATCAATATGGACACGTGGCGGACTCCATCGACACATGGCGAAATATGGTGTAACTTCATCAACACATGGCAGAAGGAGGTATAACTTCATCAACACATGGCAGAAGGAGGTATAACTTCATCAACAAGTGGAAAAATGTGTTAATGAAACATATAGCTTAGTAATGTTTGAAGATAAGGATAAGGGGCATTTTTAGTAAATGTCATTATTTCACCCTTTAAATACAATTTGTATGTGTTAGAGAGGGGGACTTTTGGGGCCATCATTTCTTTTGTAACCTAAGAGAATTAGCTTCTACACTAACCCAGAAAATCAATAAAAATACCAACTTTCATTACCCGTAGATGTAGGTAAATCATTGCAATCATTTCTTTTGTTTCCAATTTTATTTCAGTTTCTATCTTAATTTTAGTTTTCTGTATTTTTCTTCAACCCCAATTCTTGGTTGTGGTGATCATCAAAATGGTCGCTACACCCAATCTTCTTTGTACAGAAGAGCGCATTATCTGCTTTTAATGATGATGTTTGTTGATGATTGTTAGTAAATTAAAGAAGCATGACACGTGGAAGAAGATCAAGTTAAGAAGCAACCAGATTAAAAAAGGTAAGAAACACAGGATCACTATTAAAGATATCAAATTTCGAAAAGACACGAGACGTTTCCTGACATCTGAGCGATGAATTGCATGAATGACACATAAGATCGAGAAAGATGAACAGCATCGAATAAAACAAACATCATTAAATGATAGCTGATCGGGAAAGTAAAAAGTTATTATTATTATATTATTTTATGATCGAGAAAGCCAAATGTAATAATTATTTTATGATCGAGAAAGTGAATTGTAATAATTACTCTATTATTTTAATGATCGAGATCACACAAGTCTTTGAAGATAAGGAAACACGTGTCGGACATATAAAGCATCGAATCAAGAAGTAAGTAGGAGCAATCTGTCATCTATGTGATCGCACCAAGTAAAAGACAAAATACAAGAACGATAGATACATCGAAACAAGATGGATCGACCCAAAGAAGAATTGATCCAGAACGATGACCAGGCAGTAAAAAATGACACGTTGCATAAAGAGCGACCCAGAAAAATAGATATATAAATAGAAGAGATCAAACAACAAAGAAGGGACGGCAAAAAAGGGAGCGGAGGAGAAAAAGAGAGAGAAAATATTTTTAGGTATGAATCTATGGAATATAGCAGTATCATGTAAGGATTTCTGTATTTAAATTGAAAAGTGTAAGGATTATAAACCCAAAAATTGCAAAACCTGGGTGATGAATGGTATTGTTCATAAATGATTTTATGAAATGAATAAAAGGATTTTTCTTTATTACTCGATCTTAGTTATGTAAATTGTATCCAAGAATTTGATTGGTTGTTTAGTCGAAAGGATTTTTTGGCATAAACAATTTGGCGCTAGAAACAGGGAAGGAAAAAAGGATTTATCCTACCTGATAAATGAAAAAGAGATTTAATGAAAAAACTAAATCATCCAGGAAAGAAAAATTTTTGGTAAGAAAAGATGGGAAAATTTAATTTTGCAAGATGTGAAAAGTAAGGGTAAAGCTTATTTACATAAGTATATTTTATTAACATGAAAAATACCTTGTGAGGAATAAAATAGATAAAAATATGAAACAAAGATTTTATGAAGAAGGAAAAGCTGGACTTGTGATAGGAAAAGTTTACAGTTAAAATAATAATTAGAATCTCTTATGATTTAATAGATAAGAGTTCATTTGACTAATTTTCTAAGAAAATATTTTTAGATATCGAGGAAGGAAAACGATCGAGAAGGCAAAAGATAGTGAAGAAACAGCAAATTCTAGAAAATATGTCTCAAGACGCGAATTCTGGGAACCAAAATAGTAATGAAGGCTTGGAAAATAGACAAGAAGAAGGGAGTGATTCAGGACAACAACAAAGTATTGAGGGAAATCATACCCCAAGTCAAGAATTAATGTCAAATACTGTGGTTCAGAATTTCTCTTCAGATCATGAGAGTTCTCGAAGAAAGACACGACAAATACAGGACCTATTAGAAGAAATAAAGGAAATAAGAAAGGAACAAAGAGCAAGCAACCATCGAATTGAGTTACTAGCAACCGAAAATCAAGTTTTAAAAGATGTAATTCAGCGAGAACAAAGACCAACTATGACTAAAGTACGAAATCAGGAGCCAATGTCGAGTAGACAAATATCAAGAAATGAACAGCGGAATCCAGATCAAAGAATAGTGTTAGCAGGATCGACATCTCGGGTAAGAAGACAACAGGAAAATGACTTTCAACGAACCCAATGGGAAACATGTTTGGAAGCGATGGAACAAATGAAGGAGGAAATTAAAGGATTAAAAAATAAAGAGGGGGGAAGGATAGAAGAGGTATTGAAAGAAGCAAAGCGAACACCGTTAGCGCAACATTTAACGCGCGTATCGTTACCAAGAGAATATAATATTCCAGTGTTCGAATGTTACGGTGGAACCAAGGATCCAACATCGCACTTAAAGTATTATAACCGAGTAATGTCGCGATGGGACGATCATGAAGCGATCATGTGCAGATGTTTTCCGTCAAATTTAACAGGAACAGCATTATTGTGGTACGACAGATTACCGGAAAATTCTATCAATAATTATGCACAACTGGTCAGAAAATTTTTAGAGGCATACATGTATAACAGACCAATTGATTCAGGGGAGGACAGACTTTATTCTTTAATGTCATGGCCAGAAGAATCGATCCGATCATATACAACTAGATGGCATTCAATATGTCAAGCAATAGGTGATTTAGACCCAATGACAGCTATAAACCATTATAAATGGGGGATTGTAGATCGGAAGAGTCAGCTCTTTGTTGAAATCCATCGAAATAATCCAAAAACTGAAGGCAAATTGAGAGAAATAATAGAAACATGTGCAAGACTCCAAGATATACAGGATCAAGGATCGAGAATTAATTCTGAAAATCAAGGAAATACAAGGAGAACAAATTCAGTTGAAGAATTACCAGAACAGAAAAGGAAATGTCTTCCAAAAGTTGAATCAAAAGAATTAAAACATCCTCGACAAGGGAATGGAAAAAATTTTGCTCAACAATTTCGAGAAAGAACTTTTACCAAGCTTAATGTTTCATATTTCAGGTTATTCAACATTTTGAAGAATCGACCAGGTTTTCAATGGCCAATAACAAAGGAAAATCAACCGGAACATACACAACATTCCAAAGACTATTGTGAGTACCATAACTACAAAGGGCATACAACAAACAACTGTAGAAATTTTATAGCATTGGTACAAAGAATGGTCGATGCTGGAGAATTGAAGGAATTTGTTCAAAAAATTGAACCATCAGAGAAATATGATGAAGGAAAAGCAATACATATTCCATATAACAAACAGACAATTAATATGATTTCATGTGTGGAAAAGTGTGATACAGATTTGAATGTAGCAATCAACAAGAAATTGTGCAAGAGAATTCGGAACCACGAGGCCTTTAGAGTTCAAGGAAGGCAAGTAGAATTATGGGAGGATTGGATGGCACATCCATTAACATTTTCTGCACAAGAAGTAAATCAAGAAATTGAAATGCATAATGACCCTCTTGTGTTGACGTTATTGATATCTGGTTGGAATGTCAAGAAAATACTCTTGGATGGGGGCAGTTCATTAAATGTGATGTTCTACAATACATTTTGTAAAATGGGTTTCAAAGAAGATCAACTCATCACTTCACGATTTGTCATTTATGGATTTAATAGAATATCGTCCAAGCCAAAGGGAAAAATTGATCTTGAAGTTTCAGCCGGACCGATCAACATTCTGACAAGATTTAGTGTTGTGGATGCACCATCCCCGTACAATGCTATAATTGGAAGACGATGGGTTCATCAATTAAAGGGTGTAGTATCAACTTATCATCAGTATCTACGATTTCCAACACCACGAGGAGAGATGGAGATAAAGGGTGATCAAGAAGATGCTAAACTTTGTATAATGGCAGAGACAAGAATAAATGAAGAACGGGAGCATTTACAATGTAAAAAGAAAAAAGAGTCAAGAATTAAAGCAAAGGAAGAAGAAATAAATCAATACCTAGAAAAAAATGCAAAAAATAAAATAGAAAGTGAAAAAGGAGAGAACAACAAAAATCAAGAAAATTTGGAAAACCAGCCGCAAAAAGGGGCGATGTAGCAATTAAAGGGAACCCCAACTCCAATTGGGATTCCAAAACCAGTTTTCACCCCAGTAGAGCAAACAAAAATCATAAACATTGGCACCGCAGAATGCCCCAAGCAAGTGCAAATTGGGACATTAATAAAATCAGATGTGGAACAACAGATAGTCAAATTGCTTTGTGAATATACAGATGTGTTCGCTTGGAGAATAGAAGACATGCCGGGGATCGATCCCAGCATCGTCCAGCATGAATTAAAAATACATCCTGATGCAATTCCTTTTCGCCAACGGATACGAAAAGTCGCACCAGAATATCATGAACCAGTGGAAAAAGAATTAACAAAACTTTTAGATGCAAGGTTCATTCGAGAGGTACGATACCCTACATGGATTTCTAATATGGTAATTATCCCGAAGAAGAACGGTGGAGTAAGAATTTGTATAGATTTCACCAATCTAAATAAGGCATGTCCAAAAGATAGTTATCCACTCCCAAACATTGACCAGTTAGTAGATGCTGTTGAGGGACATGAGATGTTATCATTTATGGACGGACAATCTGGGTACAACCAGATAGCATTAGCAGAAGCAGATCAGGAACACACATCGTTCTTTACTCCGCGAGGATTGTATTGTTACACTAGAATGCCATTTGGACTACGGAATGCAGGAGCGACATATCAACGCCTAGTGGATGCAATATTCAAACCATGGATCGGAAAAACTTTGGAAGTTTATGTGGATGACATGTTAGTAAAAAGAAAGTTATCTGGTGATCATTTGCGGAACTTGGATGAGATTTTTGGTGCACTACGAAAGTATAAGATGAAAATAAATCCAGAAAAGTGTATTTTTGGTGTTACATCAGGGCGATTTTTAGGATATCTGGTTACAAAAGATGGAATTCAAGTTGATCCAGCAAAAATACGAGCAATAACGGATATGCCATCACCAAACAGTATAAAGAGGGTACAGAAGTTAAATGGGTGTTTGGCTGCACTAAGTAGATTTATTGCAAGATCATCAGAACGATGTAAACCCTTTTTTGATGTACTTAAGAAGAAAAATAAGTTTGAATGGAACGATCGTTGTGAGCAAGCATTTCAAAGTATAAAATTACATCTTGCCACGTTGCCAGCATTACAAAAACCAGAACCAGAAGAAATGTTAACTTTGTACATAGCAGCAACAGAAAATGCAATCAGTGGAGTAATGGTGCAAACGAATGAGAAAATCGAGAAACCTGTATACTACATCAGCAAGACTTTGAATTCAGCAGAAAGAAATTATACTAAGATTGAACAATTAATTTTGTCAGTGGTATTTGCTACTCAGAAGTTACGCACTTATTTTCTCACTCATTATGTTCGTATATTAACCAAAGCTCCATTGGAATCAGTTTTAAAGAATACAGGCAAGGTAGGAAGAATAGCAAAATGGAACGCTCAGCTAGAACAATACAACATTGTTTATGAGATACAAACTGCGCAGAAATCCCAAGTTCTAGCTGATTTTTTGGCAGATTTTCCAATCGAGGAAGAGTATGAAATTCAAGGACTTCCGGGGTGTGAAGAAGAAGAACCAGTAGATATCCTAGATTCAAATAGTTCACAACGATGGGAGGTTTTTGTTGATGGGTCGCGAAATAAAGAAGGGGCAGGAATAGGTATCGTGATTACAGCACCAAAGGGAGAACGTATGGTACACTCATTTCGACTTGAATTCGAAGAGCATACAAATAACATAGTAGAATATGAAGCAGTAGTTCATGCTCTCAAACTCATTATTGAACTAGGAATAAGTGATGTAAGACTCACAAGTGACTCGCAGCTGGTGATTAGACAGATCGAGTTAAAATATCAAACGGTCGATGAGGACTTGGAACGATACAAAAATCTTGTACAAAGTTTAACAGTTTGTATTCCAAATATTATTTTTCGACATTTGTCTCGTGAAAAGAATCGACATGCAGATGCACTGGCGTATATCTCGTCCATGATAAATGACCCAAATACTAAAGCGCTAAAAATTGGGAGAATATACGAGCCATCCATAAGAGCACAAGTGTTAAATAACATAGAGGAAGATGGTATCGATGACTCAGCCATACAAAGTGCCACATCTACATCGCAACAAGAAAATGATCAACCAAGTGAGCCCGATTGGAGAGCCCCGATACATCAATATTTACAAAATAAAGTGTTACCAACAGATTCTAAAGAAGCAAGGAAAATTCAACTTAAGTCAAACAGTTACCAACTTAGAGATGAAATTCTTTATCGACATTCTTTTCTTGGACCATTATTTCGATGTTTATCACAAAAAGAAGGATTACGAATTCTCAAAGAAATACATTATGGAGATGCAGGAAACCATAGTGGAAGACGATCGCTAGCATTAAAAGCCAAAATGCAGGGTTATTATTGGATTTCCATGTTGAAAGATTCGGAAGAAATGGTTCGAAGGTGCGAAGAATGTCAACGATTTGGTAAGAAAATCAAAGCACCAGCTACGGAATTAAATTCAATAATTAGTCCATGGCCATTTGCGAAATGGGGAGTTGATATAGTCGGACCATTAGCTGAAGGCACAAAGAAAAGAAAATACTTAATTGTGGCCACTGATTATTTCACCAAGTGGGTAGAAGCAAAAGCACTAGCGCGAATCAGATACACTGATGTTTTTACATTTCTATTTGAGAATATCATTTGTAGGTTTGGGATTCCAGCAGCGATAGTCTCTGATAATGGAAAACAATTCCAGGGGAAGAATATCGATATGCTATTTGAAACATATAATATTCAGAAACATAAGTCTACACCTTTTTACCCACAAAGTAATGGGCAAGCAGAATCCACAAATAAAACAATCGCAACAAATCTGAAGAAAACATTGGATGGATATTATAATAAGTGGTGCGAACAATTACATAATACATTATGGGCATATAGAACCACGAGAAAAGCTTCAACTGGAGAATCACCATATCTTCTTACTTATGGAACAGAAGCAGTAATACCAACAGAGGTTATTTTGCCTACGACCAGAACAGAAGCATGGGAGAAAAACCTAAATTCAGATCTCATGTTACAAAAATTGGATGACTTGGAAGAAAAAAGAGAAGTGGCACTCCAAAAGATGGAGAATTATCAAAGGGGATTAGCTCGAGAATACCATAAGCGTGTAAAATCCCGAAATTTTGTCCAAGGTCAATATGTCCTCCGGCGAATAACAGAACACCAAAGGGACAAAAGAGCAGGAAAATTCGCACCAACATGGGATGGACCATACGTGATTCAAGCGTCGGCAGGACAAGGGTCGTACTATCTTCAGAATTTGCAAGGAGAAATTTTAAAGCATCCGTGGAATGCACAATATTTAAAGCTTTACTATCTGTGAATAACAATGCAATGTTACCACAAAAAGCAGGTACATAGACAATTAATTCATAAATTTCTTTTATAATCACTCCAGGAACATCGTACCATGGAGAATATTATAATTCCATTAATCCCGGAATGTCATATACTTTGAATCCAGGAACATCATATCTTGGAGATTGTCATGATTATTAATATAATCAAAATTCCATTAATCCCGGAATTTCATATACTTTGAGCGCTCAAAATTACTCCAGGAACATCATATTCTGGATATCGTTGCGATTGACGACATAATCATATACAAAAGGTGAACATTATCCTTAGAGAATTTTATTAACAATGAAATTCTTATCAAGAAGGGGTTCCTAATTATTGGTTTATCAATTTTCAGAGTACAGTTCGGGACCAACCCTGTATCTTACCCCTGGCCCGGGTTTGTTTCGTATGTGTGGGATCTCGAACAACATGATTTGAGGTAAAAAGTACTTCAATTCATGGTACTTAGAAAATCATATGATAGCCAAAAGAATTACTTAATCATATTTTCTTGTGCAGGAAATAACATTAAAGACATATCAAAAGGATGCAAAAGAAAATCCTTGAAAGACACACAAAGTACAAGATGGAGGAGTTAACAGAAAATAAAATTACAAAGAATATAATCAAATATCAGGAAGACCGGATCGAGATGGTGGAGGAGGAATTACAGGCACAGAAGCGCGCTTGCTAAGTACTGAAGGATCGGATTGTGCACGATCTAAAGCAGTATTGAAGGACATCGCAATTTTCGCTTTAGCCTCCTGCCTGACCCATTGAACAAAATCACGCCCAAAGTTGATTTCTTTGTGAAGCTCTTCGATCTTTTGCCGATCTATTTCTACTTGAGCACTAAGACGTGATTTTTGATTTTTCTCTTCACTTAATTGAGCAGCTAATGAATCAATCTCTTGTTCACGAGCAGTAATTTTGGAAAGTTCAGTAGATAGTCGAGCATGTAAACTCTCAATTTTTGAGGCGCTAAGAGACACATTATATTCAGAAGTCTTTAACTCTTGAGTAATGTTTTTCACTGAATCTTTCGTTGTATTAAGCTCAGTTTCTACTTGTATTGCTCGATCCTTAGCTTCATTAAATTTTTTCTCCAAATCTGAAAATACAGGAAAATATTAGACAAATTTTATGATATCAAGAACTATAAAATTAGGTAAACCAAAAATGTACCTCTGACAACAGATTTAAACTCTAATTCTTTTTGAGTTAGCAATTTTACAACTTCTCGATATTTTGATTCTGCTTTATTACGCCTCCAAGTGGTTAAATCAAAACTATCGTTCAATTGAGTCAGTTTTTCTCTAACCACATTCATCTCTTTGAAGATTTCCCTTGCATGATTATTCAATTGTACCATTATACGATCGAACCTAAATAGGGTCTCCATATTTTCCACTGAACCTAGTATAAAATTTAAATGTTTCATATAAATCAAGTAAATAAAATAGTAATTGAAAAGGAATGAAAAATAAACCTTGATTTTGATTCTGAAGATCTTGATTATGACCTTCAATAGTTTGGAGACGTTCCTGTTGTTGTTGATATTGATCATTATGCTGATGATGAAGTTGTTGAAGTTGTTGAAGTTGTTGTTGAAGAAAATTATTTTGCTGTTGCAATTCATCATTCGCTTGTTGTAAGGAAGCATTCTTTTCCTTCATATCCACTGATTCTTTCTTAAATATTAATCCCATCATGGTAGCTCGAGCCTTATAAAATTTATAACCGCTAAATAGACAATCATTACCATATTGAAGTTGGGCTAAAGCTTGTTGTGGAAGTGAATATAACGAACTATCGGAAACATTCAAAATTTCATTAAAGGTAGGAGGAGGCTTCACAGGAGATATTTGATCGAGAATATCACTCTTAGACCATGCATCCAGAGTTTCATCCAAAGGAATCGCACTAAGTGAATTCCGGAATCGAGACATGAAGCCAGAATCAGATTTGATACTCTCAGGATCTGCTGAAACATTCCAAAGTCCCTGAGAAAGAAACCATTTGTAGGCTTCTTCTTCATCACCAACTAAATTAAAACCTTCACGAGAGATTTGATCGGAAACGGACTTCAGAGTAGAAGGGTCGACACTTGGAATTGTAGTATCGACCTCAACAGCAACAGAAGTAGATCGAACCAAATCATCGGAAGGTGCGATCGATTCTAGAATTACTCCAGTAGTCCCTTCGACTTCAGAAGGGATCGAAACATCAGGAACGATCATATTAAAAGGAGGAGAGGTTTCTTTTTCAGTATGATCAATAACATTCATTTCTTCAACAACAGGGATGTTGGCTCCAACAATCATATTTTCCACGTCATCAATCGGATTCATTTCAGCATTATCTTTTTCCGACGAAATCTCTTTTTCAACATGAGTTACTTCATTCACTACATCAACAATATCTTCATCAATAACAATATCATCTCCCTCTTCTTGAGGAAGACCAGAAAAAGTTTCCAATGCACCATTGTCAGGTACAGGGGAATCAAGCACGAAATCAAAAGGTATTGGAGAAACGATGTTATAAAAATTGGATGAAATACCAGAAGGAGGTGCAACAGTAGGATCGGATCGTTCCGATACCACAATTTCTGCTGGCATCGAGGAAACCGGAATAACATCGATAGGATCAGACTGATCCAATGGAAGAGCAACAATCGAGCTTCCTTCTCCCTTATTCAAACTTGAAGCCGTCTCTCCTACAACCTCAGTTGAGAGTTCAAGAGTTTTGGGCTTTTTCTGCTTCTTCTCTGCTGTGAGAATTAATTTTCGTTTTCCTTTACCCTCAACTGCGGGTTCGATCGTTTGTTCATTCTCGACGATCTGTCTATTCTCGACGATTTTTATACCGCGATCAGGTGGAGGAAGGGGGATTCCGATGTCCAAAGAAGGATCGACCTGGAATTAAAAAAAAAAAAAAGTAAAAACATTTAAAGAAGACATTAAAGATCGATACACTATATCTAAAAAGAATGATATCAATTAAGAATTTCGAACCTTGAAGTCAAATTTATAATCATCAAAGTTCAATTTCCAGGGGCAATAGTTCGGGAAACAATTGCGAAGATGCTGAATTTCACTAGTAGGAATGTCACCGTATACCCAAGGTCCCTCAATCAGAATAGGGGTGCGATACCATTTATAATCATGTTCTCGACGAATTCTCTCGTTCGAAGGAAAGTCAGCATTGGTATATGGAGCTACCTTGATTCTGGGGTCATCAACTTCTCGAAGTAGAGGAAACCCTTGGGAGCATTTGCGAACAGGACTCACACTCCATTTAACATAATTTTTAACAGTAATACCATCACCATAAGTATTCTGGAAATTCTCAGGCGTATAATGAACACGTTCTGAAAGATCGGGAACATAACAGGTAAGACGGGTACGACCCTCACTGCGAAGGGTGCATTCATCGAGAATTCGCCACCAATTGCCATTATACTGTGTGATAGATCGAAGTTGAGTATGTGGAGCCCTGCTGCGAGTAGCAAGAACTCTGAACTGGAAAGGGTTGTTCTTTTCATACAGAGGGAGATGAAGACCAGCTTCCAAGGCACCAACAGAAATTAATAATCTATGATGGCTATATTGAAATTTTCTCATCAAATCGAAGGTCATCATATCGGAAGCACAATCAACAAAAGAAACCTTAAATCCTTGAAGATTATGTCTTCTTTTAAATTCTTCAATATCCATAGATCGATAGCTATAAGATGACATTGATCGCTTACTCTTGGGGGCAACATTAGGGACATCGGGAGAAGAATCCCGTACGGTACGAGGTACAGCAGGAGAAGGAGTAGCAAGAGATAAATCTCGACGAGAAACAGCATATCGAGATGAAGAAGACCTACTTGATCTCCTGTTTTCACCTTGATTGCTGGCAGCATCAGATTTTCTTGGAGACATGTTGAAGATCTGAGCAAAAAGAAACAAAAGAAAGAAAAAATTAATATATGAAGAAATTACCTAGCAATAATTACAGTGTAAAAAAGGGCCTTTTCATTCATACATAACCTGAGAATCACAATCTTTTTACTACACCGATAAACCCTCAGCCATGAAAAGAAAATTTTGAATCAAGAAAAATAAAATTACTTACATGAAGAAAAGAAGTTAACAATGGTCAAATTAAAGTAGAGAAGAAACCAATTAACGAGAACAGAGCTCCTGAGTAGTGGGAAGATTTGAAAAGTTTAAGGAAGACAAAGTGCAATAACTAAAAAAGAAAAAAGAGACAACAGAAAGTTACAGGATATTTAAAGAAGAAGAATAGTAACCGCCACAAGATGGGAGAACAAAATAATCGGAAAAGATTTGATTTCATTGGAAAAAGTGTAACTGACATAATCATGTTAATGCCAGCGGAAAACTCGGATAACGTGCAGAAAAGAAACTGAAAAGTTAAAAACGACAAGTCCTTCTCTATTTTTCAAAATCTCGGATCGACCGTTGGATGATTTTGTAAAAAAGAGAAGAAGGGGGCAAATTGTTAGTAAATTAAAGAAGCATGACACGTCGAAGAAGATCAAGTTAAGAAGCAACCAGATTAAAAAAGGTGAGAAACACAGGATCACTATTAAAGATATCAAATTTCGAAAAGACACGAGACGTTTCCTGACATCTGAGCGATGAATTGCATGAATGACACATAAGATCGAGAAAGCTGAACAGCATCGAATAAAACAAACAGCATTAAATGATAGCTGATCGGGAAAGTAAAAAGTTATTATTATTATATTATTTTATGATCGAGAAAGCCAAATGTAATAATTATTTTATGATCGAGAAAGTGAATTGTAATAATTACTCTATTATTTTAATGATCGAGATCACACAAGTCTTTGAAGATAAGGAAACACGTGTCGGACATATAAAGCATCGAATCAAGAAGTAAGTAGGAGCAATCTGTCATCTATGTGATCGCACCAAGTAAAAGACAAAATACAAGAACGATAAATACATCGAAACAAGATGGATTGACCCAAAGAAGAATTGATCCAGAACGATGACCAGGCAGTAAAAAATGACACGTTGCATAAAGAGCGACCCAGAAAAATAGATCTATAAATAGAAGAGATCAAACAACAAAGAAGGGACGGAAAAAAAGGGAGCGGAGGAGAAAAAGAGAGAGAAAATATTTTTATGTATGAATCTATGGAATATAGCAGTATCATGTAAGGATTTCTGTATTTAAATTGAAAAGTGTAAGGATTATAAACCCAAAAATTGCAAAACCTGGGTGATGAATGGTATTGTTCATAAATGATTTTATGAAATGAATAAAAGGATTTTTCTTTATTACTCGATCTTAGTTATGTAAATTGTATCCAAGAATTTGATTGGTTGTTTAGTCGAAAGGATTTTTTGGCATAAACAATTTTGAATAAAAGGATTTTTCTTTGTTACTCGATCTTAGTTATGTAAATTGTATCTAAGAATTTGATTGGTTGTTTAGTCGAAAGGATTTTTTGATATAAACAATGATAACAATATAAATAATGAGTATAAGCTTGGGGAAGCTCTTTCTGAACAACAAGAACATCAAACCCATAATCAAAATCTTAACTTTTTACATGGGGATGGGTTTTTCATTGAGTATCAGAGTGAAGAGGATTTAGTTTTAATGTTTCAGAGAGAACCTTTTCATCTTCCAAGAGATGATTACTTTAAGAGATTGCAGAATGGAGAGGTGGATTTAAAGATCAGAAGTGATACTATTGATTGGATTGGGAAGGTAATAACTTCATTTGTGTGTTTTTCTTTGGATTAATATAGTTTCCCCAAATGGTTCTCTTTAATGATTTAGTCTTGGGGTTTAATCTGATACTTCTTAATGATTTCTATTAAATGGGTGTTAAGCTTTTAGATTCATTTTCCTTAATCTGTAACAATTTGATGCCTTTGCCCCAGAATTTGATGCCTTCAAAGTTTATGATATGTTGATCTAAAGATCTGATAGTTTAGTTATATTGTTGGGAATTCTGTGTTGTTATTATTTGTTCTGATTGTGTTTTTGGTTCTCCATTACAATGATGTTTGAGGTTGTTGTCTTTGGGTTTAACAGGTTCATGGGTATCACAATTTTGGACCTTTGAGTGCGTATTTATCGATAAATTACTTGGATAGGTTCCTTTCGGCGTATGAGCTTCCTATAAGTTGCAAAACTAATGGACACAGTATGGAATAACCCTCATTTCTTTGTTAGAATAAAACTTACTCGAAGTTGGGTTGAATTGCTGATTGGGGTTCTTGTTTTCTTGTTGCTGTATGTCTTTCCTTTGCCGTTGACAGAGGGGTAAGTCATGGATGATGCAGTTGTTAGCTGTGGCATGTTTGTCCATAGCAGCCAAAATGGAGGAGACAGGATTGACATTGTCTTCAGACTTACAGGTGGGAAAAGCTCTATCTATTGATTATAATCTTTTGCACACTGAAATTGAACACTGCACTTTGATTGTTAAAACTCGATCGCCATTTTCTTTGTGTTCTGATAGTTTTAATGGGAATTGGGTTGTGTGTAGGTTTGTGAACCCGAGTCATTTTTGAAGCTAAAACTATTCAAAGAATGGAACTTCTAGTGCTAAGTACATTGGATTGGAGAATGCAATCAGTGACCCCTTTCTCATTCATAGACTACTTCCTCACAGAGATTAATGGTGGTCAACCTTCGAGACTCTTAATCTGTCAATCGTTTTCACTTATTTTAAGCACACTTAGAGGTCAGTGTCTCTCCCAGTTATCAGTCTTTCACCAAAAACTAACTCAAATACTCCAATTTTAGAAAAATGAATTGTGTTAAAAATGTTGGTTGGAACTGATTTCAGGGATCGACTTCTTCGAATTCAAGCCTTCTGAATTAGCTGCAGCAGTTGCGATATATGTATCATTGTGCGGGATCCAGACAATGCAACTTGAGAAGTCTGCATTTGGTTTCATCCAGCATATAGATAAGGTAAACCTGGTAAAAACTCATCTAAGTTTTTCTGCTCAAATTCTGCGTGTTGCTTTCTTTTGCAATAACTTAGATTACAGTATAATCAAACATAACTTACGTGAGTTCTCCCAATAACCGTATGATCAAACATAACTTACATGAATTCTCCCAATAACCTAAAGTATGATTAAACATAAATTATGTGAATTCTCATAGGTTTCTCACCCCTGTTTACCGGATAAATTGTTGAAGTGCCTTGGTATGATCCAAGCGGTGTCACTAGTAAATGGGTCTTTTAAGATTGAAGGTATCTCACTCTCATCTGTACCCCAAAGTCCTAACGGGGTTTTAGATATTACTTCCTTGAGCTATAAAAGTGATGATTCAGTAGAAGGTTCAAGTGCAAATTTCATTCAAACCAGTCAAGATTCTTCAAAGAGGAGGAAACCGAAATGAGGTCAGAAGGCAGAGGAGGAGGACAACTCACTTCACAAAAATCAACCAATCCAGTTTGATAAGCTACACAAATTTTGGCAATTGATATAATAGGAAGAAAGGTAAGTAATTTTTGCAAACAATAACTGTGAGTTAAGAAAGGAAATGAACAGTTCTTTTCGATGCATATTTACTTATTTAGGAAGTTTATAATGAAAACAACAGAGAGTAGTACATGTTTTTGTCAAATCATAAGAGCTGTTTTTGTACAGACATGGTGGGAGGAATAATTGACATCCCCCTAAAGTATCCGATTAGGAGAACAGACATACTAATGTTGCTTTTGTCTCCCAAAAATGGAATAATAAGCATTTGAAAAAAAAAATATACAAAATTGAATAATATAAAATATGGTTCTGAATTTTTTTTATCCTGTTCTTTTTTTTTTTTTTTTTTTTTTTTTCCATTCTTCTTGTTGAGAAATTTGTGGCGAAGGAAAGAGTCGAATTAGTTTCCAGGAGAAAGGAATCTAGAGGTCCCAAATAGAAAAAGAACCAACATTTAGAGAGACAGATAAACACAAGGGGTCCTGATTATTGATAGTTATATGTGGGTGTGTCAAGTGATATTCAAGGGGGATAGTTTTTGATCGTAGGTAAAAATGAAAAACTTGACCTATAAATTCCTTTCTCCTTTCTTGCTATTTTATTTGTGTACTTGTTATTTGCTTCCTGTAAATCTTGGTGCATGAATAAAATCTTCCTTTCCAATGGTCCTCTTTATATCCAAGCAAGTCTTCCCCCTAATTGTGGCCACCAGGAAAAAGAAGAAAAAATCGCAAGTTAGTGGGCATTGAATGAATCCTGTTTTGGGTCTACTTAAAAGACAAAATAGGATTATTGCCTTGGGTAGTCAAACTCAAAACCCGTTGTTAACATATTTCCGATAATAGTAAAACTGTCCTTATGATATTAGTGGTTAACTAGGTAATAGTTGATTAATCTAAATGCCAGCTAAGATGGATTTAACTTATTATTAGTGGGTAACTTTTTTTCCCAGTCGAATTTTAATATTTGATTATAAAATGAAGAACATCACAAGGTTCGACTGGGTCGATAAATTCTTTTAGTAGCCGAACCTTGTGTTGTTCTTCATATACGAAGAATACATTAAGGTTCGTTAAGGTTTTAGTTTTTTTCTCCAACCGAATTTCAATACATAACTACAAAATGCGAAGAATATAAGATTCGACTAGGTTGATAAAAAAATAATTCCAACCAAACCTAGTGCTGTTTTTTTAAAACAAAAACACAGTAAGGTTCGACTAGGATTTGTTTTTTTTCCAGCCAAATTTCAATTTATGATTATAAAATGAAGAACAATGTATGGGTCAGCTATGTCGACAATTTTTATTGCCAGTCGAACCATGTGTTGTTCGAAAAACATACTAATAAGGTTCAACTAGGGTTTTGTTGGGTTTTTTCCAGCCTAATTTCAATCTGTGACTACAAAATGAAAAACAACATGTGGTTTAGTTAGGTCGACAATTGTTTTTGCCAGCTGAACCATGTGTTGTTTGAAGATCACAGTAAGGTTCGGCTATGTTTTTCTTTTCCAGACGAATTTTAACTTGTTTCAACTAATTCAAGATTAGCCAAAAAAAGGGTAAACATTAGGGCTATAATTTATAACATCCACGATTATAATCTACTACGATCTAGCGACCCTTGTTAGTCGGTTTAAACCAATGGTTTCGGTTCGGTTTAGGGGTAAACAAAAACCGAAACGAGATATGTCGTTTTTCCATAATCTAAAATCATTGATTGTCGTTGATTAATGGTTCAGTCGACTTTAGTCATAAACGGTTCACTTTGGTTTCTCAGTTTTACTCGTACCATGTGCAGCCCTAATGGTTCAACAAGGGTTTAGTTTTTTTTCCGAGCCGAATTTCAACCCTTAACTACAAAACAAAACATAACTTTCATGGATCAATCCTAGTTTATCAATAGAACACACAAAAAAAAAGTGCATGATTTTAATCCCAATTTTGTTTTTAAGAGTTTGCTTTAGAATTAAATTAGATTTTTTCATGGGTAAAATGGTATTTATGAAATTAAAATTAATCAACATAAATTAAGTAACTTAAATTTCTAGGACACCCCATAACCCACCACCATAGTTAATAGAATCCAAAAGTAGAACACAAAATTTTTGAGTAGACCCAAAACAAAGTTCTTAGAAAAAAATTGATCAAAAAAATGTAATGGGTTTTCAATAAAATCTATTGGGTAGGGCTGAGCAGTGGATGAAATCCGGATGATTTGGCCTCATCCGTATCTAGTCCATCTAAAATGACGGATCTTAAACGTTTTCGTTTTCGCGTGCGTGTACCTGTAGAGTGTAGAGTATAAATTGCTTTTTGCCTTTTTCGGCCTGTTGGGGGTTTGTCGCTCTAGTGAGGCTCAGGATTTATATTAGGGCCTGGCGTTGTCCTGAATCTTTATGATCCTTAGGCCCATATGAATACCCAAGCCGGAGATGTAATCTTCTTGTGTAAACTTGGCTAGTGGCCAACAATTGGTTGACTGGTTTAAGCTCAGTCCTGGTCGGGTATCTAATCAGTGAGAGTAGGGGAATGTGGATCTCCGGTCGCACGATTTCACCATTTCTCTTGAGATCTATCTATCAGCGTGTTTATAGACAACATTTAAATCCGCAAAACCATTTGTATACTGATATACTCTTTCCGTCCCATAGAAAATGAGTTTCTTCATTTTTATTTGGGCAAATGCTAAAAAAACTCACTTTTTATAAAACGGATGGAATACTCGACAAGCCAATGTGCAAATTCAACCAATATATGGTGCTCATTTAGACTAGAGTAGAGTCGTTGGAATAGCAATCCAAAAACATTCACCTTAAACCGTTCCCGATAATTGAAGGGATGGGTGATGAGAGAACATGTACAAAAAAGAAAAGGGGTGTGAATTGGTCTTGGTCTTGGTCTTGGTCTTATTAATGATAGCGAGTTTGGAAGTACACGAGGGGCATGCAATGCTTTATAGTAATTACAGCAGTCAGTCAGTCAGTCACTCTCAAAAGCACGCTGGTGGGCTTGGCTCTGGTGTCAAAGGGTGTGGCATGCAACAACCATTAATCTTCTTCTTCTTAAAGTTTCTTCTGATTCTCTTCTGTTTCTCTCTGTCTCTCCTGTAGATTTGTACTACTATCCCCAGACGAGATGTGTGGGGCTATCATAACACTGCTGAAAGAGATACCTCTTCTAATAAAGAACGGGTCTGTTAGCTAGAAGATGCGTGAGATTAATAATGCACACTTAAAAAAAAACACCGATAAGCCCCAGATTTTGACACTCAAATTTGCCAACTTTTTTTTTTTGGATAAGTAAGCTCTATATGTCCTTACTTAGAGCTACTGCTTTCATAGCCGAAGTTGACTGTCTAGTAAAATAGTGAAAAAATTATGATACACCATTAGAAACTAAAATTTGTCTTTGTATTATGCGGTACAAAATTCGTGTAGGAGTCTCTGGACCAACCACCTAAACCAATCCCATCAACTGCATACATAATACCTCATCTTTCCCAGATTAATTAATTGGAGTTACAGTATTGTCTTCATAGTATTTAAAAAGAAGGAAACGATGGTGAATAAGGACAAGTTTTAGTTAGGGAGTTCTTCTAAACACTGACACAAAATAACAATCAACTACGCGTGCAGGGTCCAAAGATTCAGAGAGATTGTGATGAGAAATGGCCATGAGGGTTTTGACTCTTTATCTCTCTCTGACTTTTTAAATAAGTATGATGAGAGAAGGACATGGACAGCTGAAGACATGGTTTTACGAGCCCACGCATTCACCACCACCACCACCACCCTTAGTTGAGATGCATATCCCGGGATGACATCCCATGAACTTAGCTCTAGATGTCTATGCTCAGTGCTAGTCATTTACCTTTATTTTCTTCTTCTCTGTTTCGATCGACAATGAAAGAAGAAAGCAGAACCCCGAGGAATGTACTTTGCTAGTCCACGCTTATGATTAATTTTTCATTTCTCTTTCTCTCTTTTTTTGTTTTCTTGTTTTTGTCTTACATGCTTTGAATTTTGATCGGAACATGCTTTGAATTTTGATCGGAACACCGTGTCCTTAGAGCATCCACAATCATCGATCAAATTAAAGATCAAAGATTTAATTTGATCGATGATCGTTGAAAATCAACCGCAGCGGTGCGATTAAATTTGATTTATAATCGTTGAAAATCACTGTTCAGGATTAAAAGAAGTCGCTGATCGACGATCAAAAGTTATAGTCGAGCGAAACTCTACTCCCTCGCTTGTGAACAGACGACGGACCAGCATCTCGCTTAAAAACACGGGCGAAGGGTTGACATTTCGCCAGCTCAAGCGATACGCTAGACTTTCGCTCCACCAGACGAGTAACTAGAAGCTCGCCCACTCATAAGCGAAAAGCAGAGATTTCGCCTAAAATTTCAATACACGGGCGAGATTCAGTGACTTCGCTTGGACCTGGGCGGCACTCCAAGGGTCCGCTTGGAGTTGGGCGAGGTCCCAAGGCAACGTTGGAGTTGGGCGAGGGGCCAAGTCTCCGCTTGGGTTGGGCGGTAAATTGGGATATCGCTTGTGGTGGGAGAGACAGGCGAGACCCCAAGGGACCGCTTGTGTCTGGGCGAGGGGCCAAGGCTCCGCTAGGAGCTGGGCGCGATCCCAACGGTCCGCTTGTATTTGACCGTTAATTTTTGACCGTTGATATGTTACCGTTGATATGTTACCGTTTAACGGCTATATATTTACCCTATATATATCTGATACTAAACCAATGGCATTTTACTAAACTCATACATTGTGTAGAGTTGAAAATTCAAAAGTTAGTTCTTATTTCATAAGTTTTGAATTAGATTAGTAAAATGGCGCCATCAAAACCCCGAGGTCCAAATTTTTCGTCTTTCGAAGATGTTACCATGTGTACGATTCATTTGTCTATTTCTCAAGATTGTAGCATTGGTACTGATCAATGTGAAGAAAAATTATGGTCACGTATACTATGTCGGATGAAAGAAGCTATACCTTCTATGCCAGAACGAAGTTGGACCTCCCTTCAGAAACGATTTCAAATTATAAGTAAGGATGTCGCGCTTATGTCTGCAAAGGAGGGTGAAGTTGAAAGGGAACATCATACTGGATGGGGCCCCGAAAATAAGGTAACAACTCGTTTATTTATGCTTATTACATGAATCTATTTGATTGTATATCCTTTAACAACATTGTATTGAAACACCAGTTTGCAGAAGTACGTAGGCTTTTCAAGGAAGCAACTGGTCGAAGTTTTAAACATGAAGATTGCTACACAGTTATGTTAGATAATATTAAATATTCTAGAAGGTCAACATCTGTTTTTGATTCATCACAAGGAGAGTCTGATTACGACAACGAATCTCAGGACGTACAGGACACAGCAGACTTAAGCCTTGATGGTCCCAGCGCCTTTGAAGACCTTGGAGATATCCCCAACACAATAATCCGTCCAATGGGGAAAAAAGAGGCGAAACGACAGAAGACAAAAGGGAAAGCAAGATTTGGTGAACAACAACAAATGATGGAAAATATTTATAGAGAGCAACAAAGCTTCAACGCCAAATGTACCGAACAAAGAGATATGAAGATTGCACAAAGAGAAGCTGAGTTTGCAGCAAAATTAGCTAATGATAAAGCAAAGTTTGAAGCTAAATTAGCTGATTCAAATGCAAAGTTTACGGCAATACAAGCTAGGCAAGAAGCAGAAGAGGAATTTCGTATAATGACGATGGATATCTCCCAAATGGATGCTGTATCGAGACAGTACATCGAACTGAGGAAGGGAGAAATTTTGAGGAAAAGATTAAACCAATCATAACGTCCGGATTATTATTTACCATTGTCATATTGAGTTTTAATTTTGATCAATTTATTAAGAATTTTTAGTATATTTTTTAACCAATGGATTTTTATGTTTTTAACGAATCCTAATTTAAAATAAAAATTTAATTTAGAATTAATTTTTAAAATTACTTCTAATACTAGGTGGAGTCGAAGAACAATTAAAATATAACGCGACTAAAATAAGTAAAGATAAGATATCTTCCGCTTTAACCATGGGTCCACTAACAACACATTTACCCCCAAAGCCCATATAAAAGTTCACTCTTCCCCAACAGATGACCATATATGTTCGATCAGGTCATTTCTCAAACGAACCCTAGTTTGTTTATCGAATACTGCATGTCTGCGTTGGTCCTTCATCATTCTAGAAAGTTGAGCAGTGTTGTCCCTTGAAATAACAACCGGAGCACCGTGACTGCGTTGCTCATAGTCATGCGGCCAATCACCGGGAATACGTTCATCCTCCACTATCATATTATGTAGAATAATGACTGTTTTCATTATATACGCTAACACGTCCGGATTCCACATACGTGCGGGTTGTTTGATGATTGCAAATTGATTTTGTAGTACCCTGAAACCCCGTTCTACATCTTTTCGACAACCTTCCTGCATCGCAGAAAATTTCTGTTTCTTTTGGGAGTCTGGATGTTTAATGGTAGTTACAATAGTTGATGTGTCTGGGTATATTCCATCCCCAAGATAATACCCCATATTATATTGATTTCCATTGACTGAAAAGTTTACTGCCGGTGCTTTACCGTTGATAAGCTTTTTGAAGATATAAGAACGGTTCATCACATTGATATCATTGTTTGAACCCGGCATACCAAAAAATGCGTGCCAAAACCAAAGATCATGCGATACAACTGCCTCAAGGATAATACTTTCGCTACCCTTGTAGGCGGTATAAGCACCGGATTCCGCCGATGGGCATTTGTCCCATTTCCAATGCATGCAATCAACACTACCAAGCATCCCTGGAAATCCCCTTTTTTGGTTTTCATCAAGAAGGAGTTGAACATCACGCTTAGTTGGTGTCCGCAAATATTCTTCCTCGTACAATTGGACTATCACCCTGCAAAATCTACGAGTTGCTTCCAAAACTGTAGTTTCCCCAATACGTAAATACTCATCGATTGCATCGGCCGCACATCCGTAAGCTAACATACGAATAGCTGCAGTAATTTTTTGGTGCGGGGTTAATCCTGGAACACCACAAGCATCTATTTTTTGCACAAAATAACTATTTGCAGCCACAACATCACCCAAAATACGGTTGAATAATTGTCGACGCATTCTGAATCTTCTTCGGAATAAATTGGGGGGAAATGTCGGGTTGCTGTAGAAATAGTCTCTCCATAGACCTTTAGCACCTACATCACGTTGTCTTGGTATTTTTATACGTGTATGTGGAGGGTTCATAGTTGACAACATTAAACCAGCAGTAACTGCTAGGTTATTACTGTTCGCTTCAAGTGAACTTTCATCGGATGAGTAGTAACTTGTGTTATCATCATCGTTTAATGAACCAGAAGAAGAAGAAGTATAAGAAACATAGTGAGGATAACTAGAAGAGGAACCATACTTGTCTATATGATTTACATAGTTTGCCATTTTGTTATGTCCTGGATTTTTTAAGGAGCAAGAGATGATTATAAAACTCGGTTTGTATTGATTGACAACCTAGTGTGGTTATTTATAATAAAAAAGGGAGAATTTTAAACACAATTTATTTTTATGTCAAAGATATTTTATGTAACTTGACAAGGCAATGACATGAATTGACAATACACCGACCACATTTTTCATTGCAAAGAATCTTTTTTCTGATTTGTCAGAGATATTTTATAAAACTTGACAAGACAATGACATGAATTGACAATACAACGACCACATTTCAATTAAACGACTAAAATTTCCGATTTGTCAGAGAT
>JAJJMC010025396.1:370354-388349 GCA_023531435.1 Papaver californicum | reverse complement strand
TCTCGACTTGGGCGAAGTGCTGGGGTACCGTCTCGACTTGGGCGAAGACTTGGAATTTCGCTCCACGTCAGGCGGTACACTATCACACCGTCTGGAGCAAGCGAGGTAGTAGGAGTTCGTCCGTCTTCTCAAGCGTTGCGCTAACACTTCGCCAAACATAAACGCAACCCCAGCCTTTCGCTTGACTACTCATGGTTGTTCTTGCAGCGTATCAAAGATCAAATTTTTTGATCTTTAGTCTTTGATTTTGATCGCGCCGCTGGAGTTGCCCTAAGTTGTCTTTGGACCTTACTTGTTGCTTGCTTTAATGTTGAATTCCCACATTATCATGGAAAAACTAAAGCAGTATATGTACTGAATATCTAAAAACATAACTCTCGACTCGTGGTATGCCCCTCCTCGAGATAGTTAGCTATTGATTACCTGTACAGGATCCGCAAGAAATCAGTACTACAGTTGCCGTAGTTGTATGGTTTTTATACATATGAGATGGCACGGCGTGGTTTTCTTTATTTTAAATGAAAGATATAACATGTTTAGCTAGAGAATTTGCTACTCTCTCCGTTCTAAAATCATAATAATATTATTATATTTGAATATGTTAAAAAAATACGTTTGTTTTTATAAATGAAAAGTCATATATTTTAAGATTACTATTTTGTCCATATGAAATTATTTCTCTTTTCTATTTTTATTATTTAAACACGAAGGAAACACTTCTCTTCCAATAATAAATTAGAAAAATATATAAAAAGATAGTACAAATGATTGATTTTTTTATTTTTTATGTTAAATCAAACAAGTCTATCGTTTAGAAACGGAATGAATATATTATTTATGTCACGATGAACAAAACAACATTTTCAACTACCAAAACTAAATAATATATAGAAACATTCCTGGATTATGTTTAAGGTTGTCCATTTAACTGCTCTCTTTTGTTATTACATTGATCACTTTTAAGATTATTAATTCTTAATTCTTTTCTCTTTATTTATATTGTTGCTTCCGGATTGCCGACGTGTTGTCTAGATTTGGATTTAGTGTTAATGTTGGAGCTCTTCTTGCTTCAATACTTGTTCATGCATAATTCCTCGTATTTAATCAAGTACCAGAGAGTTTATTAAATTTACATAAAGTTGCATCAAAGTTTATCTTTATATCTGGGGTTCAAGACTAGTATCAGAATGTCCATGCGCAATACTGATATTCTATTTTGTTGGGGTTTTACTATACTCCAATCATTTATATGAATATTAATGTTCTCTATGATACTCATAGAATGAACCTGTATTTTTCAAAAACCACTCTACATCTATATTTCCACACATACCTCGTAATATAACATATGTTATACAACTGATACAAGATAGTTCGTATATTATGGGGATTCTTATCAAACAAGGATTTTATCAAGTCAAGGATGTTTTTTTTCTTTATAAGGTATGCATGAGAAAAGAATCAATACCCATAAAACTTTTGCATAAACATTACAATTCAAAAATAAATGTTGGAGATTTTAAAGTAAACTATTACGTAGAAACAACTAGCATAAATATATGAAGTATATCTGACAATTTTGTTCCTAATTAAAATGCAACTATGTAACAATTTCCAAAGGAAATGATGAACTCTAATGGAAAAATTAGATTTCCTAACATTTTTTCAAACTAAATCAGAGCTTAGGTTACAATAGCCAGGGAACTATCCAGAATTGCTATAGCAGTTTTTACATAAAATTTACCATTTTCAACAGGTTTCCATGTTATGGTGTCCTTTCTAGTACAAGAGATTCTTATTTCTAAAATTGCTTTAACAGTTGGACGATCAAATAAAGTTTTCAACATTTTTATTCTGAGTCAATCAATTGAGAAACTCTACTGATACTAGTTGAAATAAATCTAGATTTGGGAGAAACCTGGATACTAGGTATCCAATTATCCTTCCAAATTGATATATCCTTTCCATTTCCCATTTTCCCAACAATACCACTGGTTAATAGGTTTTGTTTTTTAATATCAACACTTGTTGTTTTCGAAAAGAAGGGAGGTATTGCTATCAATTCTTCTCCATCCAAAACATTAAAAATATAATTGATGATTTATAGGTCCTCCATTTTCAAGCAAGGCTTGATAGGGACTTAGACGATGCAGGTTGGCTTTCCATCTATCCTTCAGCAACCTTAGACCACCTGCCAACAATAGGATCACATAATTCCCACATCTTCTTAACATCAAAACATAACGAAGTTTCTCTAGATACCACTTATAGATACTTCAACTTATTCTTAGATTTAAGCATTACTGAAAAATAATAAGCTCATAGATGTCCTTACTACTTATAAGATAACTAAAATGGTTAAAATATGGTTGCTGAAAAAGAACATGAACCTGATGGTTTTAACATGAGATTCTTTCAACACTAATGGACAATGATAACCACATACATCATGGTTATACTTTAATATTTCTTTAGAACTAGATACATGCTCGAGGAAATGAATGCAACTTTTCTTGCTCTTATCCCAAAAGTAGAAAACCCTCAAACATCTAGTTGAATGGACAAAAATATATGTGAATAAATGAATTCGTCAATGAGGAAGAACGAGTCATTGGAGACCAAGAGAATCATGAGGTCCACTTCCAAACTCTGAGTCATAAACATGTCGTCTCTGGTGCAGACGGTGACACTGTTTCAGGTGGTACTGTCAACCTTTTGTGGAGCTGGTGTTCTGGATGGAGGTATTACGATGGTGTCAGATGGAGAAGGTGCAAGCTTGAGACTGTATAGACTAGAGAGACAACACGAGGAACTAGTGGAGACATCATAATGTGAACATTAGACTGCGAATGTCATACCGTCGACATCAGTGAGGACACCGTATGGTGGACTAAATAATTTGAATCTCGTCTAGATATTTCTGTCTGCACATCATTCACTCTGGAGGCCTTAGAAACTTCACCTGATTCCCGATTTCAGTGATTGAACCCAAATTTTAATCCGAAAAGACCCACATTTCATCCACTTTGAGAATTTCAGGCTTCAGAGTCGATTTGGTTGGTGAGAAAAAAGTTCGATAATATTATCATGAGAAACCCTATCATCTTCAGATTCTGTGCATTTTGCCGCGACAACCATATCTTCTAAACGATAACTTGGAACATCGACCCCTTTTAAAATGTTGAAGTGAAGAAATATGCGAACATTTTTCGTGATGCATTTCCCTATACCTTACCCATTTGTATGTATTTATGAGTTATTGGGTTGAAGTGTGCAACATCCCATGTGTAGGGGTCGTAAGAACATCTTGTAGAAGATCTTAGCATCTTCATGTCCTCTGCAAGAGCTTTGATATGAATTTATATTCACTTATCTCCATGTCTTGATATGAATCCCTTGTGCTTGGAGTATTCTGACACAAAGTTATATTTCCATATTAAAGTTGTAGCCGAAAAAGAATAATGAATCATTGATGAAGATAACACAACAACAACAGGGATCAAGACAGAGGGACGGAAGCAAGGCATGGGATATATCTTCAAAATCAATATGATGAACACGTCATTGAATCCCTAACAACAGCTCGTAAACTAATATTACATAAGTTGAGAGGGAAAACATGAATCTGAAGTAGTCATGCTCGTTGAGTATCCATCGTGTTTGGGAATGAAATCAAATTGTTTTGCAGCGGTTATAGATTGAATACTCGAAAACTTTTCTTTTTGGTTTTTGATCTTTGTGTGACTTTATGCGAACTTGATTCCCTATAATTATACAAACATTTTAGTTCTATAAATATCATACCTGTATAAGATCGAAATTTTTTCTATCGACATTCATTTACTTGAATAGATCTTGTTCATCAAGATTGAATATTTTTATAATCATTTTCTTGGTTTGATATTTTGACCAAAGGAGTTTATCGATATAAACAAAAAATCTATTTACTCTACTTTATCACTGATCTAAAGATTGATTTGGGTGATCGATGAGTGAGTTGGTTACTGGAACATATTAGTCATTTGTTTTTTGGTGTTGTAATCCAAAGGAGTTAAACGCAAAAATCTTCACAGCGGTGAAACAAATCAAGATAGTGGACTCTGTCTTGGGATTTACATGCGCTGGTCATATTGGTTGTAGGCGCAGGGATACAAAATGAGCTGGGTAACTTAGGTTAGTTTAATTGGTCTTACTACGAGAAGTTGCAATACTTAATTTTTATAGCGGCTTAATTTTGAGAGTATTCAAAATTGAACTAGGTCCTGAGATTTTTCCGCCAAACAATTTTCCTCGTTAAAAAAATCTTGTGTGTTGTGTGATTTCTTTACTTTCCGCATTATAATTGTTATATTTATATACTTATATACTCCCTCCATCCCAAATTATTTTCCATATTAGGTTTTAATTTTTGTCCTGATTTACTTGCCATAACTTGTATTTTTTTTATTTTTTTTCTAATTTATCCCTAATTTGAAATCAATTCCTAACTTAGAAAAAAGTGTCGGTTCAACTTTCTAAACGTCACTTTAAATACTCGCTCTATATTTCTAAACTAAAACTAAGTTTTGTCTCTACTACAATTAAAGGAATCACTACAAATTCTCTTATACTCTAATTGAAACTAACATTAGAAAGCATCGTGATTAGGAACTAAGAACTAGAAATTTTATAAGTCAATAAAAAAATATTTATCCAAGGCATTTTTGGAAAAAAGAAATTCCTCTATGTATTTTTTAATATTCGTGCAAAACACAAATATGAAAACTAATTTAGGACGGAGGGAGTATAATTAAGTAATCATACTTATACATTAATTATATCTTTGTAAAGATCTAACAGTTAGTTCCAGCCGAACTTTGACCATTACTAAGAATCACCTTGTTGAAATAACCTTTTGGTCGATATTGTTTCGATAAGATTATACAAGGTGAGTCTGCATGGGTTGATATTGAAAATATTATGGTGTACTTGGTACCCTCGTCATTTCAAAGACTGACTACCCTATTTACTCGTTATATCTACCATTATATCTATTGAGACAATGTCGTGTGCCTTTAATATAATTGATGAATTGCAAATAAGAAGTTTTGAGTCCAAGATTGTACTTGACGAATTTTGAAACATAAATTCAAGCATTAAATAATCATTGGTTTATCGCTTTTGAGGTTGAGAACGATTTATTGTTCGAAAAACTATGTCTACAAATATAATCCTAAAAACATCAAGAAGTACCAAGTATGCAAACTTGTTCACAAATTGATTTTTCAGTTCACAAACTTGTTCATGAACCGAATTTTTTAGTTTGCAAACTTGTTCACAAATTGAATTTTATTTGTTCGCAAACCGGTTTACAAAAATGATTTTTCAAGTATTTTTTGCGAACTGGTCGGAGATAATGATGTTCTTGGATATTTCAAATTTGTTCTCTATTCACAAACTGATTTTTCAGTTCATGGATGGTACACCTTAAAATATGTTCATCTACACAAACAGATCTTTCAATTCGAAAACTGTACACTTTCAAAGTGGTTTTTTACACTCCAAATAACTCATCTACGCAAACTAATTTTTAAAGAACTAGGGAGTTTGTTTGAAATTTAACCGTAATACTAATCACAAAAACCAAGGAAAATCTTCTTAACAGTGCATCGATTGGAAGTTACGTTTAAAGAGACGCCGAGCAGAATCGTTAATGTTCTTCATGAATCGAGAATAGTAAGCCAAGAAACACCATGGAGATTTGAAAGAATCGCTATTAGAGCGAAGAAAAAATCGTCCTAAAGACGAAGAAAGATCGCCCAAATAGCGAAGAAATATGTCCATAGACACCACAAACAATAAAAATAAAACCTACAAATATAAATTAAACTACTTTTATTCATAAAAAACTAAAAATCTTTGCTCAAATCTAGCCCAAAAGGACTAGTTCCGAGCAAAAGGAATGAGAAAGCTCTAGGTTTTTCTTCTTCTTTTCTTTTAGGAGAAAGAGAGGAGAGGAGAATACACGCTCTAATTACTAATAGTCTGTCATACTTAATTAAGATTAAAAATTGTATTACAAAAGGTTATATTAGAACCAAGTTACCTTTAATTAAAATTAAGAATTGTTTTAGAATAGATTATTGTTAAAATCGAAAATAATCGTTGGATTAAACTTAAATGAAAAATTATGAACGAGATTATAAATTATATAGAGATTCTTGGATGAAAAAAAAATCAATAGCTGAGATAAAAATTCAGCGATAAAATATATATCATACAACATAAGCTTTATCAAACGACAGAGTCTCTGTCGCGATATATAAACCGATAAATATAACGATTTGTCAAGCCTTGATATGTCAATAACAGCTTAAAATAAACAAATTTAGTCATTTGGCAAATGTATATGAGTTGGCCGCATGCGTTAAGCCAATGCCATCTAAAACATAAAAACAAAATCTCTAGCCGTCACCACCGTTGTTAGAACATTGTTGTACCAACGTAACGTATACATCTTCTCTCACCGCATGAAACCTAATTCTCCGGCTCGGCTTCTATGGGAAAAGTCAGAGAGAAACGATGGAATTCAAGAATTATTACAAGCATTACATTTCAGTTCTTCTGACTTTGGATTTTATCTCCTTTTTTAAAATGTAACGCTTTTCTTGGGATTTAACTGCGTGAAAGCGCAGAAATTTTGAATAGATAGAGGCAACGGAGCTATTGTATGCATATTTTTTTACCAAGTAGTCTAGCTTGCTTTTTTTATATATATATTTTCTAATATTTTACTTAAACTTTTCTTATCTTCACGCTGCAACCAGATTTGGTTGTCTGGAATTGAAAGATTTTACCCCATGAAACAGAGCCTAAATTATCTTAATTTAATAATCATAATCAGTCTAGTTTATTTTGATTAGTGGCTAGTAATTTATCTATCCAGTACATAACATTTGTGACCACATCATCATATCCAATACTCGCATGATCAGTTTTATCGTCTTAATTAATTGGTGACATTCTAACTAATCTATTCACGAGTATTAAAATTAAATCGCAACCCTAATCCTTACAATTTGTCCACCGAATTTGAAGAATGGTGTACTGCCTCTGCTAGTAGTATAAGTAGAAATGTTTAGAAAGTGGTTGGACATTAGAGTCAGAAATCAATTTAAAAATTAAATCAACATCTATTTACTGGCCACAATTTTTTTGCCATTCCTTAAAAAAATGTAATTCTATTTTTCAATTTATTTATTTTTCCTATTTATTACCTATAAAAATTAAAATTAAATTTAACTATAACTATTATCACTTTTATTTATCTTTTAGTTGGACACGATCAAAAGGAGTCCTTCTATATGTTCACAATGGGAGCTAAAATGTAATCGTCTTATAGCAACAATTTCAATCTCGCATTTCTTAAAATATCTCCATATTTAAACCATATTTCTTTAAATTGAAGTAAAAATAATAAAATTAAATACATAATTTATTGCTTAGCTTCAAATTTCACTCAAACTAAATGTAGTTTAAAAAATATTATGAAAAAGAAAAGCTTGACATAGTTGATATAAGTCTGAAATGGTTGCAAATTTTTTTTATTAACCATTTCGATTTTTTTGATTTTTTAATTCCTTCAGATCTAACTCAAATTTCTTTAAATTGGAGCCAAAATCTTTCAATTGCACTACAAACTAACTGTAAATTTACTCATAATTGATTATAATAATTTCAAATGACCAATGTATTTGAAGAAATTGAAAAATAGTTGCAAAAAGTCCAATCTTCGGTCGGACCCATCACCGTTGCACGGTCATCTAGTTATTATTTTCATTAAAAAACTACTAGACCTAGATTAGAATTTTGTTTAAATATTGTAAAACAATAATTTATTATTTTTTTATCTTTTATTGTTTGATTCGTCGAGAAATAAAAAAATTAATCGACGAATTATACATAAACCATCATATGAAAGACTCCACTATTGAAAGTCACGGACAAAATACATAAACCTTAGATGATTCAAGAATCGAACAAGACTATATTAATCCTATTAAAAACACATCAAGTGAAAAGGGTTAGGTAAGTAAGTGATCAACGTTGAATGTTCAAAACTGTAAAGTGGAAAAACAGTCGTAGTCGTCCAAAATATGACTGTTTTTCGTCAAGAACATGACGATTTCATTTTCCGATTTTCTGAATAGTTTTCGAATTTTAGTCGTCACTAGATGAACGATTAAGAAAAGTTGTAGTCGTAAAGGATGAGACTGTTCAAAACAATCGTAGTCGTCTAGAATTCAACGACTCCAATTTCCGAATTCCCCGAGTAATTTCTGAATTTTAGTTATCAATACATGAACGACCAAGATCAGTCACCATCGTCCAGACTACGACAGTTCATAACTGCCGAGTCGTCGAAGATATGACGTATATGGATTTTAAACTTAAGAAAGATGAGTAAAGATGGTATCAATAGGTGGAGATGGAGTTGATGATAGTGCTTGGTGGGTGGAGACTGAGTAGAAGATGGTGATCAATGGATGAAGATGGAGTAGAAAAAGATGGCGGTGGGTGAAGAAGAAATAATTTGTAATGTAAGAATTTTTTTGGTTGCTGGGGTAGTTTGATTGATATGTGTAAATAATAAGTCAAGAGGTAATATTTAGAATATTTATAATACATTTGGGTGGTAAGTAGGATAATTAGAGGTGGTAATTAATGTGGGTACAAATTTGAAAATTGTGGGCGGCAAATAGGTAAAACAAAATATTCCCTCCGTCTTAAATTATAAGTCCTTTGTTCTATTTTCGTATGTCTTTAAATAGTTGTCAGCTTCTGTTTATAGTCATATTTTTTCATTAAACTGTTAAATATATCCTTAATTTTTTATAATTATAAAATCATTTTTAATGGGACGCAGTTTGTAATCTTAAATGAGTATTTGTATAATAAGAAACAAATTTGTCAATATCTTTATTGCTTATACTTCATTCCTTTTAATGGTACCTTATTTATCTCTTGAATCCTAATTGTAATATACCAAAGATAAATAATTACCAATATTAACAGAGTAATATTAGTGCTAAACGTGTTTAACTTTAAATATAATAGTAATTTAGTATTTAATATGGGTAGTCTTGTAAATTTTTACGGTCTTATTAAAATCTTGGCGTTGTCAAAGCGGATTTATAATTAAAGAAGAAGGGAGTAATTTGTTTAATAAAAATTAGACTTTTTTACTTTTAAAAATCATCCCAAAATTACGTTTTCATACTAATTCCTAGCCTTTTAATTTAATTTAATCGAAAGTAACTTTAGAATTGTATACTAACACCCTCCTATGAGTCAATTAAGCAAATAAAGAAGATCAAACTTTGCTTTTCAAGATTATAAAGGGGATACCAAAACTAGCAGGAAATTCCATTTAGTCGATCTAACGGTTATGATCGTTTAGGATCTATTTATCCTATGTAAAATTATATCACCCCACTGATAATGGTTTCCCTCTATAAATCGTGTGGTTTTTAGCTTGCAATACTTGTATGTATAAACCAAATGTCAAAACACATGACACTTGTTAGGAAATAAAATAGAAGAGACACGTGTAAGACGATTAAGAAAGAAACAGTGAAATTAAGAAGGACGAGAAGCACACAATCAAAGCCATATTAAAGTAGCGGAACGGGACAGAAGTGATAGGCTGAGTAAATCTCTGCACGATTGACACGTACGATCGGGAAAGTAATATCACACTGATCGAAACAGACAGCATTAAATACATATAGAACGGGAAAGGAAGAATATTGATGAGCATGGAGCGGGAAAGTAAGGTAATAATTACTTTACTGACACATATGTTCGGGACGAAGTTGATATTCAAGGAGTGAAGAGCACGTGTAAACCATGCAAGGAACGCGCCAAAGATTTCAAGGAATGAAGAGCACGTGTAAACCATGCAAGGAGCGCACCAAAGAGAAAACATGACCTGTCAATCTTATAAGCATCCCGATCCTAATATAATAAGAAGAACGATAGATGGTATCGGGACAAATGGGACCCGCAACTATAACTATAAATAGAAGAGAGCATTCAACGAAGAAGGGGTCAAAAAAATTAGAAGGAGAAGGGAGAAAAGAAGACTAAGAAAATCAGAAGAAAAAAGGTTATTAGGTATGTACAATGGATGATCCAAAGAATAGAACATTCTTGATAAAATTTCTTACTTTTAAGAGATGTAGTTGAAATTGTACTTTTGATGATATTTTCTGATCTATCCGTCATTGAATTGTAAAAATGTTTATCAAATTGTTATTTCTTAAAATGATTCTATGTATCATTTCATTTATTAAAATCCTAAGTTAAATACGCAATCTTCAAATCATTGGTTGTTTAATGTCAATGGGAAAATTGACATAAACAATTTGGCGCTAGAAACAGGGACTGGGTTAAAGGATTTATCATACCTGTTCTTTTTAAATGAATTTGATGCTGCATTAAAAACGGAAATGATATTCTAGTTGAAAAACGGAGATTTTTACGGTTAATTGCGTATGTTTAAATGTTTGGTCATAAAACATATTTTTAAAAGATGATAAATCTAGTTTCTGTCACTTTATTTTTCTTTAAGTAATCTGTTGTAAAAATATTTGGCTAACTTTTAAATGGTTATTAGAGATCAAGAGGAGAAAGTAAATTACCAGCAAATCCAGAAGCAAAATGTCTCAGGCAGACTCTGCGAATCAAGACAGTAATGATGGACAAACTTTCAGACAAAGGGAAGCTGAGAGTGATTCAGAACAACAACAGAGTAATGTGGGAAATCATTCACCAATCCAAGACCTAACACCAAATGCATTATCACAAAATCAGTTCTCACATCACGAGAACTCAGGAAATAATGTTAATTATCTTCAAAATCTGATACGGGAAATGGATGAAATAAGGAGAGAACAAAGGATCAATCAGGGTAGAATTGAATTATTAACCAGAGAAAATCAAGTTTTAAAAGATGCAATTCGACGTGAATAGAGGCAGGTTGCAACAAGATCACGAAGTCCAGAAGTAATTTCTGCAAGACGAGCACCCAGAAACGAAAGAGAAAATCAGGATCAGAGGATGATGTTAGCAGGATCATCATCACGAGCCAGAAGGCAGAGAGAAAATCAGGAAATCCAACGTACACAATGGCAAAAATGTATTGAAGCCATGGAACAAATGAAGGAGGAAATAAAAGGACTGAAAAATAAAGAAGGAGGAAGAATAGAAGAAGTGCTAAAAGAGGCTAGGCGTACACCGTTGGCTCAACGATTAACAAATGTTCCACTACCAAGAGAGTACAACATCCCTGTATTTGAATGTTACGATGGAACGAAGGATCCAACCTCACATTTAAAATATTATAATCGAGTGATGTCACGGTGGGATGGTCATGAAGCAATTATGTGCGGATGTTTTCCTTCAAGTTTAACAGGTTCAGCATTATTGTGGTACGATAGATTGCCTGAAAGTTCCATTGAGTGTTATTCACAGTTAGTGAGGAAATTTCTTGAAGCATACATGTACAATAAACCCGTTGATTCGGGAATAGATAGATTATATTCCCTTACATCATGGCCAGAAGAAACCATAAGATCATATGCCGCTCGATGGCATACAGTGTGTCAAGCGATTGGAGATGTTGACTCAAGTACTGCGATAAATCATTACAAGTGGGGAATCGCTGACCGGAAATGTCAGCTTTTTATTGAAATTCATCGTAATAATCCTAAGACCGAGGGGCAACTCAGAGAAATAATAGAAATATGTGCAAGGTTGCAAGATGTCCAGGAACAAGGTCCAAGAAGCAATTCACGAAATCAGGAAAGCATGAAAAGGACAAATTCAATTGATGTGTCAATAGAGCAGAAAAAGGAATTTCCTCATAAATCAGAATCAAAGGAATCGAAGCGCCCACGGCAAGGGGACAATAAGGCATTTATGCAACGATTTCAAGAAAGAGTGTTTACGAAGCTCAATATCTCATACACCGAATTATTTGATATCATAAAAACTAAACCAGATTTTCAATGGCCATCTTCAAAAGGCAATCAACCTGAGTTTACGCAACGATCAAAAAATTATTGTGGTTACCACTGTTATAAAGGTCATGCAACAGAAAACTGTAGGAATTTCATTATCCTGGTACAAAAAATGATAGACGCGGGAGATTTAAAAGAATATATTTAGAGGACCGAACCAGTAGCTAGACCCGATAAAGGCAAAGCAGTGCATAGTCCGTATAATGAACGCAGCATTAATGTAATATCATACTCAGAAAAAAGAGATACTGACGTAAATACTGCAATCAATAAAAAATTATGTAAAAGGATGCAAAATCATGAAACTTTTAAAGTATCGGGAAGAATAGCAGAAGCATGGGAAGATTGGATGGCATCCCCTCTAACTTTCTCAGCACGGGAAGTAAATCAGGAAATTGAGATGCACAATGATCCATTAGTCCTTACATTACCCATGGCAGGATGGAATGTTAGAAAAATCCTTATGGACGGGGGCAGCTCGTTGAATGTTTTATTTCATTGTTCATTTTGCAAAATGGCATTTACAAAAGACCAATTACTCCCATCCCGATATATGATTTATGGATTCAATGGAATGGCCTCAAGACCAGAAGGAGATATATATTTGCAAGTATCAGTTGGACCAATCAACATTCTAACAAGATTCAGTGTAGTAGATGCTCCATCTCTGTATAATGCAATCATTGGAAGACGCTGGGTACATCATCTAAAAGGTGTAATTTCCACTTATCACCAATATTTGCGATTTCCAACACCACAAGGCGAAATGGAGATCAAAGGGGATCAAGATGATGCAAAGTTTTGTATAATGGCGGAGGTAAGAATGCATGAAGAACATGAACAACAACAACAACAACAAAGGAAGAAAAACCGTAGGACCGAAGAGAAGGAAAATGAAATTAATCAATACTTGAGAAGGAACATTGAACAAAAATCAGCAAATGAATTAGGAGAAAGCAGTAAGAGTTAAGGAAATTTAATAAATCAGCAACTTGAAGGACTCCCATAGCAATTAAAGGGAATTCCAACTCCAATCGGGAATCCAAAACCAATTTTCACTTCTATAGAAGAAACTAAAATTGTAAATATTAGAACTTTAGAATGGCCCAAGAGAGTGCAGATTGGAACTTTGATGAAAGAAGATGTGGAGCAAAGTTTAATCAAATTACTTCGTGATTTTGTAGATATATTTGCATGGAAAATGGAGGATATGCCCGGGATAGATCCGAATATTGTACATCATGAATTACGAATACGACCTGATGCTACACCATTTCGTCTAACGGATACGCAAGGTTGCATCGGAATATCACGATCCAGTTGAAAAGGAATTAGCAAAGCTTCTAAGTGCAGGATTCATTCGAGAAGTGCGATATCCAACATGGATTTCTAACATGGTGATCGTTCCGAAAAAGAACGGTGGAGTCAGAATTTGCATAGACTTTACCAATTTAAACAAAGCTTGCCCAAAAGATAGCTATCCACTTCCTAATATTGATCAATTAGTGGACGCTGTAGGAGGTCATGAAGCATTATCTTTTATGGATGGTCAATCGGGATATAATCAAATCGCACTTGCTGAAGCAGATCAGGAGCACACTGCGTTCTTTACTCCTCGGGGGCTGTATTGCTATACCAGGATGCCGTTTGGATTAAGGAATGCAGGAGCAACATATCAGCGTTTGGTTGATGCAATTTTCAAACCATGGATCGGACAAATATTGGAAGTTTATGTCGATGATATGTTGGTGAAAAGCAAATTATCAATTAACCATTTAAAAGACCTCGCTGAAATCTTTGGTGCGTTACGAATGTACAAGATGAAGATTAACCCGGAGAAATGCACTTTTGGCGTTTCATCGGGGCGTTTCTTGGGTTATTTGGTTACAAAAAATGGAATAGAAGTTGATCCAGCTAAGATCCAAGCGATAACAGATATGCCATCACCCAGCAGTATTAAAAGTGTACAGAAGTTAAACGGATGTCTAGCTGCTTTAAACAGATTTATTGCCAGATCATCAGAACGGTGCAAACCATTCTTTGAAATACTCAAGAAAAAAAATAAATTTGAATGGAACGATCAATGTGAACAAGCATTCCAAAGCATAAAGAAGCATCTAGCCACTTTGCCAGCATTACAGAAGCCGGAACCCGAAGAGATATTAATTTTGTATATATCGGCAACAGAAGATGCAATCAGTGCAGTGATGATGCGCACCAATGAAAAAATAGAAAAACCAATATATTATATCAGTAAAACCCTTAATTCGGCAGAAAGAAATTATACTAGGATCGAACAACTCATCTTGTCATTAGTCTTTGCCACACAAAAGTTACGTACTTATTTTCTCACTCATTATATTCGTGTCCCGAGCAAGGCACCGTTACAATCAGTATTGAAAAATACGGGAAAAGTGGGAAGAATCGCTAAATGGAATGCCCAGCTAGAACAATTCAATATCATTTATGAGTTGCAAACCGCACAAAAATCTCAAGTTTTAGCTGATTTCCTTGCAGACTTCCCAATTGAAGAAGAATATGAAATTCAAGGTCTGATCATTCAAAAAAATAAAAAAAATAAAAAATAATTCATTAACGATTTATTTTTAACAATTTATTGTGTTTATGATTAAAGGACTACCTGGATGCGAGGAAGAAGACCCACAAGATATTCTGGACTCGACAAGCTCTCAAAGGTGGGAAGTCTTTGTTGATGGATCCCGAAATAAAGAAGGAGCAGGAATCGGCATTGTGATTACTACACCAATGGGAGATCGAATAATTCATTCTTTTCGTCTTGAATTTGAAGAACATACAAATAACGTAGTAGAATATGAAGCTGTGGTGCATGCATTAAAACTCATCATTGAATTGGGAATCAGCAATGTTCGACTTACGAGTGATTCGCAGTTGGTAATTCGGCAGCTTGAATTAAAATATCAAACACTTGATGCAGATTTAGTGCAATACAAAAATCTTGATCAAATTCTGGCAAGCCAAATCCCAAATCTTACTTTCCGGCATTTATCCCGAGACAAAAATCGACATGCTGATGCTTTGGCATTCATTTCTTCCATGTTGAATGACCCAAGTATGACAGCACTTAAAGTTGGAAGAATTTATGAACCTTCAATTCAGATAAAAGTACTTCATAATATGGAAGAACATGTGACAGAAAAAGCTCATGATCCTGCAATACAAAATGTTCCATTTACACCTCAACAAATAGGTGATCAAACAAGTGAACCGGATTGGAGAATTCCGATTCATCAATATTTACAAGATAACATATTACCCACCAATTCTCAGGAAGCAAGAAAAATTCAACTCAAATCAGACAATTACCAACTTCGGGATGGAATTTTGTATCGAAAATCATTTCTCGGACCATTATCTCGATGCCTATCACAACAGGAAGGAATTCGGATACTTAAAGAGATACACTATGGAGATGCAGGAAACCACAGTGGAAGACGATCACTTGCATTAAAAGCCAAAACTCAAGGTTATTATTGGATATCCATGCAAAAAGACTCAGACAACATGGTACGAAGGTGTGAGGAATGTCAACGATTTGCAAAAAGGATCAAAGCACCAGCCACAGAACTCAATTCTATACTCAGTCCATGGCCATTTGCAAAATGGGGAGTAGATATTGTCGGTCCGTTAGTTGAGGGAACCAAAAAGAGACGATACTTAATAGTGGCTACTGATTATTTCACCAAGTGGGTAGAAGCGAAAGCATTAGCTCGAATCAGAGATTCCGATGTATTTACATTTTTATTTGAAAACATCATATGCAGATTTGGAACACCAGCAGCCATAGTTTCTGATAATGGACAGCAATTTCAAGGAAGAAATATTGATATGTTGTTCGAGACATATAATATTCAACAATACAGATCCACACCATTTTATCCCCAAAGTAATGGACAAGCCGAATCCACGAATAAAACAATAGCAATGAATTTGAAGAAGACACTTGATGGATATCACAAATGTTGGTGTGAACAATTGCATAATACTTTATGGGCTTATCGCACCACGAGAAAAGAATCCACTGGAGAATCACCTTTCCTTCTCGCATATGGTACAGAAGCAGTCATACCAACTGAAATCATTCTACCCACGACAAGAACATTAGCATGGGAGAAAAATTTAAATACATATCTAATGTTAGAAAAACTGGATGATTTAGAAGAAAAGCGGGAAGTGGCACTCCAGAAGATGGAGAACTATCAAATAAGGATAACACGGGATTACCACAAAAAAGTCAAGTCCCGAAACTTCGTGCAAGGACAATATGTATTACGACAGATCCCTGAATACCATCGGGACAAAGATGCTGGAAAGTTCGCACCAACTTGGGACGGTCCATATATAATACATACTTCAGCTGGGCAAGGATCGTATTATCTCCAAAATATGTAAGGACAAACCTTACAATATCCTTGGAATGCACGATACCTAAAGCTTTATTATCCGTAAAACTAACACAATTTTGGAAGCCAACACAGGTATTCATATCTTTATTTTGATCTTTTATTTTACAATGCAATTTCCTCTGAATTTATACTTACAATAAAATTCAAATCCAGGAATATTTTATTCTGGCAAAACGCTTCGATTGGCGACATAATCTAAATTCAAATCCAGGAACATCATATTCTGGAAAACGCTTCGATTGGCGACATAATTCAATCTCAATACCCAAAGAGGTACATGTCTTATTCGAATTTGAATAAATTCAAAACTTTTAATAAAGAAGGAATGCCTAACTTATGGTAATCATTTTCGGAGTACGTTCGGGACCAACCCTGTATCTTACCCCTGGCCCGGGTTTGTTTCGTATGTGTGGGATCTCGAATTATATGTTTTGAGGTATATACACTTCAATCCATTGTACTTCTGAAACAATATGATAAACCTAAATTTTTTATAAATATTATATTTTGTGCAGGAACAATATTCAGAGCACAAACCAGTTAGAAGCAAAAAATCATAAAATCATGTTCTCAACAAAAGTAAGTCAAGCTTCGAAAACAAGACAAGATCGGGACACAAAGCTAGAATATCTAAAAATGAAGCTACAAATGCTAAAAGCCAACAACAAGTACAGCTACACTTTGGGATTGGATCGACGGAGTGGTTGAGGAGGAACATCCGGAACAGAAGCACGACCATTCACCACAGAAGGATCGGCCTGAGTCCGCTCCAAAGCAGAATTAAACGACATTGCAATTTTAGCTTTGGCATCCTGTCTTACCCAGACAACATAAGCATGGCAGTAGTCAATTTCCAATTGAACATCTTTAATTTTCTCCTGATCTTTATCAACTTTCTCCTTTTCAGCATTCAATTCCTTTAATAGTTCATCAGTTTTTGATTGTACTTTTATCATTTCATCACCTTGAATGTTGAGTTGAGATTGTAAATCCCGAAGCTTAATCGTACTCAAAGCTACATTTTTCTCTGAAGTCTTCAGCTCTTCAGTAATGTTTGCTATTGTATTATTTGCAATGTTAAGTTCAGCTCCCGCTATTGTTGCTCGGCCATTAGCTTCATTCATCTTCTTTTCTAGCACTAAAAATCAGAGTGAATGTTAGCTAAACTATATAATACCATCAATAAAATCACCATATAACTCAACATATACCTCTAACTACAGATTTAAATTCTGCTTCTTTAAGGGTTAAAGTTTTCAGAACTTCTTGATACTTGGATTCCGCTCTATTACGTCTCCAGGTATTCAATTCAATACTATTGGACAACTGTGTTAATTTCTTCTTAACCAGTTCCATATCCATATTTACTTCTCTTGCATGATTGTTCAATTGAATCATCCTACGCTGGAACCTAAACAGAGGTTCCAAGTCTCCTTCTGATCCCATAAATGAAGGGTAGAATTCAAAAAAAAAAAAAAAAAAAAAAAA
>JAJJMC010025396.1:358586-369954 GCA_023531435.1 Papaver californicum | reverse complement strand
TTCAAGGAGTGAAGAGCACGTGTAAACCATGCAAGGAACGCACCAAAGACTTCAAGGAATGAAGAGCACGTGTAAACCATGCAAGGAGCGCACCAAAGAGAAAACATGACCTGTCAATCTTATAAGCATCCCGATCCTAATATAATAAGAAGAACGATAGATGGTATCGGGACAAATGAGACCCGCAACTATAACTATAAATAGAAGAGAGCATTCAACGAAGAAGGGGACGAAAAAATTAGAAGGAGAAGGGAGAAAAGAAGACTAAGAAAATCAGAAGAAAAAAGGTTATTAGGTATGTACAATGGATGATCCAAAGAATAGAACATTCTTGATAAAATTTCTTACTTTTAAGAGATGTAGTTGAAATTGTACTTTTGATGATATTTCTGATCTATCCGTCATTGAATTATAAAAATGTTTATCAAATTGTTATTTCTTAAAATGATTCTATATATCATTTCATTTATTAAAATCTTAAGTTAAATATGCAATCTTCAAATCATTGGTTGTTAATGTCAATAGAAAAATTGACATAAACAACACTCACAAGTCTTTCCCCAATTTCCCCATAACTTAGTGTTCATTTTGTATGATGTAATAAATCTGTTTTTATTCTTTTTCCATTATTTTTTTTGTTAGATACGTCTTCGATTTACCTTCAACTTCACATCTTTGAAACACAAGATGTGCTCATTTCCCTTCCCACCCAAGTAACTTGAACGTGCAAACTCATAGTCCATCTCAAATGATCAATCTTCATCCCCCATCAGTACAAAGCTAATTATGTTTAATTAAATAGTCCTACCAAAAACAACTTTTAATGCCCTTATTTCAAACTCTCACTAATTATACTTTTTCTTTAATGAAACACCCATTAGCTGCGTGCTCATCGTACGTGAGAAAATGATGGATGATTCTCTTTTATCACTATGCCAAATAGTTCTCCCATACAAACCCCCGAAAAGAAGTGAAAAGGAAAGAATGAAAAAAAGAATAAAAAAAGGAAAAGGAATTCATTTTAGCAAGGAATTACAATTAAAGTGATCTTTTTCTTATGTAAAACTTTGTGTTCTCATTTTATAATACTATTTAGATGTCAATTAGAATTGGATTGTTAAAAAAGTTAGAGATGAAATGGGCTTAAAGTAGTCTAAGAAAGTGAGTGTGGGAGTGTTGAGGTATAAAGATTTGTTGTGTGTGACCCTGGATTCCCTCCTTCCCTATCCTCCTTTTTTGGGTATTTTTAGGGCACAAGAAAAGTTCTAATCTTTTTCATTAGTGATGAATGAAAGTGGTGGTGCTGGTGGGAAATTAGTGTGCTTGGCTTTCTAAGCGTGGATAGCTTTCTTGGTCATTCCACAAACCCAATTGGCTCCATGAATTTATGCTTACCCCACTTCTTGTCTCTCATGATTCAAATAATATGCAGTACCCTTTGTTAATGGCTACCTACATAAACCAAAGTGATCTGTCCATCTATCTATTTGTCCGATTTATTAGACTTCGAATCATTACCCACGGCCACGAGAGTACATACATATGCCATTTCGGGTAACATTAAATAATTTTACTATTGTAAAAAATAAGTTTTATTGTTTATGAATATCCTAAATTCTGATAATTTTCTGATGATTCTTCGGTGTCTTTTTTGTTTTTACCGGTAAAAAATTTAGTGCTATCGAGTTTTAAATTCTGATCACTGGAATTACCATCTAATAATTGATATTATCATTGTATTATAGTGATATCTGCATTCTTTTGTGTCTTTGATGCTTCGAATATCAGTATTGCTCCAGCAAATTAATTTATAATTTTGATGTTTTAATCCTATTATCCCTTTTTCTTACATAATTAAACTACCAGATATTGTTTAAGAGAAGTTTCAAAAAAAAGAAAAAAAACTGTTTATAGGTGAGAAATGTGCAAGTGTTGCTACACTTAATAGAATATTAGAGCGTGGTATTATGTCCCCCACTCTCCAAACAACAAGGGAATGAGGGATGATATTGTATAATAAAACTAATTATTTATATCCCATCCTTATTTCTTCTTGCTAAATATAAAATGCCTACAAATTATTTTGAGGTTAGTGAAGTTAGATCTTCTGTTCTGTGTATTAGATCCTTTTGCAGGTAAATGGAATCATCACAAGCAGTGAAGATAATAATGGAGAGATTAGGTAAATAATTCTTTACAAACTACTATTAAAAATGGATTGGTGATGAATTAAAAGTTAAAAGTGCTGCATGGTAATGGGTAATTACATTATAATAGTAACACAACACTAATTAATATACTGATTTTTACTCTGTTTTTTTTGTTAGAGTGCAGTATGACCAACCTAACTAAGGTTAATTAGTGAACTAATTAAGCACACTTTACCTAAACCTGCAATTTCTGAATTTCAATGACACTGGCCGGTTCACATTTGGCCATTTTTGTTTAAGACATTTGGAAAGATTTGGTTTCAAGTTCCAACTCAAAGAAAAAGTCTGATTCGGGATTAAGCTTACTATTTGCGACAAGCGTGCCTGAGAGAAGGTACTGTGGTATATTCTTAGGTGCGAAGAATGTGATGTTTATTTTTTATCACAAGACTCCAACCCTTGATCGTCACAAATGTTAATAATTAGATCAAGACTTTTACTTCAATGTATAAGCACGCTTAAGTATAGAATAATTATCAACTAATGCACCCTAACTAATCCAACAATAATCAATTGTACTATGGTACGGAAATCCATCCCATTCGCAATAAAACGCATAGCCTCTTCTGTAATCACATTTTTCTCGCATGTTGAGAACCCATCATGTTTGCTAATTCTTCAATGCATTTTACACTGTAGATGATGGTGACAACTAAACGCCTTAAGCCTCACCCTCATTTTTCAATAGGTCACAGTTTAACTTCCGGGATAAAATGTACTGCTTCTATTTTTAAAAAATTATTGTTATTATTTTTTTATTTTAGTTTAAAAATTGATTGAATTGAAAAAATAATCAAAACATTTTTCTAAAAATAAAAAAAATATATTTTATTATTTTTAAAATCTTTGTGAAAAATTTAAAATCATCATATGAAATGGAACGATACTCCCTTGAAGCAGAGTAAATACATGTACGAAGTCCATCATATCTTCCCAACTCAAAGATTCTTAAGTGGTCAATTTGTTCATCTCAACACTCCACAAAGATGGAAAAACATTCAAAACCTAGGGTTCCAACGGTGGTCAAAAGAAACTATTAAAGAAAAATAAAGTATTAAGAAAAATAACCAGAGAAATCATGATTTAACCATTCATAATTAAAAGGATTTTATCACTTTTCTTTTTTTCTTTAATCCCATTAGTATACTGAAATTATGATCCACGAATGCTATCTGTTTTTACTTTTCTCCCGTGTTGGACCCATCCCAAATAAGGGTAATTTTGTCATTAAGTCTTTATATAATCCTCACTTTCAACGCTCAACTCTTTATTAACTCCTCTTCGTTCATTCATCTCCTTTCTCTGAAAATCAAAAAAAGTTCCTCATTTTTTCTCCTCCCTTCTTTCCATTTCTTAAGATTTTTCCAAAGATCTTGTCAATTTTAAGAACTACTGTTCTCTTCTGTGTAAGCAATATCTGATTTTCTTCAGTCATTGTTTAGAAGTTTCTCTGTTTCTGCAGATTTTCTGTTGAGTTTTTTGCTTTTGATTCTTTCTCTTGTGGTTAGATAGATCTATAACTTTCTTTCCTCACCTAGAATCTGACTTTAATGTACTGAAATTGTTTCAGGTTGTGAAGGAGAATTTTGAACGAAAGTAATTGTGGCTAGTTTATAACGTCTTATATAAACAGAAGAACAGCATGCGGTGGTTGAGTTTATCAGTTGATGTGTTCCGTAAAGCTGTCTCTTTGAACTTGTTTTGTAGAGTTATTTTGTAGATTTCCTCTCTTGCTTCACCTTCTTTCAGTCCTCCTATCTCTCTTAATTTCTCTCTCTGATTCAATTACTTTTAGCAAAATTCTGTAACTATCTAATCACGTTTCTCTCTACGTATCAAGCTTTATCTGTTAACATCTAGTCTTGGTTGTTACTGTCTTTCTCAAACTTCTGTCAATTTGATCAACTGTCTGTCTGATTATTCAAGCTTTGTTTATCTGATTATTCAAGCTTGTTTGTTAACGTTTCACTGTCAAGTATCCTTGAACCTTAGTTTCTTGTCACGGTCATTTTAACTTCACCAGAATTATTGGTAGTTTTATTTGGGTGGGTTTTGCTAAAAAAGGGTTTGTCAAGAAGTTATGGTGTGTCAAAGAGCTAGTCAAACAAAATTCCGAGCTTTGAAACACGAGACGGGTATTACAGGAAACACCACCATTATAGTTAAAGTAATAGCATGCTTTCAACCATTGCAAGATTGCCAGGTTTGTCACACACCTTATAATCTTTTCTTTTGGTTTGATTACTGAAGATTTGTTTGTATAATGCTTGCTTAATTTCCTCATATTCCTCCTCTTTTGTTGATTGCAGGCTGAATATTTTCGACATTTACTTAAACCAGTAACGTAGGTGTTTTGAAGTTTGTTTGTCATTTTTATAGTTACTCTGGAGTTCTATTCTTCTTCTTTTTCTTTATTGAAAGTTTATCAAGTATTCAGAATCTCTCACTCGAAGATTTACTTTCGATTTACTGGTATGTATCGAATGTTTAACCTGTATTACCAGATAATTCTATTGTTGCAATCGATAATTAGTGCTGATTTACGTCTGTTTAATGTTGTAGGGAATTTATTTGGTTGGATGGAAAAAGACTTTCATCAACAACATTTTCATAGGCAATTACCCAACCTTAACAGCACGGGCTTCCTGTTAGATTCAAACCCCGGTGATTATTCTAGGACTTGTACAAACCGGTACACCAGTATGGTTCCTCCCAATGCATCTTTGCCAGGACACAATGTTGCTGGCTTACCTCAGCCAAAGATTGGGCAAGTTAACGAACCTAATGGCTGGTTCTATTGCTTACCTCGCCATCGCCAAACCTTAACTCATATGCCAAACTCTGCACCTAAAGAGTTCTCTTCCTCCCCTTATCGGCATGGTGGCGATGGATGTGGTGCAGGGGCTGTGCCCAGTTCACTAGCTGGGTCTGACCAGAAGAGATTCCTTGTCTTTGACCAGTCTGGGGATCAAACAAGCTTGTTCTACAGTTCTGCAGTTGGTTCAAACGTTCAAAACCCTTGTTATGGTGGTGCAAATTCATTGCACATTACTGGGTTGCAGAAGGAAGACCTTACAAATAACAGAGAGCTGATCCCTCATGGTCGAGTAGCCCCAGTTCTTCTTGAGGAGAGTCAAGAATCTGGGGATAGAAGTGAAATGCACGAAGATACAGAAGAGCTTAATGCACTATTATACTCTGATGATGATGAAGGTGATACTGATGACGAGGAGATTAGCACGGGCCATTCACCACGTGATGAGATTGGATGCCAGAACCTTGAGGAGGTTGGCGAAAATTTAGTATACTTTGCTAGTTCTGCGTGTCCAACTAAAAGGAAGAGAGTATTGGAGGAGGACCATTATAATTCATCACTGGTGGACACTGCAAGTTCGGGAGAAGCAAATCACTCAGTGGAGTGCAAGGACGATGCTGAATCAAGCTGTGCTAGAGGGAGCATGACCCGAAAAGATATGGAATCCTTACCAGTTAATAAGCGGCTGAGGAGAGAGAAGGTAAGGGAGACAGTTAGAATTCTGCAGAACTTAATTCCAGGTGGGAAAGACAAGGATGCTATTGTGGTCATTGATGAAGCTATCCAATACATCAAGTCCCTGAAGCTTAAAGCTAGATCAATGAAGTGATCTCTGTATAACAACATTAGCAGTAGAAGTTTGATTGATGTGTGATTGATTTGGTTTGCAAAATAAACAGTAGTTGACCTGAAAAAAAACGAGTACACTTTTGAGGAGGCAGAGAGGGGAAGGGTAGTGAGATGAAGAAGTTCTTTTAATCCTGAATGCTCGGATGTCTAGAAATCCATATCAGCACTCACATTTGGGTTACTGTAAGTCTTCTTTTCGCTAGTTATAATTAGGAGAAAAATGTGACTTATCTTGTTGCAACCAGCTGGTTCTAATGGTTGCAGAAAATCTTTTACTGGGATGTGCCAGTTAAAACCAGTGCATGCTTGAACTGTAGGACCTACCACCTACATTACTAATTCCAGAAAAATGTTTGTCAACTTCTAAATATATTATCCTCTGGTCGGGTTTCTCTGCCTCCCACTCTCCTCTGCACTCAGAAATGATATCATTATGGGTAAGGTCAAACCACAACATGAGATGTTTGGTTCTAAAAAGCTTTTATTTAGATGAATTTGTGTGTCTGAGAACGGTACTGCTATTATCCAAGTAGTCCATTTAAAAATAAAATAAAACAAGTGTGATTAGCTTGATTTGTGTGCTCTTTTTTACTCATGTATGTACAACGTTGCACAGATGAGTGCCTAGATGGGGTTGTGTTTTCTTGTGAAAGAGTTGATATATTGCGTTATGAACGGCATTATCTTCTCCGGAATGGTTTCCCAATTTATGTATTGTGGTGTGTGAATGAATTTATTTCTTCATTAATGAAATTATATTTTGTGTGCGAGTTAAACCAGATATTGTATTTAGTTGTATATGGGGTATGATGTCCAATGGTGTTTAGGGGGTGGACGCCTACAGCAACACCATATAGAACTTTACTGAAGTGGGTCTAATGTTCTAGAACTGAAATCGAAAGATGAATCCCCACCTTTTTTTTAGGCATATTTGCTCTTTAGCTTGTTGAGTAGTAGTGATTGTAAGTTTTATCCTTGCAACTTCAAATGTTATAGCCGACAAGACTTGTGTAAGAGGATAGTGTAGGATGCTTTAAAGGATACATCCATAGTGAACCTTAAAACAGGACATGCTCCAGGATTTCGTCTCATGGGGGGGAATAACCCTGAACATCTGGGAGATGGATTCACTCCTTATTCTTCCACCACTGTGAGTGGACTTCAAACTTACAAAAATTGTGAAGAGATCATCTCTTTGCAACACAACATGTTGTAATCAATATAATGGACAAGCCTCAGGAGAGCCGTCCATAAAACTTACTGTATGTTGTTGTTTGTTGATGACATTTGTTGCTGATACAACCGGGTTCGACTCCTGTATGGCAGTGCGATATGATGACGATAATCTTTTGTTTTATGAAGAAAGATGCATAAAATGTCTAGATTTTAGGTTTCATTTCTAGGCATCCCAACAACAATCTTCTTTTGACATCAGTATGCAATAGCAGTAACGTGACCTGAGGCAAACACACGAATTAACTCAAAACAGAATTGGTGAACCAAGATTTTCCTTTGAAAGTAAAAACAACAAGACAAATGAAAATGAAAACAAATTAGTTTGATAATGAAGATAATTTTGTTTCTCTTTCTCCTGGCCCAGAAGCCGTGTTCTAGCCCTCACTTTCTAGGAGATAGAGTTTCTCCATCTTCTGGGGCCCTTTCTTGTTTGCTCGGCAGGAACAGTTGGGATCTGAGATCCAGAATCCGACGTTTCTAAAGGCGTCATCTTGGTCAGTTTTCCCAGCTTCTTCCAGCCGCTTGTCCAGGCAGATGAATGCTTCTGCTTTGACATCTTATCAAACTGCCTCTGCAAATTCTCCATGTCAATTTGGAGTTCCAGGTATTTCGTTTTAATACTCTCTAACTCAAACTTTAATGTATTAATGTCCTTTTTTGCTGTTGACCATCCCTCTTGAAATGATTGTGGGGTGGCTTCGATCAAAGCTTTGCGGCTTGTGACTAGAGGCTGGTAGTGAGATTCACCCGTCTCCTTTAATGTTTTGTTGGCTATAGCATTGCTTATCTTTACTTGTTCAGAGAAGAGAACTTGCACCACCACTCTCAGTGGGAGACGCTCATTTTGTGCAGCATGCATGCAGGCGTCAATTGAGAGCTTCTGGCAGTCCATCACACGGCAAATCCGCTTCCGTTCATGCTCGGAGAGTGTCGGATGTGCCTAAGGAGTTGACAGTTGATCAAAAGCTTATTATGGAGACTTTAATATACTAAATAATCGGTGAAAGCTACAAGACCAATGTGAGAGGGAGTTGAATTACCTTCATATACGAGTCTACTGCTCGATAAAGACCGTCATCACAAGTTCTTGCAGATTCTGGTAACGCCTCTGCTAAGACCTGGAACTTTGTCAAGGTAAGATTTCTGTCTCTTGACACTTCTGTGAGATAACTATCCACGAGTTTTGCGACTCTCATCTTGGCATTACCCCTTCCTTCATAATTGAGTTTATCAGACAATGATTGCCTGTTGGGACTTGAAGGTTCTGTTTGTTCTTGAACCAGAAAATGCTCCAAAAGCCTTTGAATAAGATCGACATCATACAAAGTCTCACTCCTGTTATAAGAAGGAATAAGAAGATCAACCAAAGTAGCCTGTTCGAATTGCATTCCGACTCGTTTCTCTAGCTCAGTAACCAACGCTGGAGCAACCTTTAGCATGTTCGCCATCCTCAAAAGCCGAAGAAGGAAGCTGCAGGAAACACTGTCCTTCTGTGGAGGAATGATACTAACAAGGCTCTCAACAATCATCCTTTGTTCTTTGATCTGAAGATTTGGCGGGTCTTCCTTATTTCCTGCAACAATCATGTGTAACCCACCATTCCAGCTATTACTGCTGCAGCTGCTTTTACTGTCTCTACTGTTATTTCCTTCATCTCCTGATCCTTCTTTTGTTAACCCGGGTAACCATTTTGAGCCATACTGCATAATTGCTGCTCCAATATATTCAAACCTCATACCCTTTACTTTAGTTGCAGTGATAACCCTCACAAAATGATCGATCCTGAGGATCGAAACATCCTCAAACCACCAATCTGGTGGGGCTTGCTGATTTCTACCAGGACTCGATTCGTTCATTTCATTCCATTTCGGACTGGAAATGTTTGTAGGTTTCCCTGTATAAGCCCATCTGATACTTCTAGGATTGGTGCAAGCTTTCCAAGCAATGGACTCACTGCACCTTCGGACAATCTGGAGATTTTCTGCCCATGGAGAAAGATGTTCACAGCTTTTCAATACCAAAATTGAGTCTCTCCAAGATGATAACACGACATAGCTAAGAAAAGCTTCTGTTTTGAATATAAGATTTCCTTCTTCCAGATCCTCGGTCATCTCAAGATACTCTGCTGTACATCTCAAACCAGAGATGTTTCCAGCGGTTAGATCAACTGCTATACCATAACAGAATTTCGCCGCGAGTTCAAATGCATCTGACCCTCCCGGAAGATTGTCAAATTCAATCCTGCTTATGTTTGCTTCATGTGAATCATATATGATTCTATTCATCCTTCCGCTCCGCGAAAGCAGGGGATACTATATAGACATTGAAACACAAACATATAAACTTTTGAGTACTGAATCAAATCTTAATGAAACGCAGAAACCAAGTAGTACAATTGAGAAGTGAGTGAGAACTTGATGTCAAAAACTGTACCTTGTGCAAATGAAAACCAATATCTCCAACTTGAACTAGTAGGTCACTTGGTACATCCGTGGCAACATACCTAATTACACAACAAAACCAGCATCAGTGTAAATTTTTTTGTGAACCACGTATATGATGGATATAAACAGCTTAAACTATATGAAATTTAGGTGCTTATTTGGATCTTTAAGGATTTCAGAAACTTTTTTTAATTCAAACAGAAGTAAAATGTTGAATATAACTATTAGTTTTGAAGTTACCAAGAATGGTCTCTTCTTTCAAACCCATCCGTCTTCACACCGTGTTTGCTCGTACTAACCACTTCGTTCCCGTAATCTCTCCCTCTACCCGACTCACTCTCCGATTCCCACATTATGGGAAATCAGAAAATTGAGTAGCAAGCTAGCTAGTTTTTCTGTTATGCTTCTTTCTTTCTCTCAAGAATACCAGAACATGACATCAAAGAAATACCCAAATACTTTAACTAACAAGATCAGCGAGAGCACGAAAATCTCACATGGGAATGGTTCAAAATTATGTTAGAGATGTCGGGTTTAAGAGAATTTCAAAAAACTCTTACAGGCTGTGTAGTAATGGGTCTTAGTAGTGTTTTTGGATCTTTTCTCTCCGTTCTCACTTTTTTAGCTAACTCGAATTCTCTTTTTTCCCCTATCAAGCATAATAATACTAGTTATTTATGAGTTTGATCCTCTCTCTCTCATAATGTCTGGTCGATAACTGTAGCAATATTGTCCCGAATGTGTAAGCCGAATCCCGAGGAACATCTCAAGTAGTACTTGATTTGGGTTACATGTTTGAAACAGTGAAATTCATGGGAACAACTGTTTCTTCACCGGACTTATTAACCAACTGTTTTAACTGAAAGATAGAAATTGCTCATGATATTGAGTGTTGGATGTATTCAAGTCTATGATCTAACTAACCTAGAAAAACAGCTTAGAAGTAGAGGATCGTGCAAAGCTTATTAACAGTGTGGTGTGATTATCAGTTGCCATACGATGTGAGACTATTCTTAACACGCCCTTTATATGTAATCAGGGTTGGCCCTGAGAAATTGATGCCCCAAAACTAATCTCAAAGATGATGCATAGATATAAGACAATATACAAAAAAAATTTAGAAAAAATTGTCAGATTATCTTCTTGACACCATAAATGAACTAAACAATCATTTATTTTACTAGATCATGATTATAAAAGAAAAATATAAAAATATCACCGCGCCAGCATTAGGCTGGCGTTAAGCTTTTTTTCACGGTGCCAGCCTATAGCATCGTTCGAGCTAAGTACATCGACAACGTATGGCTTTGTTCAAGACTAACACGACGCAGTACTAAATGCTTACAACGCCAGTATTAGGATGGCGACAACCTAGTATTATAGCTAACTCTAATAGCTCACTACTATTTAATGACGCTGGCCTAATGTCGATGCTAACCCTAGTACTATCCTACTGCTAGTATTTCTACATGTTATGCGTTGGCATTTTGCCTCTTATCCTTGTTCAACCCCAAACTCTTTATCTTTCTCATGTGTATATTCCAAGTTTAAGCTACCTTAATTTTTTATGCCTTGAGCCACAAGTATTCAATAGGTGACCTTCTCAGTTGAGCTAACTTAAATGCCAACGATTCACATAATCATAGAGTACCCAATTTACGGAAATGCCTGCGGCTGGCATCACCAGATATCATCGTTCGCACCTCATTGTTCACAACTCACTACTTACAGCTCACTGATGTGGTTTAGAAAGTGGTAAATAAAGGTTCGATTCTCGAACTTGTGAAGGTAATGATTTTAGAAAATATTGGACT
>JAJJMC010025396.1:278471-358576 GCA_023531435.1 Papaver californicum | reverse complement strand
AACTCACTAGAAATTAAGGTGTAATTTAGACACTAAAATGTGTCTATCACTCACCGCTTAGAGTTCATCGCTCACATCAAATTACTTAGAACTCATCGCTCACGTTCTATCTCCTGGAGCTTAATGCCCATCAATACTTGTAGCCTACTCTACTAGAATTACTAGTCTCATCAGACTCGACACTCTCGTCAGTCTAATTAATTAATTTTTAACTGAGTCTTGGATTCATAGAGACCAAGTGATATCTCTTATGACTTAATTAACTTAGCAGTAGCAGCATTTAACTTCTATTAATTTTCTACAAGACATCAAATATGTCACATGGAGGGGGGGGGGGGTATTCACTAGGGTATAAATCTAACGGTCTACAACAACATGCTTTGTAGCAATACACCCATGATGAAAAAGTAATTAATTCATAGGAACGGTTGAGAGAGTGAAGGGAGTACCGATCGTACATAACTGTCAGTCTTCCCGACTTCACCACTATCTCTATAGTCTCTACTTCTCTAGTCCTCCGTAACTTCCACCTCTTACAGATATCAGTGTGTTCTACCACTTCTATAAATATGTTCCTTTACTTATTCAAAAGGATATCTCAAAATTACGTAAATAAGTCGAATCTTTTACATAGTAGTTCAACAAACACACCGCAAATACATCACACTTTGATCTCAACTCTTTCCGTGCTTTCCTTCCTAAGATCAACCCTTATCCTTCTTCATGACCGAAACAAGACTAGAACGACCATTTCTTGGTTTAGACTCGTCTTATACGATTTTGATCTCTCGTACTCATTCAAAGCATCAACTTACCACCACTTTTATATTATTGTTTATCACCCTAAAACAAGGGCTACAAACTAGTAGCTGAAAATAGAATTCTAAAAGTAATATAAGGATCTATGATAATCATGAAAGGCACACGACATCACAAATTGTACTATTTAACTGGAGATGTGTCTATTTATGAACACATCAAAACTACAACTATGCAGACCACGAAGTTACGATACATGCAACTTACACATCCAGGTGAGACGTTGTTACATTCTAAAATTCGACATGATTTGTTGAAAGGTGTTATTACCTATAAATTAGAGTTTTCTGAACATTATGTGAAAGGAAAGAAGACAAGAACAAGCTTTGGCACATCAATCAACAAGACTAGTGGAGTTCCTGATATGTTCACTCAGATGTTTGGGGTCCCTCCAAGAATGCATAATTGGGAGGGAAAAATTGGTTTGTGTCTTTTATTAATGACTATTCTAGGCGCGTATGGGTATACACCATGAGGTATAAAAGTGATATCTTATAAGTCTTTGTAAAGTGGAAGAAAGCAACAAAAACTTAAACTGGCAGAAATATCAAGGCACAACGTTCGGACAATTTTGGGGAGTACAAAAGTGATCCTTTCTTGCAAGTATGTCAGGATGAGGTTATACAGAGACAATTTACAGTAAAGAAGATACCACAATAGAATAGGGTAGGTGAATGCATGATTGTACTTTTCTGGAGAAGGTATAGTGTACGCTATCCAATATGTTATTGATGGATTAGGTAAAACTTTTTGAGATGAGGTGGTTACATATGTTCCTCATTAATAGGTTGCCATCAACTGCGTTAGAAGGTAAAACTCCAATGGAGAAGTGGTAGGGCAAGCCAATTTATGACTATGACTCAACTCATATTTTTAGTTGCATTTCATGGTTTCATGTTAGTGAAAACAAGCTTGATAACCATGTTGTTAAAGGTTTTTCATGGGTATGAAGAAAGGAATGAAGGGGTTCAAAATTTGGAATTTAATAGATAAGAAGATAATCATGAGTAGGGATGTTACATTTTATGATGCGTCTATGTTAAAGTCTTGGGGTTCTCGGTAGGTGGAGAACACTACAAATACCAACGAGCTTTTGCATTAGGTGGATATTGATGAAACTCCACCACTTCCAACTAAGTTTGTATGTGTTATGTCTACATCCAAAGATGTGGCGTCTACAGGGGAGGTAACTACTGAAGTTCCAAGTGATAGTGATTGTTGACGAAGAGGAACGAGAAACAATAGAAGATACAGAAGCTACAAACACAGATACCATAACAACTTGCAAACCGAGAAGACAAACCAAATTACATGGTTGGATGGATAATTTTATAATTTTTTGAAGAAAGTACTTCTGATACCTATTTTGAAGTTGTACACTGTGTAGATCGTGAAGAATATGAAGATGTAATGTAGGATGAGATGAAGTCTCTTCATAAGAATGACGCATGTGTTCTTATAAAGCTTCTTAACTGTAAGAAGGCCATTGGTTGTAAATGGATATATGCTAAGAAAGAAGGATCTCAAGAGAGTCAAGTTCGCTACAAGAAAAGGTTAGTTATTAAATGTTATATGCCCAAAAGGAAGGGATTGACTACAACAAGGTTTTTTATCCAGTTGTGAAGCACTTGTCAATTCAAATTTTGTTGGTCTTGGTATCACAATATGTTTTAAACCTAGTTCACTTAGATGTTAAAACGACGATCTTACATGGTAATCAAGAAGATGGGATTTATATGACTCTGACGAGTGGGTTCAAGGTTGATGGAAAAGAAGATTGTATATGTAATATTGAAAGATCGTTGTATGGGCTGAAATAGTCTCCAAGACAATGGTTCAAGTGAATTGATCGGCTTATGATTGGCCAGACATATACAAGTGGTCATTATGACCATTGTGTATACTTCAAAAATCTACGTGATGGGTCTTTCATATATTTTCTTTTGTATGTCGATGATATGTTGATATCATCAAATAATTTCCGAAAAGAGATTGGGAATTTGAAGCACAAATTTTCATGTAAGTTCGAGATGAAAGATTTCAGAGAAGCTAAGAAGATTCTCGTTATGGAGATTCAAAGTGAAAGAAAGAATGGTAAAGTTTGTTGTCTCATAAGGCGTATTTAAATAAGGTGTTATAGAAATTTGGTGTATGTGAAGGAACTGAATCTATAAGTACTCCTTTTACTCCTCACTTTAGGTTGAATTGATATGTCTCCCACTACTGAAGAAGAGCGTGAATATATAGCCCAAGTATCATACACTAATGCTATTGGTAGCTGGATGTATGCAATGGTGTATCATGCCAAAACCAAACATATAGATGTTCGATTTCACTTTTTTTTATAGAGATTAAAACATTCTTTTTGTGAAGATCGATACCAACACCAATCCAGTTGATATGTTAACAAAAGTAGTATCTGGGGTAAAGTTTCATCATTGCTCAAAATTGATCCACGTTCTTTTTGTTTGGTGAGATGCCCCTTTTTTGGTAGAGGTTCTTAGGAATCCGTTGTAGGTGGTCTTCTAGCAAGGCCATTAAGTGAACTACGATAGTTTTGATTCCTTATAGAAGATACGTAGGCTGCCTTTGGTGCAATCAACGTTGGCATATGGAGGTGATTTTGTTATAGATCGTCTCATGCATAAATAAATGATCCGAGGTGGAGAATTGTTGACTACGTTGGTGGATGACAAGTATGGAGAAACTAAAACTTTCCTAGTCGGTGAGAGTTATATAAATCCAATTTTAGTCGTTCCAAGAGTTGAGATAAATCTTATTTGGTTACTTGATCTTAAAGTATATGAACTTACTAGGTAAATTAAGGAAACTCTATTCTTGTAAAATAAGTAAAGTGTCATACCTATGTGTATATAAATAACCTATGAGCGCCAAAAACTTCTTTTTCTTTCTTGGGTTTATATGTTTTCTCCTTACCATAATATATAAAATCACTAATTATTTTTCGAGGATTAACTCCGTTAAATTCTTGTTTTCGTTAATATGAGTGTTTTGCGTTTTTTATAATTATTAAAATACTATTATGTAGCTGTGTAAATCGCTTTCGTAGGTTTTAGTACGACACATTTAGTGGACGGGGTTATTTATCTGATTCCATACTGAAGTCCATGGATCTGGCTAACTTTGAAAACCAGATTAGTAGAATAAAATTGCCCACAACTTACTAAATACAACATTTTTTTTTTTTATATAACATGGGTTATTCCTAGCAAGGCCGTTCATTCGTTCGGTAACATAAAGTTACAGATTTTTAAAGGGGCTCAACGCTTCTTCAACTGTTCGGGGTCGATTGTCACTACGGTGGATATTAAAAATGCTGAATCTTGGATACCTCATTAGGTTTTAGTGGGATTACTGATTACCCTGCCGGACATCCTGCCCTACTCTATGCATACACACTTTACAATTTCACGTGCTTGTTTGGTTTGCAGTTTGCACTAGTACAGTGATAGGAAATGACAACACTTGCTAGATTTTGTTTGACGATCTATGTAATTCTTTTGATGATTTACATGATCAGAAGGTTATGATACGTGCCCAAAACCTGTGGTGTGGAGAGTTGAGGCGTTTTTTGGGTAGTAGGTTCAACACGTAAAGATCCCTTCGTACGTTTAACCATTTAGATATGCCATTTTGATCAGAGTTGTTGTATTCATTGGGGATCAGAGAGGGCTGTTCACATTTATTGTTTCAGCCCCACGGCTTTAAAGTTGATGTGGATTTTATCATGTCAATCAATGTACATATTCAAAAGCTTGAAAATATAATAATGTATTTACACAGAAATGGTGCTCGAAACAACGGTTACAGCAAAAACTCAAATTAGATTAAACTGCCAATTTTTTTTTTGCAACGTATCAAGTATCACCGATTGTTCTTTGAGCTGTTTCATCAGGAAAAAAGAAAGAAGAAGATTATTGTTTTAGCTGGCGAGTGAGAGACAGACCCCACATACACTAGCATTGTGATGTAGTTGCAGTTATGTCCACGCTCAACCTCACCCATGACTCATGGCATGGTCTCTTAAGGCTTAAGTACTGAGGAAGTGGGACCAACTAATTAAATTTCGATAAAACATTCCTTTAGGAAATTGTATGGTAGCTAGTATTGTCATGATCATGTTGATTATTTCTTCAATTTTTTCTTAGCATTAATATGGTCCCACTGTCTTTCAGGCTTCTTAAAGGGAAGTCCAATGGAACCTTGATCAAGGTTTGAAAAACGTGTCATGGCCTAGGTCACGAGCACTGGGCGCGACCATTATAACGTGTTTTAATGGTTGTGAACACGTTTTGGGTAAAAAAATATATTATTTAGAAGAAAAAAAACGTATTTTTATATACTTCCTCCGTTTCAGGAAAAGAGTTACTTTCTCTTTAAATTTTTGTTCCAACAAAAGAGTTACTTTCATTTTTCAACATAACAAACTTTCAAAACTACCCTTGTTATTTTAAGAAATGTTATTATTCTCATTATAAAAATATATGTAGTATTAAACTTTTTGTTAGGGTAAATCTGGAAATAAATTATAAAAGTTATTCTCTCTCATCTTGCCTTAACAATTGTGCAAATAGGAAAAGTAACTCTTTTCCTGAAACGGAGGGAATATTTTTTTAAAATAACGGACGTTATAACGGTTAACTATAAAATAAAAAAATTTATGATATGAAATTCCTATCTAAGGGTTATGACGTGCGTAAAAACGTTACAACGAGTCTAAAAACGTTGTTACTAATTATTATTATTTTTAATTTTTTCTTTTAGTATTTTTAGTTTTTTACTATACAAATTTATGAAAGTTTGATAAAATTCGTAACGGTGAATTATAGCCATTAAAATTTTGTCGACAGGAATTATACAATACATGCATAAGTAACATGAAGAAAGAATCAAATGATCACCAAATCACTTACAATAATGTTGCAAAAGAAATGCATGATTTTGTCGTCAACATAAGAAAGTGCATAACCTAGCTAGGTAGACTTATCCCTTTATTTTGTCTAATTTTAAGTTTTAATAAAGCAGTGAACTTGATTCACTTGAAAATTCAAGTTGATCCAATTGGGGGAAGTAGCGAACAACATGTCACATCCTTTTGTTATTTTTTCTTTTCATTTTCCCTTTTTAGCAAACAAAATCATTATTGTATTATTGTTTTTTCCTTTCTCTTCTTTATGTTCGCCCTTTAAAAACACAAGAAGGTGTATTGATGTAGTAGACAAGTATTCGATAGCTCCGCTCCTTCCGTGAAGAAATTATTTTCTTTCTCTGAGTTTTGAAATTTTCAAGTTTCAACAACAAATTTAAGAGGTAATTTTAAATTTTTTATTAGAATTTTTATTTAAAATAAGTATTTACCGCTAAATTTATTGTATGTTGATATGTTGATTTTTTCTCTTCATGATACCGGATGATGATGGTGATGTCAAATGTTATCTTTAAACTATGTTGATTTGTTCTCTTCTGGCAGAATGCGAATGATGCAAGATCAATTTTTATCACCATCAGCACGTATTGGGGCATACATGGTGATCCTGTAAGTTGGTGGTTATCTTATGGTGATGAGTATCCATTACTCCAGAAGGTTGCAGTAAAGATATTAAGTCAAACAAACTCATCATTTAGATCAGAGAGGAATTGGAGTGTGTTTGAAAAAAATTCACACCAAATTACACAATCATTTATTTTCATCGAGAATAAATGATCTGGTGTATGTTTAATACAATTTGAAGTTGGAGCAATAAAGAATTAAAGGTAAACCAAGGCAATATAACATTGATGCTCACGACGTTCATAGTCTATTGAGGGATGACAATATGCTTGACTGGATTGGGGGGGGGGGGACGATGAAACACCAGTTTTTCCTCAAGAAGAACAATGGTTAAACATGTTGGAGGAGGAAGCCGTTAATAATCCAGGGTCTGTCCCTCTACCATACAACTGGCATGATCCAGAAGTTGAAATCCCATAAGAAAGGTTACCAGTGAGTGACTTTGTCTATGACTTTGGTAATCTTTTGTTTGGAGATGATACACAAGGTTATGAGAATGCGCATCCCATAAACGATTACAATGTCGATCGTTCACAACATATGAACAAAGAATATAATTCTATTATTGATAACACTAATGAAGTAGGTAACAATGATGATGATAATGAAATGATTATGATGATGACAATGAAGGCGATTATAATGATGATACTTATGCTAATGAAGACAATCAGTACTAACACGACAATGACTATGGTAATATGGAAAGGAATCTCCGACAAAATAAGAAACACATAAATAAGTTGAAGAAAGATAGTGGTAGTAGCTGGTTCGTGTAACTTTTTAAATGATGAACACTAGTTTAATAATCTCATGTCTTTTAAATTTGAAGTTTTTAATCATGTAGGTTCCTTGTATTATTTTAAAATTTTAATTCTAAGTTTTAAGCATTTATTCTAGGAAAAAAAAAGCTCAAAAAAATAATATTGTGAGAAAGTTATTTACGCGATTACAACGTGCGTGAAAAAGGGAAAACAGTTCTAAAAAACGCACGTTAAAATGTTATTGAGAAGAAAAAAAACATTCAAACTAATTTTAGAAAAACTATTATAACGGGTGTGAAAACGGAAAAACGCTCTTAAAAACTGCAGTTATTTCCTATTTATCGCCGTTATATAGGTACGGGGTTCGAGGACCCTCACGGGTACAATATATGAGTGTGACCGTTTTAACGTAAGAAGCAGAGCTATCGAATGCTCGTCTACTACATCAGTACACCTTCTTGTATTTTTAAAGGGCGAACATAAAAAAAAGGAAAAAATAATAGTAGAATAATGATTTTGTTTGCTAAAAGAAGAAAAATGGAAAGAAAAAAATAATAAAAGGATGTGACATGTTGTTCGTTACTTCCCCAGATTGGATCAACTTTGAATTTTCAAGTGAATCAAGTTCACTGCTTTATTAAATCTTAAAATGAGACAAATAAAAGGACAAGTCTACCTAGCGAGGTTATGCACTTTCTTATGTTAATGATAAAATAATGTATTTCTTTTGCAACATTGTTGTAAGTTGAATTGATGCTCATTTGATTCTTTCTTCACATTACTTATGCATGTATTGCATAATTCCTGCTGACAAAATTTTAATGGCTATAATTCACCGTCACGAATTTTATCAAACTTTTGTAAATTAGTATAGTAAAAAACTAAAAATACTAAAAAAAACAGACTTAGTAACAATTTTTTTAGACTCGTTATAACGTTTTCACGCACGTTATAACTGTTAGATAGGAATTTCAGATCATAATTTTTTTCTTCTATTTAACCGTTAAACGCCCATTATTTTAAGAAAACATATAAAAATGCGTTTTTTGTCCAAAACATGCTTACAACCGTCAAAACGCGTCATAACGATCACATCCAGTGCCCATGACCTGGACCGTGATCCGTTATTCAAACCTTAATATGGAACAAGTCTGAAAAACGCCTGTTAAAATAATCACGGGCCACATCGATATAATTTGGCAGTAAAGGTTGATACGGTTTTTTAATTAAATAACAACATTAAATAACATATAATTTTCGTTTTTAGGATCGTTTTTACAATTAACAGATGCTGTAAATATTTCCCTGTGATCAATTTGAAGGTATTTTTCCTTTAAAACGAGATGGAAAATCTTTTGACATACATTTTTATTCTCATTTTTATATTTTTTGGTTTTTATAAGTGTCTTTCTTACTAATCTAATTTTTTTAATAGAATTGTAAGTTTTTTTTTTGATCGGACGAAGGGAAGATTCATTGAAACGAGGAGGTACTTAAGGGGGGTACCTCAACTCAATGATTACAAAAGGCACAAGAGAACACCGAAAAGAAAAACACACAAAATCAAGGGGGCCGAAAAAGAGAGTCCCAAAGAGCAATAACCAAATTTGCGGTTAAGCCTAACATTTTAGGTTTGGAATTGGCCCAAAAGAAAGCTTGAAGTTTAATATTTCTAATGATACCTTCCAAGCCTTTTCTTTTGTCTTCGAAGACTCTTGCATTATGCTCCTTCCATATGCACTACCAAATAGCAACCGGAATATTGTTCCAAATACGGCTTAAACGGTCATCTCCCCAATTGAAACTCCAAGATTTAACATTAAAAGAGACATTGGAAGTATGGGTCCAATTACTTCTTATACCTTCTTTGAAGTAGTCCCAAATCCTACGAATCCTCCAACAATCATAGAAAAGATGCTCGCTAGTTTCATCGGTTTCATCACAAAAACAACAAAGATTAGAAACCTCCATACCCCTTCTTAGAAGCTTGTCTTTAGTCATCACCCTATCATGAGAGAGAATCCAAAGGAAGAAGTTGATTTTGCAAGGGTAATTGTGACTCCAAACTATATCGGTAATAAAAATTGGTGGCTCATGTTCCTCCTCAATCATTCTGCCGTCTTTAACCGTATAAAGACCATTGTCGTTTCCATCCCAAATCCTATTATCCGGGACACCTTCTTGAAAATGGAAAGAAGAAAGAAGATTGAGAATTCTTGAGACTTCATTTCAGATGGATTGAGAGTACCTTTGTCTATCCATAAACTTCCACCTTATACCATGGTCTTCGATTACGAACATAGGGGCGACCACAAACTCCTTGGTTCTTGATACTTCGTAAGCCGAAGGAAACAGTTCACATAATTTTCTTTCCCCGATCCAAACATCTTCCCAAAATCTTGTTTCCTTTCCCGCACCGACCTTGAATTTGATATGCTTATTGAAGTCCGCTAACTCTTTGTAGATGTTAAACCAAAGGCTACCGCCTTTTGAACCTTTGGGTTGAAGTGTTTCCCAACCGGAAGAAGTTACTCCAAATTTTTCTACTATTATCTTCCTCCACAACGCATCCTTCTCTAAGCCAAAATGCCACCACCATTTCTTTAGCAAAGCCGAATTCACAAGTTTAGTTCTTCTAATGCCAAGCCCTCCTTTTTCCTTCGAAGTAGAGACCAACTTCCACCCAATATTGTGAATTCTTTTAGTATTTTGGTCTTCATCCCATAAAAAATTCCTCACAACTTTATCAATTTTCTTAGATATGGCACAAGGAGCTAGAAAAAGAGAAAGATAATAGATAGGGAGGCTCACAAGAATGCTTTTGACAAGAGTTAACTTACCGCCTTTTGATATTGTTTTTCCATTCCAAGAAGAGATCCTTTTCGCGCAAATATCAAGAGTTTTTTCCCATTTTTGAGACCCTCCAACTTTGCCACCCAAAGGAAGACCAAGGTAAATACTCAGAAAACTTTCAAATTTGCATCCCAACATGTTTGCATAATATTTCATACCTTCTTCTACCGCGACTCCATATAAACTACTCTTAGTGAAATTGATCTTCAAACCCGAAGTTAACTCAAAGCAAAGAAGAAGGTAACGAAGATTAGCAACTTGCTCCTCCTTCGCATCGAGAAAGACAATGGTATCATCGGCAAATTGCAAATGATTTGTTTTAGTTCCTCCTTCCTTTACCGAAAACCCCGAGACTTGATCAAGATCTTGCGCCTTACTCAACATACAACTTAAAACTTCACCCACCATTAAGAAGAGAAAGGGAGAGAGAGGGTCTCCTTGGCGAAGACCTTTTTCACTTCCAAAAAAACCATATGAAGATCCATTGACAAGAACCGAAAACTTAGAGAAAAATAAACAATTTCTAATCCACCCTCTCCACACACCACCAAACCCCATTTTGAATAATACTTCATTTAAGAACTTCCAATTTACGTTATCAAAGGCTTTTTCGAAATCGAGCTTGCACACCAATCTCGGCATTTTTTGACGGATTCTAGAATCAACACATTCATTAGCAATCAACACTCCATCAAGAATTTGTCTACCTTTTATGAAGCTAGATTGAGAAGGAGAAATAAGAGCGGGAAAAAAACCTTTAAACGATCCGCCAAACACTTAGAAATAATTTTGTACACACTCCCAACAAGGCTAATAGGACGGAAGTCTTCAACTTCCTCGACGTTCATCTTTTTTGGAATAAGAGCAATGAAGTTGTTTTTTAAGGATGAGTGAAGAATATTGTGATCGTGGAATTCCTTCAAAACCTTCATCAAATCTTCTTTAATGAAATCCCAACAAACGATATAAAACTTCATAGGAAAACCATCCGGACCCGGTGCACGATCGATTCCCAAGTTAGAAATAGCATTTTTCACTTCCTCTTCGCTAAAAGGTCTCGCCAACCAATCACTAGCTCTCTCATCAATCATCATTAAGCGCATATTTTTGATTCTTGGACGAGAGTTTGAAGATTCCTTAAACGCAAGCTCAAAATAATTTGCAATACCCAACTTAACTTCTTCCTTGTTTCCGGTCCATCGACCATTAGTACGTAAGTTGTAGATGTTATTTGAATCTCTATGACCCTTCACAAACGATGAAAATATCTAGTGTTGCGATCTCCATCTTTACGGTATCTAATTCTAGACCTTTGCCTCATCATTATGCTTTGACGCCTATGGGCCAACTCAAAATCCGCCTTAGCCGACACTAGCGAGTCTTGTTCATCAACGGTGAGACCCCTCCCATCTTCTAGATCATCCAATTCTTTCAACTTGGAGAGAGCCGTATCAAAAGCTTTATCAATGCATCCATAGTCATCTTTGTTCCAAGCCTTCAAAAACCCCTTCAAAGCGTTCAGCTTCTTAATAAAACATTCGTCGGCCGTACCTACAAAAGAAAAAGACTCCCACCAAACTTTCATTTGGGGGATTATGTTAGTGTCTTCCAGCCAAGCTAGTTGAAAACGGAAAGGGCAAGCACCCCAATCGGAATCCAAGGAGCCTATCTCAATAGGGAAATGATCCGAAATAGGTCTTGCAAGGCGCTTGAGGGTAATATTTGGAAAATGGATTTCCCAATCCGAGGAGACGAGGAAGCGATCAATCTTGGTCTTCTTATTTGGCGGTCAACCCCAAGTATACTTAGCACCGGAAAGAGGAACATCCACAAGGCCGAGATCATTACAAAGATCATTAGAAAGTTTCATGGAATTAGAAATTCTTCGACAACCCCTTCTCTCCTCCATGAATCTAATCTCATTGAAGTCACCACCAAAGCACAAAGGAAGACCATCCCAATAACCACGCAAGGTGGCAAGTTCCAAACGAAAATTTGCTTTTTCATCCGCAATACACGGACCGTAAACACCAATAAGAACCCAACGGAAATTATCCTCCAATTTTCGACAAGAGATACTAATGGAGAATGTACCTTCAAGGAAGTCTTCCATTTCAATCAAATCCGAATTCCAAATCAACAAAATTCCTCCCGAACTTCTATAAGAGTGAAGAGCGATCCACTTGCAAGGAGAAATACCCCAACATTGGCGCACAATCCTCTCGGAACAAGCCTTTAGCTTCGTCTCTTGTAACATGAGAATAAAAGGTTTCCACCGTTTCACAAGCTTTTTTAATTTTGAGCGTTTATCCGGGTCTCCAAGACCATTAACATTCCAAGATATAATCTTACACATTAAAAAAGAAAGATTCCACATAAAGAAAAACCAAATAAGACAAGCATTAACTTACATTTCCATCACCCGCATCCATAACATCTTTGAAAGCATGCCCATGAGCTAGAATAGAATTAGATACAAAATTAAATTATTTATTTGAAAATTCGATCCCCGAGCATTTACAGACTTCTTTGATTTTGTCGAAAAGGTGTAACAATTTCTCATGGATTCCGTTTGTTATCTCTAAATCATCACCAACATCGGGAAGCTTTGAGCCTCGCTTCCTAGCTTGATTTTTCCCTTTGCTTGAAGTCTCTTCATTTGAAAGTTGGTGAAGGATAGAACAAGAGTGAACTTCTTTAGAAAGCTTGTCCTTTAGTTGCCTCTTTAGGCTTCTCAAAGAAGAATGACCCATAGAGATTGAGCTAGAGTTTAAAGAAGAGCTTGTTGGGTTGACAGTTAAAGAGTCTTCATAACATCCAGGAGCACAGCCCAAAGAGAAGCCTGGTGGGTCTGCCCCCAAACCGGGTCCGAAACAAATGGAAGTCATTCCTACTGGGCCAGCGTCGAGCCTACTGATATCAGTCTCACGAACAGAGAAGATAGGCTTCGGATGGCCCATTGACTTGATTGACTTGAGAGACCCAGAACCATCCTCTTCTGTGCATTTTGGGTCAGGGAGAAGCACGAGTTGGGTAGAAAATTTTTGGTTGGAATTTAAATTAAAGTTGAAAAGTACTGAATCCTGACGTTGTGGACCACGTGGGCTGGCAGCTCTTGTCACATCTAGCTCCACCACTCTTCCCCTGACTCCAGAAGTACTACAACCCGCAGACAACGCCTCCCCCTCTTTTCCACCTAGTTTACCTAATTTTAGGTTCTGACCAGACGTACTTTTCTGACTTCCCCTCAACTCCGAAGCTTTTTTCTTCCCCTCTTCATCTTCCCCATCTCCGGACGGTGAAACCCTCTTCCGGCGCCAGAACTTGTTCCTGATTAGAAGCCCTTGATCTTTGTTAACCTATATTGGTTTGAAATTAGAATTAGGAGTTTCTAGGGTTTCGCCAATTGACCTAATTTTTACCCAAAATTTTGAGAACCCTAACAAGATTTCCTGGCACCAGAATCCAATACTCACAGGGCCTCTCACTTTTAGCTTGACCTCCGATGGATCAGAAGCCATGGAAGTTTCTGGGCTCACCTCCACCAGACCCCCAAAAGCGTCTCCAATGGCTTTGAAAGAGGTATAATCCCACAAATCGAAGGGTACCCCTCCAACTCCAATCCATGTATGTTTGGTTTCCTCCAATTTTGGTTTATGAATGGCGTTGATTTCGGCATACCATGGATAAGTGCTGATGACCAAGTCGTCTATTTTCCATCTTCTATAAGTTCTGACTCTTTTAAATTCATCATTAGTTTTGATAGGAAAAATAGCTTTAGTCTCACTAATTGGTTGTAATTCAAACCCAAAAGACCAGTCAAAAAAATCCATCACCCATATTCCAACTTCATTCCAGTTAAATTCTTTTGAAGAAACCTCTACTACCATTGTTCTCTGCCAAAGTGATTTCAATTCCATCTTGTTATTCTTGTTACAGATTGGTTGCATTTGATCAGAAACAATGTATCCTAATTGAGTTCTTGAAGCCCAAGCATTGCTTGAAAGTTTTGTCCTGTGAATGTCTTTCTGAGAGCTCTTGATTCCAGCATTGTTAATGAGATTAACCCTGAGATTGTCCTTCTGGAATCTTTTATTTCCAGCATTAGTCATGAGATTAGCCCAAGAGTTATCCTTTAAAATTTCCTTCTGTTTACTAGTTTTCTGAATTGCAGAATCAGCAATCAAAGCTTCTAAGAGTTGCCCTGAATGCCACCAGCCATCTCTGTTGTTGCCTGCTGGGAAGCACAATGAAGATGGGAATTTATTATTGTGGGATACTTGCAGGCGTATGAATTGGCCAAATTCATTGGTGCTCCTAACTGCTGACATCCACCCCTGATTTTCCGTTAAGCTCCAGAAACCATTCTTACTTCCTTCAATCTTGGCCTCCTCCTTCAGGACTCTACTCAGCCAAATTCCGTCCTTGAAACTGAGCCAGCAGAAGCGCCTTTTGATTCCAGTCCAAATTGCTAAGTGTAAGATATCTCTTTAACCTTTCTTACCCACTGAACCACCAAAGATCTTCCTCTCCACTTTTATTGATCTACCTTCACTTGATAGCTTTGGGTATTTTCTGTCTGCAGCTCCATTAACATCTCTTTCTGAGCTTGGGACACCCTCTGAAAACCTTGATCTTCTTCTTTTTGCAGAAATGAACCCATCCTCTTGTTCTGGTATAGCTTACCATTTTCCGATGAAAAGAGCTGATCTCAACAGTTACTCTGAACAAATATAGATCTTACCATGAAAAGAGCTGATCTCTAGAATTATAAGTTATTAAAACTAATTAAAATATGGAATACATATTTATTCCTTTTAAGTTACATGGTGAAAAAATAAACAATAACGAAATTATTTAGAACTGCTCTCACGATCGTAAGAACCGCAATATACAAATCTCTATTTATTTATTTTTCCCTCTCTATCTAACAGATGTAACGACAGTTATTAAAAAAAAAGCTTAAAAACGAATCTTATGGCTTGAACTTGCTCACACCTGTTAAACCCATTATGACTGACTTTCACCCGTTTTTTAAATCTTGGTTAGGATGGTTAACATGGATCAAGGGCCAAACTCGGCCTAGGTTAAGTGGGACAATAGGCGTAACAATGAAATAACAGATAAAGATGAATTTAAAATTACTGAAACAGAAGATTGAAGCAACTGAAATAAAAAACAATTTAAATAAAACATAATCACTTGTTCCACAAATTATTTTTAACATAATAGTCCTTGTCAAACCTCAAATAATGATGCTAGTTAATGACCCAACGATGCGTTAGTGTTCAGGATAAAATTTTACGCATGCATATCGTATAGCAGACAAACACAATTCACCCACTTAAGAATTTGACAACAAGAACAAAATATATCATTGATTAGTTTATTAGAAATATTAATTACAATATTTTTTCTCATTCCCTGAAGATTTAACCCGTATTCATCATTGTCTATATTGTATATCCCGTATAATTACGGTTATTTATTCAAGTAGGGTATCAGAATCAATATCTAATAGTTTTGTCGGTTGGAAAGAAACAACTCATAGGCTCTAATGGGTGTAAATGGATCCACTGCGTTGGATCAAAGAGGCTTGTAGGTGCAGGGGCACTCGTGCTTTTAGAACCAGCTCAATCTTGTGAGAGTTAACTCTGACATACTAATTTTCAAGGAGAGCAGTCAACAAATACTCTTTGGAAGATTCGTCGGTCCTTTTGGAAATCGAGTTTGAGTCATTATTAGATGATTCGAACCTTATTTTCTTACAGGGAAATCAGTCTGTCCAGAAATCTTATTCTTTCTGAGGGTTGGAGCTTGTTAAAGACGACATGTCGTTTTAGTACAGATGACCCTGTGATAGCTCCAACCTTGTACGAAACAATAATGCTACATACTTCTTCTGGGCATCTTTATATATTATACATCCAAAAGATCAAAAACGAAAGCAGAAGAAAAAGATATCCGCCAAAAATAACATCTAAATCACAAAAGTATAGATTTAAAACAAAAGTATCTTCATGATTCTGAAACTAATTTATTGTGGTTCTAAACCGTTGAATGCTGGATTTTAAGGAATCTATGTATTGCGTAGATAATATCTTTTTGGAATGCCCATATCGTTCCGTAACCAGTTCCATAGTTTGCAAAATCGCAAACGTTATATTATGTTTTTACCCAAGTTTTTCGATGATGTCTCTTTTTTTTTAACCTGTACTTTTAAAAATTAAAACACAAAAATCAAGTTAGGTAAACATGGAATGTACTCTTGGCTCATCAACCCAAACTACCCCCATTATAGCCGGATCGGTTCCTACCTGAACCGTTATTTGACCAGGCCAGGTCGGGCGAGGGTGGATATAACTTGGGTTTTCCCTCTAAATAAATTCAATCACAATCTACAATGCTAAAATCCTATTCTGTAACTCTATTATCACCTGAAGAAGTTTTATAATGCAAACCTAGGTGGGATTTTATCATAGTCGAACCTAACAACTTTATTAAACTCATCCCAACAGTTTTGAATCCTATAACAACTTTACTGGAAACAATAAAGCGAAAACCAACTTACTATTAATTAATCTGTCTAAACCCATGTTTGATCAAATCATCATCATCGATGATACAATAATGTAAAGGATTGGTCGCCAAGCTTAATAGGCCAAGATTGAGCCTATCAGTTCAATTTGGGGTGAGACGCTCGAATGGGCAAATTTGAACATTTGCTCATCCTTTTTTCCCATTTGAGGGTTCCACTGTGGAGAGGGAACATGCAAATTTGCTATTTTTCCTTTCTAATGACAGGGTTCTAACACCATCATTTACTACTTTAAAAATCAGCGGTTAAAAATCAACGGATTTTCAACCATTGAAATTGAAATTGGTAAAAAAGATTTGGTATTTAAAATGCGTGCATTTTTAATAGGTATGTAAAACTTTGTAAAAAAACATATTCCTAAATATTAGTTTTAAATCCGTAAATATGTGACATTTACAAAGAATATGACATCTAAAATGTGAAATGTATGAGAATAACAGTATGAGTAGATCTCCCTCAATGCAGTTAATCTCGGATCTCGGTCTCGTCTCGGCCGGGACCTTGATACCTTGATAACAATAACTCGGGGAGATTATCGGTGAAATATCGGAAGTCCCAAATCTTATATTCAAATTTTATACATGTGAATGCCAAGAATTAACTATATTTTTGTTGATTTATTACCAAAAATCTCAACAACCATACTTTAAGAAGAGATCATATTAGTATATTACAATTCTAAGTTCAAAGTTCCAAAAATCTAGATTAAACAACAAACATATACCTTGAATATCGGGTGAATCTCGGTCGTATCGGCCGATACGGCGATATTTAAAGATTCGTCACGCTCTTGAAGCGATACCTTGAATATCGCAATTATCGCAGCCGTAACGACCGATATTGACCACATAGATCTCCCTCCACAAATATATCCGTTTATGTGAAAAAATCGATTAAAAAGTCTTTTTAAAAACATGAAGGAATTCGACAACTAAGGTTCCCTCAACAAATATATCCATTCATGTGGGAAATTCAGTCAAAAAGTGCTTTTAAAAGCCAAAAAGAATTCAACAACTAAGCAGGGATGGACCTAGAAAGAGGCTAACCTAGACTATTGTCCATCCTTGTTTTTGACCCAAATGAAACCGTCTTTTAAAATTTATTTTTAGTCCACCCATTTAATTAGTTAGTCCATGTTTAAAGATAATTAAACCTTAAATCTTATTTAAAGCAAAAAGAACTCTTTCTCCGGAAACAATTATCTCCCATTTTTGCTTCCGTAAGCTATAATAAGTTTTTTTGTAATTACATTTTTCTATTAATTTTTTTTGTGATTACATTTTTCTATTAATTTTATTTCTTTAGCTATCTAGACTTAACATTTTATAGGTGAATTAGAATTAGCCATTAATTACATGTTTCGTTCTAAAATTTTTATTACGACCTTTCCCTGTCTTGTATATCATTTTCATTCTAGCCCTACCCAAGAAAGGATTTTGGGTCCGTCCTTGCAACTAAGGCTAGCACTTAGCAGGCAGAAGAATAATAAAAGGGTATCTCACGTCAATTAATTGAACATGGGCAAGATGTCAAGACTTTTTTAATGAGCTAAAGTTTTGGGGTGTTACTGTGTTATATGGGCTTACAGGAGACACAAACAGAGCTAATTTTGGGCCGATATTATGTAGGGTTAGCTGTTGCACTCGCTACAGTACATATAAGAAAAGAACGATTTTTTTTTGGAGAGCATTTCTTTCTTTTTCTTTTTGAGACCATACTTTTCTATTTTGAATAAGGCCATCATGAAATAAGCTTAAAAAACCCTTATCGTTGTATTTATGTTTGGAAGATATTACATTTACTTCCAAGATAAACAGTTATTTTATATCAGTCCCTTTGTTATTACATATTTTTTTAATAAATATAAAGGGTAATGTAAAATAGCTATTTATTTGGGAAAGTATAAAATTCATTTTATGTTAATGACTAAAATGCTCATATTTTTTTATTATTATTATAACAATTGCTACTTTTTTTTAATTTTTACCTTTTCTTGTCAATATATAATGTTTTATTGAGTTTGGTTCGGCTAGATTTTTTTTCCAGCGGAACTTAATGTGGATCTCATATACAAAGAAAAACTATGTAGGTTTAATGATAGACACATTTTTGTGTCTAAATTGTTCTCAATTTCATATTTTGTACTTACTGTGTGATTTTATGTCTTTGTAGGTATTTTTGAAAAATAAATAATTGTGGAAAAAACCGGCTCAAAAAGTGTTAATAACACCCGAGAAAAATTACTATAGCGCCCCTAAAATTGATAAAGGCACCCATGAGTTGGATATAGGCACCTGCACATCGGATAAGGGCACCCCTTCTCTTCCGTTCAAATTCGAGAAAGGCGGGAAGCCTATTTTCACGCGTGAGATTCTGTTGAATTTGGTTAACGGATTTCATTGGATCAATGTAGTTAATCTCGGATCTCGGTCTCGTCTCGGCCGGGACCTTGACACCTTGATAACAATATCTCGGGGAGATCATCATTGAAATATCGGGAGTCCCAAATCTTATATCCAAATTTTATACATGTGAATTCCAAGAATTAACTATATTTTTGTTGATTTATAACCAAGAATCTTAACAACCATACTTTAAGAAGAGATCATATTAGTATATTACAATTCTAAGTTCAAAGTTCCAAAAATCTAGATTAAACAACAAACATATACCTTGAATATCGGGCGAATCTCGTCCGTATTGGCCGATACGGGATATTTGAAGATTCGTCGCGCTCTTGAAGCGATACCTTGAATATCGCCGTTATCGCGGCCGTAACGGCCGATATTGACCACATAGCATGGGATAAAACACGTTTTTATTACTCTAAATTGAAGCAGAAACCTAAAGGGATAACCACAAATCAATTATATCTAAGAAACAGGCTGGCAATCGAGTTTACTTCCGAGTTAAGAAATTTTTTTTCCCAAATAAACAAGGAATTAAATTTTGTTTTGGATTGATCTTTGAGTCCTTATCGATCCAGGAGGACTAGTTAGGGTTTGTGGAGCCTATATAAAGTAAAGATATCGATAAAAAAAAAAAGGGAGAACTTCAATTGAAAAAAAAGGGAGAACTTCAATTGAAAAAAAAACAGGAAAAAAAAGTGTTTATGTTGTAGGGAAGAACAGGAATAAGCGACAATTTCTTCAACTGAACAACAACGGATATCTTCATCTTTGCAGCATTTATCTTCAGCTGCAACGGTTTCTTCAACCCATCTGCAACGGTTATCTTCAAAAAAATAATGTTTATCTTCAGCGAAAGCACTTTCTTTCTGTAACAGTGGAAACAGTAGTCTGCAATGCCATTACACCGTTCCAAACTCTCTGTTTACACAATTTTCACTCTTTTCATCTTTGTAAACAAATTTTGAGCCATCAATACACATCTTGAGAGTGTTTAGAACATGAGGAGCTAGATCCCATTGCTGAGGCGACGGAGGAAGCCATTTTTCCAATAATAAAGTGGTTTATTTTTATCTTATTAATCTTTCTTGCAATTATTTTACGATTATTTGCTTTGAATTAAATTTAAAATAATGATTTTTATCAATTAGGTGTGTTTTCTTTTGATAGGTCATGCTTAGTTTAGAGCTATTGATGTCTCATACTTTTGATTACAACTATTATTTTGAAAATTTAAGTTTGGCAATATTTAGAATCAATTGAATGTATAAGTTGCAAGATAATTATTAATGTTAAATCACTTGAAAAATTAGCTAATGGTGGAATCCTTAGTCTCAGCTCTTTCTATAATCTTAAATCAATTTTACTTTAATCTTCTTTATTTTTAGTATCATAAATTAGGTTTAAAAATTAAATCTTCACAAGTTTGAGTATCAAATCTTTTACCACTATTTCTAAAACACATTAATTTTTGGCGCCGCCGACGCGGATTTTTTTTTAGGTTAGATTTTTAGTTTAATTTTTGTTTTTAATATTAGTTTTATTTTTAGTTTTTTATTATTTTGTTCTATTTTATGTTTTTTTTTGGGTATTTCTCTTTTGCTACAGGTTTTGGAACGAAAACAGAAAGAAATTGAGCCAAAGATTTTGGTAATTAAAAGACTTGGAGTAAAGTTAAAGCTAAAAGAACGGAAAAGAAGACGAATAGTCTTTTTTTAATTTAATTTTTACTTAGGGTTTTTGTTTGTTATTTTAATTTAGAAAAACTGTATTAGGAAATCTTTAATTGTTTTTGTAATTTTCTTTTATTTTTGGACATTTTGGACATTATTTTTATTTTTAAATCCTACGGAAGGGTAATATTAAATATTAACTGCACAGGGAAGGACGACAATTACGATAATGTCTCAGCCCCTTGGGTTCATACACTGACATAGGAGTCAGTGGCCCGAGTCGACTTCAACGGTTCATCGCCCTTCTGGTACGGGAGGTAAAACTCTATCAATCCACGAAACCCCTGCAAGTGGATTTTCTGTATTCCTTCGTAATGCATATATGTTGAGGACTGAATACGAAATTATTTTCTAGTAAAGGGAAAGAACTGGCCATACAAGATAAGGGCTCGGATTTCATCACCGTTTCCTTCTTGCCCGCTTTAGGAACACGTTACCAAACGCGAACCTAAGCTTAAAATTTTGACTAGAAAGAGACCGATAGGGTAACGAACTAATAGGAAAGTCATTCAAAAGGAATGTATTGGTTACTCTATTAGCCTAACTCAAAGTTCATGAATATTATTTTAAGTAGATTCGAGCCGCCTTGTAACCCAATGAAACATTGCCAAAGAGACAGGGTTATAAAAGCTCCTTAGAGCTTATCCTGTTTCTATTCGACTTAATCTAATTCGGATCGTTCTAAGAGGTTTATTAAAACTGTAATTAGTTGCCTTTTGAAAGAATAGAAGCTGGTCTAGAAACAATCTAAGTAGAGCCATCATGCTTTTTGTTTACTAGATTCAATATGTTTGATTTTGTTGAGTCAGCCTTGCTTGTGATTGTTTAGAATTCCCTTCCAATTAGGATTTTTTTTGTGTGTATGCCAAGACCGCTCGAAATCATCACTGAGCGAGCTTGGAAAAGAGACACTCTAGGTCGATTGATTAGTGACAAACCTAGTAGTTTTTTCCTTGGAAACGAGGACCTCGAAGACTATTCTTTTGAGGGCCCTGCTTTTGGAAATTTCAATTTTGAGAACTTGACAGTATGTGAAGAAGTTACTCCTAGTCCTTTGATAGTGCCATCAATGAAAACTTTAAAAGCTTTGTTGAACCCGACTAGGATTTCTCGTCCATCATGTATCAAGTTAGCTGAAACTGAAGCAAACTATGAGTTAAAACCCAAGACCATAAAAATGATCCTAATCTTCTTAGGGAAAGAAAATGTTAGGGATTTTGAGGAAATATGTAGTACAATCAGGATTAATGACCTAGATGATGAAACATTGAAACTTAGATCGTTTCCTTTTTCACTAAGAGACAAAGCCAAATCCTGGCTATATAGTTTGACTTCTGAGTCCATTGAAACCTATGAACAACTTACATCTGCCTTTTTCTAGAATTTTTTTCCTAGGTACAAAACATCATCTATTAGGAAGCAGATTTGCACATTTGCTCAACAAGAGGGAGAATCTTTATATAGGTATTTGGAAAGGTTCAATGACTTATTATCACAATGTCCTCATCATGGTTTAGAAAAATTAAGGATAGTTGAGATCCTCTACGAGGGTTTAGATTATTCGACAACAACCATGGTTGAGTCTTTATGCACAGGTTTGAAAATAAAATTGTCGATGGTACGATGGAATTTTTGAATGAAATCGTCGAAAAAACCAGCAATGGGAAAATAGTAGGGATCCCCATAAAAAAATTCTTCTAAGTAAAGGAAATGTCAATAGGGTAGAAGGATCTTTTGAATGAGATGCCAAAATAGCAGCTATATCAAAAAGGTTAGAAGCTTTAGAACTGAGTCAATCTAGTTGTGGAATTGAGCCTAAGTCATTTTGAAAAGGACAGACTATTGAAGAGCACGCCCATGCTCTTTATAATAACACTAGATTTGATAATCATCAAAAGTTTGACCCTTATTCAGAAACCTATAACCCTGGTTGGAAAAACCATCCTAACCTTTCTTGGTCTAAGGACCAGAGTCAAGGTCAGTCTAGTAATTCTAAGGTTCCCCCAGGTTTTGGCTATACTAAGAATCCTTCAGGACCAACACAATTTCAGAACCATTCAGATAAGAAGATCATGAGTTTAGAAGAGTCTCTCACCTTTTTATCTCATAACACAGCTAAGTTTCAGCAATCGGTTGAACAAAAATTAGAAGACGATAAAAAGATGATCCAGGTTAACTCTCAGGATATTTACGATTTACGAATCCAGTTTAGTCAGTTGAATGAGTCTTTGAGAGAAAAAGGTAAGTTTCCTAGTCAGACCCAACCCAATCCTAGAGGAGTTCATGAAGTATCTTCTGGTGAGAAATCATCAATTCATGCAAATGCAATTAGAACCCTTAGGAATGGTGAAGTGGTAGACAACAAGGTAACCATGCATGATAATGAACATACTGTAGTTCACCCTTCTGAGCCAGTAGCTGAAGAGACTGATGAAGTCTCTAAAGAGCCCGATGCAGTTCCTTATATACCAGATTTTATGCCCAGAGCCCCGTTCCCACAACTGTTAGCACTAACCAAGAAGGAATCCAATTTCAATGACATATTGGAGGTTTTTAAGCAAGTCACTATCAACCTTCCTTTATTAGATGCAATTAGACAGATTCCTACTTATGCCAAGTTCCTTAAGGATATGTGTAAACGAAAGCGAAAGATTAGCGTATAAAAGAAAGCCATTTTAGCTAGTCATGTGAGTTCAATTATCTAGAAGACCCAAGGTCCCCAACCATTTCTTTCACAATAGGTAATTACCGTGTTGAGAAAGCGTTACTTGACTTAGGAGCCAGTGTAAACTTACTTCCGTACCATGTATACCTCCATCTAGAACTTGGTGATTTGAAACCTACTCAGATAACACTGCAGTTAGATGATAGGTCTGTGAAAATTCCGTGGTGTCATAGAGGATGTTCTTATTGAGGTCGACAAGTTTATTTATCATGTGGGTTTTGTTGTCCTAGATACCCAACATGTCCCTGACCCAGAGAACCAGATACCTGTGATATTAGGTCGCCCATTTTTAGTTACATCTAATGCGATCATTAACTGTTGGAATGCTATTATGAATTTATCTTTAGTAATATGACTATTGAGCTGAATATTTTCAATATTAGTAAGCAACCACATGAGCTAGATGACACGTGCATTGAAAAGGTGAACATGATAGGAACATTAGTTCAGGAGTCATTACCAAACACTTTGTTAGAAGATCCATTAGAGAAATGCCTAGCCCACTTTGGGTTTGATTTTGATGATGATAGTATGATTAATGAGGTGACTGCTTTGTTAGATTCATCCCCTTTGATAGACACTAGTAATGGATGGAAATCTAAGTTCGAACCACTACCAGTTTCTAAATCTACCCTAATTCCTTCTTTAGAAGAGCCTCCTAAGTTGGATCGTAAACAACTACCAGATGTCACGAAGTATGTGGATTTAGGCCCATATGAGACTTTGCATGTGATTGTAGCATCTGACTTGGATAGTAACCAGGAAAGTAGGCTAGTGACTATGCTTCAAGATAATAAGAAAGCTTTAGGGTGGACGATAACAGACATTAAGGGTATAGTCCTACTGTTTGTATGCATCAGATTCATTTAGAGGATAATACCAAACCGTCTACGGAGATGCAACGTCGACTTGACCCTAACATGAAAGAAGTAGTTCGAACTAAGGTGCTTAAGTTGTTAGATGCGGGTATTATCTACCCTATTTCAGACAGTAAGTGGGTCAGCCCCGTTCAGGTTGTTCCCAAGAAATCAGGTATCATTGTAGTCCAGAATGATAACAATGAGTTAATCCCAACCCGAATGACCACGAGGTGGCATGTTTGTATTGACTATAGAAAATTGAACAAGGTCACCAGGAAGGACCGTTTTTTCCCCTTCCTTTCATCGACAAATGCTTAAGAGATTAGCTGGACATAACCATTATTGCTTGCTAGATGGTTTTACTGGTTATAGTCAGATTGTTATTGCCCCAGAAGACCAAGATAAAACCACTTTTACTTGTCCCTTTGGTACCTTTGCATATAGACGCATGCCTTTCGGGTTGTGTAATGCACCCACTACTTTTCAGCGTTGTATGATGAGCATATTTTCTGACATGGTAAAACGGTTTTTAGAGGTCTTTATGGATGATTTTTCAGTATTTGGGTTATCTTTTGATGAGTGCTTGCATCATTTGACATTAGTGTTGACTAGGTGTAAGGAAAAGAATTTAGTGCTTAATTGGGAAAAATGCCATTTCGTGGTTCGATCAGGAATTATTTTAGGTCATATTGTATCTTCTAAGGTTATAGAGGTAGACAAAGCCAAAGTTGACCTTATTAAAACTTTATAGGTTCCCAAAACTGTACGAGATGTTAGGTTATTTTTAGGGCATGTAGGTTTTTATCGTCGATTCACTTAAGGATTTAGCTTGATTTCTAGACCTTTTTGCAATCTGCTAGCAAAAGATGTTAAGTTTGTCTTTGATGATTCTTGTTTGGATTCCCGTGATGATTCTCCTCCTGTGAGGGATAGTTTTCCTGATGAACAACTATTCTTTGTTTCCCAATTACCTTGGTTTGCGAATATAGTGAATTATCTTGTTACTGGTCGAATGCCTCAACACTGGGGTAAACAAGATCGTTCTAGGTTTTTAGTCGAGGTAAAGCATTTCTTTTGGGACGATCCTTATTTGGTTAAGTATTGTCCATACCAGATTTTAGGAGATGTATACCTGAGAGTGACCAGTCCAGTATTATTTCTTTTTTCCATGATCATGCTTGTGAAGGTCATTTTAGTACTAAGAAGACTGCTGCTAAGATATTACAGTGTGGTTCTACTGACCGTCATTGTTTAAAGACTCCCACAATTACTGTGTTGCTTGTGAGCGTTGTCAGAAGTTAGGAACCATTTCTCGGAGAAATATGATGTCTTTGAATCCTATTTTAGTTATTGAGGTCTTTGATGTGTGGGGCATTGATTTTATGGGTCATTTTCATAATTTATTTGGTTATTTTTATATCCTTGTCGTTGTAGACTATGTATCTAAGTGGGTAGAGGCGGTTCAGTGTAAAAAAAAAACCCACAAGGTTGTGGTCCAGTATTTGAATGATAACATATTTGCACGTTTTGGTACACCGCGAGCTATAATTAGTGATGTAGCATCACACTTTTGTAATCGACCGTTTAAGCTTTTGATGTAGAAATATGGTATTACCTACAAAGTAGCTACCCCATATCACCCACAGACTAGTGGTCAAGTAGAGGTTTCCAACAGGGAGATAAAAAGAGGTTTCCAACAGGGAGATAAAACGTATTCTAGAGAAAACAGTTAATCATAATAGGAAAGACTGGTCGTTAAGGCTTATTGATGCCTTACGGGCTTACCGTACTGCGTTTAAGACCCCCATTGGAATGTCACCTTATCGTCTAGTTTTTGGAAAGGCCTGTCACCTTCCCGTCGAGTTGGAACATAGAGCATATTAGGCTGTAAAGCAGTTAAATTTTTCACTTGACCAGGCAGGAGCTCACAGGAAGCTCCAGCTCAATGAGTTGGAAGAGATTCAGAAAGATGCATATATTAGTGCTAGGGAGTATAAGAACAAAATGAAACTTGTGCATGATAGAAATATTTTAAGAAAATCATTTTCTCCAGGTCTAAAAGTTCCTCTGTATGATACTCGTTTGCATCTATTCCCCGGGAAGTTACGCTCTCGGTGGACCGGTCTTTTTGTTGTTCGCACTGTTTTTCCTCATGGTGCTATTGAGATTGAGACTCAAGATGGTAGAAATCATTTCAAGGTTAACTATCAGAGATTGAAACCATTTTTAGAGCCTTTTTCCACAGGTGATGTTGAGGAGGTCCCTTTAGAGGACCCTGTTTACTTTGATTGACCATCAAGGTTGTTTTTTTTTTATGTACATTAGTAGATTTTTGTAGGTTTTTTTTTATTACTCGTTTTTAGGTTTTTATTTTCTGTCTTATTATCCGTAGAAGGATTGTTACGCTTCACCCAGGTACTATCTTCCTGACTTACCTCTTTATTCCTCTTTTTACTTATCTATTGGTACTGCTATTTATTTTGAAACATTGATGACACTGTTTGATTTAAGTTTGGGGCTAAGAGAGAAAAATTTTAGTGCAATAATAAAACTCCAAAATTTAGAATCTTGTGAACAATTCAGGATGACACTAACCATTCTAGGAAGATGGAAACTTAGCTCTTTTTCTATAGGAATTGATGTGCCCAGTTAAATGGTATATTCATAAAAGGACAGAGTTCAGGTGTTAGAAATAACATGATAGTTGTCACCATATCTCGGAGTCTATCTCAACCATATCACCTTCTGATTTTATTTTTGGAATTTTTTGTGTTTCTCTAAGTGATTTGGTGGGGCACCAATATCGAATTGTTATCGCCGCCAGGATGGAGTAGAAAGTTTGAGATCAAGCCCCATTATTGTATTTTATTGAGTTTGGTTCGGCTAATTTTGTTTTTCTTCATCCGAACTTAATGTGTTGCTCATATACAAAGAAGAACTATTTAGGTTCAATGATAAACGCATTTTTGTGTCTAAATTGTCTTCAATTTCATATTTTGTTGGTACTCAATTTTGTACTTATTGTGTGATCTTATGTCCTTGTAGGTATTTTTGGAAAATAAATAGTTGTGGAAAAAATCAACTCAAAAAGTGTTAATAGCACCCGAGAAAAATTATTAAAGGCACCCAAGAGTTGGGTATAGGCACTTGCATATCGGATAAGGGCACCCCTTCTCTTCCGTTCAAATCCGAGAAAGCCGGGAAGCTTATTTTCACGCGTGAGATTCTGTTGAATTTGGTTAACGGATTTCATGAGATTAAAACACGTTTTTACTACCCCAAATTGAAGTAGAAACCTAAAGGGATAACCACACGTCAATTATATCCAAGGAACAGGATGGAAATCAAGTTTACTTCCGAGTTAATTTTTTTTTCTTTTCCGGATAAACAAGGAATTAAAGTTTATTTTGGGTTGATCTTTGAGTCCTTATCGATCCAGGAGGACTAGTTAGGGTCTGTGGAGCCTATATAAAGCATATATATCGAGTAAAAAAAGGGGAGAGCTTCAATTGAAAAAAAAAACAGGAAGAAAAAAAAAGTGTTGCTGCTGTAGGGAAGAACGGGAATAGGTGACAATTTCTTCAACTGAACAGCAACAGATATCTTCGTCTTTGCAACATTTATCTTCAGCTGCAACGGTTTCTTCAACCCATCCGCAACGATTATCTTCAGAACAGTAATGTTTATCTTCAGCGGAAGCACTTTCTTTCTGTAACAGTGGAAACAGTAGTCTGCAACGCCATTACACTGTTGCAAACTCTTTGTTTACACAATTTTCACTCTTTTCATCTTTGTAAACAAATTTTGAGCCATGAATACACATCTTGAGAGTGTTTACAACATGAGGAGCTAGACCCCATTGCTGAGGAGACGGAGGAAGCAATTTTTCCAATAATAAAGTGGTATATTTTATCTTATTAATTTTTTTTTTTGCAATTTTATATGATTATTTGCTTTGAATTAAATTTAAAATAATGATTTTTATCAATTAGGTGTGTTTTCTTTTGGTGAGTCATGCTTAGTTTGGAGCTACTGATGTCTCATACTTTTGATTTACAACTATTATTTTGAAAATCTAACTTTGACAATATTTAGAATCAATTGAATGTATGAGTTGCAAAATAATTATTAATGCTAATCACTTGAAAAATTAGCTAATTGTGGAATCCGTAGTCTCAGTTCTTTCCATAATCTTAAATAAATTTTACTTTAATCTTCTTTATTTTTAGTATTAAAATTAAGTTTAAAAATCAAATCTTCACATGTCTGAGTATCAAATCTTTTTATCACTATTTCTAAAACACATCATTCAACCAGGTTGATTTTTTTCCGATGGTTCAGTAGGGTTTTATTTTTTCCCATAGTTCGGTTGAGTTTTTTTTTCTAGTTGAACTTTGAGTTTGGCTACATTTTTTACTTTTTGTTCTAGCCGAACAATATGAAGAACATAATTGGTTTTGCTAGAACAAAAAATGATATTAGTCGAACCTAATACAAATAAATAAATAAAACAAAAAAAAAAAAAAATTAAGGATAAAAATGTAATCTAAATAAATAAAGGGCAACTTAGTCGTTTTAGAACTACTAAGGCACTCCTTATCCCGATACATTAGATGGCCTAATTACATAATGGTACCCCAGAAAATCCTTCAAGAAAAATCATAGGGAAATCAAGTTTCTCATAAGTTATATATATAACTGGACGGAGGGGGTTCTTTTCAGGCCACTGGTTGAAGCTGAACAGTGCTGTAGATTTTAGGTTTTTCTTTTAGATTTTGTTTTTCTTATAGTTATAATCACAAATATGATATGATGGTGTCAATGATGTGATCGAAACTGATCAAGTCACTAACTAAAATTATGGATTTCTGCCTATTGAGAAATTGTCATCCACTGTCATATAGATTTACATATATTAAGGGTTCTAATGCATTTTAAGGTATAATAGATAGATAAAGCTGATAGAGCAATTTACTCCAAAAAATATTGTAATTCATATACATTATTACATTCGATATACATTTTTTTTTTTGAAAATTATATAAGATATGACTGAGCATATTTTATTAATTGCCTCCACTGCTCAAACAATAATGTGAAAAGCTATTAAAGTTTGAGTTAATTATTTTTCCAGAGTTTGAATATCTAATAGATGGTTGATTTTGCTCTTCTAGCTAATATATCCAATTTCTAGAGGATATACGTATGACCTAGATGAAACTTCAAAGGATCATTCTCCTCTATCATGATACTCATGTATTGGATATCGAGAATATTGATCAAAATTCCATTGATTCTCCAATCTGAAAAATGATTGATTACTGACTAACAATTAATGCATTTGTTAGCTTAAATTATCCAATCGTGAATTGTATTCTTTGCGGGGATGCTGAGAATGTGCATTATCATGACTATCAAAGTTAGATAATAAATTTAACATGTCACGTCGTAAAAGGTATGCGGCTTGTTATCTAACATCATACCTTAACATGTACATATTTTTTCAATTACGTATCGGTTATAATCGGGAGGTATCCATAAATATCGGTTGATACATGTCAATGCAACATTGATATGGTTTATATGAGCCAATACAAAACTGATAACCAGGAATACAAATAAACTAAAGATCCTGGATCAGTGTCAATAGATACATATACAATATGATACGACAACCCATGGTTGTAATGGACAACTAGTCCTCTCTATTAGGGTTAAGGATGTGGTTAAATTTTCTATCTACAAGATTCATGTGTCCTCTTATAAAACAATTTTAGCGGATTTAGCTGATTTGTTAATTTTTCTTCAACATTATTAATTTGTTTAATTGTTTTGAATAATTTTTAGGCTATTAAGTTTTTACAAGGGAAAGAAGCATAACTTTTTTTAAAAATAATTTTAATTGTTATATACTCTGAGACGTAAAACCGTTTGTTACTAAGTTATCTTGAATTATAATATGAATAATTCGAATGGTGGAGTAAAAACTTTAGATTTTTCTATTTAATATCTTATTTATTTTATTAGCTTTAATCAGTATTTTTTAATCCGTTTTTTACAATACCACATAATAAAAATTGAGTAGTAATATTTTTAGTACCTGTGGTCGATATGTACTTGCATATCAATCCATTGGTAGCCATACCATTGCAATACACCTTGTAAACCCAGTTTTTGATGCTACTGTCATAGTACTAAAAAAATTGTAGTTTCTAAAAGAATTATTAATTTTTTTTTATGTTTTACAAGGTCAGATTAAATTATTGTTTTTTTCGTTTTGTTTTTATAGATTTTAGTCTGTATTTTCTTATTTATGGTATGCAGATCATTTTGAGAATCTAAAGTGGAAAACATGATTTTGCTAGCTAAGTGTCACGGCCCGCCCATTTCCCACATATTGGGCCGACCCATGACAAGAGTCTAGGTCCATAGGAAGAACCTAGAAGCTCTAGAATATTCTTGGATAAGAATATTCCCTTGTATATTCCTTGTACATTCAAGATAGTGGTAGAATATTCTAGAACATTCCCATATTCTAGAACCCTCCATAGCATCTATATAAGGTGGGGAGCTCATTTGCTCATTTCATCCACCAATAGCTCATTCAAACATTGTAATACTCTCTCTCTTCAATAATCAATACAATACCACTTAAAATCTCTAAGTCTCTTACCTTTCCAAGTTCTTTTAGGCTTACTTGAAGAGTTCAAGTGCCGCACGGTCTAGTCTAAGATCTTAGCCCGTGACAGTTGGTATCAGAGCGAAGCTTCAAACTCGAGAATGGCTGACGACAATAGCAACAACAACACCATGGATAAGGGTGTCGACCAGGCCAAGAAAAGGGGCAAGTCCAAGGATATGACATCAAGTCTTGAGACAAGAATGTCGCGTATGGAAAAGCGGGTGAGCGATTTCTTTATGCGCGCCGAAGAAGAGTTCCTAACAAAAGAGACTCTTGAAGGGTGGAAAGAAACATTCGAGGAGGTCATAAGCAAGGCGGTGGATGGTATCCGGATGGACGTGGAGGCTCGAATCCAAGACGCAATAGATGATAGCGTGGAGGAAGTGAAGGCCAAGCTGCTATCGGTCGAGCAAGAGTTGGAGACGGTGAAAGGGGAGTTGGTACTGTGCAAGAGGGCGGCTATAAATCAAGCCATGCACGAAGGACCAAGCAAACTCTCAAGAGAGGATGCTCCCAAACCGACACCATACAATGGTAAGAGAGACGCGAAAGAGATAGACACCTTCATATGGAGTTGCGAAAGGTACTTCGAACACCTAGAGATGGAGGATGATGGGAGAAAGATAAAGAGAGCCACGGTGTTCCTCACGGAAAACGCATTGGCATGGTGGAGGCTCCGAAGCCAAGAAATTCAATAAGGTATGGCTACTATCACTACTTGGTCAGATTTTAAAGCCGACCTTAAGAAATACTTCTATCCGGAGAACGCGGCTTACGAGGCTAGAGCAAAGTTGAAGTACCTTCGTCAAACGGGTACAACCAAAGAGTATACCGAGACGTATACCAACTTGCTACTAGAGATACCCAACCTATCTGAGGAAGAGAAGCTCTTCAACTTCTTGTGTGGAGCAAAGCCATGGGTAAAGCAAGAGCTTGATCGTCGCCGCGTCCAAACTCTAACGGAAGCGATTGCCGTAGCCGAAACCTTGGTCGAAAGGCCAAGTTTCGAAGAAAGATCGAAGGCTTCAAGGAATACCGGCTCGGAAGAAAGGCGAACTTCAAGGGGCCATTATGCCAAAGGTGGGGAAGCAAGAGAAGATAGAGACAAACATGCACCAAAGAAATACCTTTCGTGGAAGGACAAAGCTCCGGAGCGTAAAGATAAAGGTAAACCATCTTTCTCTTGCTTCTTATGTGAAGGAGACCATAAGGTCCGAGATTGCCCAAAGAAGGGTAAGCTTACGGCATTGATGGAGGATAGTGGATCGGAGGAGGAACGAGACTCCGTGGTGAGCTCACTCCGAATGCTAAACAGTGTCCGGGCAAAGGCGGAAAAAGCCACAAGCACGGACAAGACGCTTATGTACGTGGACGTCCAAGTGAATGGGAAGGCCTCTCGCGCCCTAGTGGATACAGGTGCTACACATAACTTCGTGTCAAAGAAGGAAGCACTGCGGCTAGGCATGAAGTTTACTAAAGGAGGAGGCACCGTGAAGGCAGTGAACTCGGATGCAAGGCCACTAGAAGGTGTGGCTCGTGGCGTGGAAACGCATCTTGACCGGTGGGCTGGACCGGTCGACTTCTCGGTAATCCCCATGGATGACTTCGACATGGTGCTAGGCATGGAATTCATGAGCGCTCAACGGGACATTCCCATGCCACCATTCGACTCCTTGTGCATACTTGGAGACAAATCGGCTCACCTTATACCGGTAACCAAGGAAAAGAAGAAGAGCACGGTGCTTTCGGCATTACAACTCTCCAAAGGGTTTAAGAAGGGGGAAGTGACCTTCATAGCGACAATGAAGGAAGAAACACCAACGACCCAAGGGGAGGAAGTTCCAAAGGCCATAACAAAGGTCCTCGGCGAGTTTGCGGACGTGATGCCAAAGGAGCTTCCTAAGACGTTGCCGCCTAGAAGGGAGATTGATCATGCAATCGAGCTTGAGCCTGGTGCTAAGCCTCCCGCGAAAGCACCCTACCGTATGTCTCCACCAGAGTTGGCTGAATTGAAGAAGCAACTCAAAGACTTGTTGGATGCGGGCTACATCCAACCATCAAAAGCACCATACGGAGCGCCGGTACTGTTCCAGAAGAAGAAGGATGGAGCAATGCGGCTATGCATCGACTATTGGGCGCTCAACAAGGTGACCATAAAGAACAAGTATCCCATACCGCTCATCGCAGACTTGTTCGATCAACTTGGAGGAGCGAAGTACTTCTCAAAGTTAGACTTGCGGTCGGGATACTACCAAGTGCGGATCGCGGAAGGCGACGAGCCAAAGACGGCATGCGTCACGAGGTATGGGGCTTACGAATTCCTTGTAATGCCTTTTGGTTTAACTAATGCCCCCTCTACTTTTTGCACCTTGATGAATACGATATTTCACCCATACTTAGACAAGTTTGTGGTGGTCTATCTCGACGACGTCGTGATCTATAGCAAGACCTTGGAAGAGCACGAGAAGCACTTACGGATTGTTTTCCAAGCATTAAAGGAAAACAACCTATACGTGAAGAAGGAGAAGTGCTCCTTTGCCCAAGGAGAAGTCTTCTTCCTAGGTCACAAGATCAGTAGCGGAAAGCTCATGATGGAAGATGCCAAAGTCCGCGCCATCCAAGAGTGGTCAGCCCCTACCAAAGTGCCGGAATTGAGATCATTCCTAGGCCTCATCAACTACTATCGAAGATTCATCCTAGGATACTCAAAGAAGGCAGCCCCGCTGACGGATTTGCTAAAGAAAGGGCGATCTTGGGAGTGGACAAGCCGATGCCAAGAGGCGTTCCAGCAGCTAAAGCAAGCGGTAGTCGAGGAACCAGTCTTGCAACTTCCCAACCCAAGCCTTCCGTTCGAGGTGCACACGGATGCGTCAGACTTCGCAATAGGAGGGGTGCTGATGCAAGAGGGACATCCTATCGCGTACGAGAGTCGCAAGCTGAACGATGCCGAGAGAAGGTATACCGTTCAAGAGAAGGAGATGACAGCGGTAGTTCATTGCTTGCGAGTATGGAGACACTACCTTCTCGGATCGAAGTTCATAGTCAAGACGGACAATGTTGCGACGAGCTACTTCCAATCACAAAAGAAGTTAAGCCCGAAGCAAGCTAGGTGGCAAGACTTCCTTGCGGAATTCGACTATGATCTCGAGTACAAGCCGGGTAAGGGAAACGTGGTCGCGGATGCACTTAGCCGAAAAGCCGAGTTTGCCAATCTTACGCAAGCTAGCAGCACATTGATGGACCGTGTGAAGGAAGGGTTAAGCCAAGATCCAACGGCAAAAAGTTTGGTAGAGTTCACCAAAGCCGGCAAAACAAGGAAGTTTTGGATCGAGGATGGCTTACTATTCACCACAGGAAGGAGGGTCTACGTGCCGCGATGGAACAACTTGCGGAGAGACATCATCAAGGAGTGCCATGATTCTCGGTGGGCAGGTCATCCCGGCACTCATCGCACATTAGCCCTTGTGCATGAGAAATTCTTCTGGCCACAACTCCGCGACGATATTGAGACTTATGTGCGGACATGTCTTGTGTGCCAGCAAGATAAAGTGGTGCAAAAGCAGCCTGGCGGACTGCTAGAGCCGTTACCTATTCCTGAGAGACCATGGGAGAGTGTCTCAATGGACTTCATCACATGCTTACCCAAGTCGGATGGGTTTGGCACAATTATGGTAGTGGTGGACAGGTTCACCAAATATGCAACATTTGCAGCAGCCACGCCCGGATGTACGGCGGAAGAGGCGGCCAAGCTCTTCTTCAAAAATGTGGTGAAGTATTGGGGGGTTCCGAAAAACATCGTGAGCGATCGAGACGTTCGCTTCACAGGAAAATTTTGGACGGAGCTCTTCAAGCTGATGGGTACGGAGCTCAACTTCTCAACAAGCTTTCACCCTCAATCTGATGGGCAAACCGAGCGGGTGAATGCTTTGTTGGAACTATACATTAGGCACTATGTTAGTGCCAATCAGCTAGATTGGTCGAAGTTGCTTGACATAGCCCAATTCTCCTACAACTTACAACGTTCGGAGTCTACAGGGAAGAGTCCCTTCGAGCTTGCAACCGGCCAACAACCCTTGACGCCAAGTACTCTAGCCACTTCTTATGCAGGTGCTAGCCCCAGAGCATACAAGGCCGCGAAGGATTGGCAGCAACAAAGGGACTTCGCGCACGCCCAATTGATAAAAGCGGCTAAGAAGATGAAGAAGTGGGCGGATAAGAAGAGGCGACATGTAGAGTTCCAAGCTGGTGACATGGTGTTTATCAAGCTCTTGCCCCAACAATTCAAGTATACTCGGCCGCTACACAAAGGCTTGCTACGCAAGTACGAAGGGTCGTTCGAAGTGCTAGCCAAAGTGGGCAAAGCTTCCTACCGAGTCGAGCTCCCGACAAAGATGAAGATTCACCCCGTCTTCCATGTGAGCAACTTAAAGGCGTTCAAGAAGGATGAGGAAGACGAGAGCCGAGGAGTATCAACTCGCGCACCACCCATGATTGCGGCTTCCTTTGACAAAGCGATAGATGAGATATTAGCCGAACGAATGGTTCGAAGAAGGGGAGTGCCGCCATGCAAGGAATACTTAGTGAAATGGAAAGATGCATCCATACAAGAAGGAACGTGGGAGCCCGAGGCGTCTCTATGGCAATTCAAGGATGCGATCGACCAATTTCACAATCAAGCCGCGACGAGGACGTCGCGAGAATAGGTGGGGGAGAATATCACGGCCCGCCCATTTCCCACATATTGGGCCGACCCATGACAAGAGTCTAAGTCCATAGGAAGAACCTAGAAGCTCTAGAATATTCTTGGATAAGAATATTCCCTTGTATATTCCTTGTACATTCAAGATAGTGGTAGAATATTCTAGAACATTCCCATATTCTAGAACCCTCCATAGCATCTATATAAGGTGGGGAGCTCATTTGCTCATTTCATCCACCAATAGCTCATTCAAGCATTGTAATACTCTCTCTCTTCAATAATCAATACAATACCACTTAAAATCTCTAAGTCTCTTACCTTTCCAAGTTCTTTTAGGCTTACTTGAAGAGTTCAAGCGCCGCACGGTCTAGTCTAAGATCTTAGCCCGTGACATAAGGTAACAGATAATTTTAGATTTTTTTTTATAAAAAAAATTAGATTTTAGTTGATAATTTATTTATTTTTATAAATAGTTATATTAAGATTTTTTTTCCCTTAAAAAAAAAAGAAGACAAAAATATATACAAAACATTTTACATCGTTAACTACCGATTATTAGGAAAACATATGACATAATATGCTCAACTCTTTAGACGTTATTAGCCGAACAACTAAAAATCTTAAGCAAGTACCTAAGACCAGTCTATGATTACAAGTATTTTTTGTCAAGGTAATCTGAGCGTACCCAATTTTTATTGATCATGTATTTGCATGTGCATAAAAAAATATCGAACGAGTATAATGAATACCCCAACCGATATTCAAAATTGACACATATGAGAATAATGTGGATAGTAGTTAGGGCTGCACATAAACCGCCTCGAAAAGCCGTACCCGTCCGAACCTGATATAAACGCGGGGATTTAAACCGAACCCGCCCGTCACGGGTTGGTATACAGTTTTAAAAATCAAAAACTCGGTCATCACGGTCGGTTTACGGGTTTAGTACAGGAACCGCCCGAACCCGCCCGTATAAACCGAGTATTTTTATCCAATCCTAGCCATCCATCTAAAGAAGAAACTTAACTAAACAAAAAACCTAATATTCATTTCTCGTTCTCCTGTTCAGCTGTTCTTCACTTCAAGTTCACGCCGCTGCTGGCTGCTGCCTCTCCATCACCATCACCATCCTAATCTTTATATTATCCTAATCTAACTAAGGTTTGATTTCGACATCACCATCACCCATCAGACAAACATCGATTTAAAAGTTAAAACTTACATCAGACAATCAAGTTCATCTGATTTCATCAGAAATTGGGGGTTCATCTGATTTCATCGACAATCATGTTCAACATACAAGTTAAAGCTTACAACATACAAACAAGGTGGGGGTTCATCTGATTTCATCAAAAATTAGGGGTTTATCTTTTTTTTTTTTTGGAAAATTAGGGTTCATCAGAAATTGGGGGTTTATGAATACTTTTGTCTAGGAATAGTTCAATTGTTTTAACGATTTTATGAATCATATTTTGAATAAAGATATACACAGTGCCTTTAGCTTGTTTCTGTTAATTCTAGAGTGCGTCAACTACTACTGTCTCGAACTTGAAATACTGTGATATCGTTTAATTGGTTTGCTTATTTGTTTATTTTGCCTGCATAATATGTGTTTCTCCATACCAAGTTCATTACATGATCAACATACATTAAATTCACAAAAGGGGTTTTGGTATCTCAAACTTTTCTGGATTGTTGTCTGCTTTGTGTATAATACATTTGCAATGAACTGCCAATCAATATACAAATTGTTTTTTTCAGAGTGGATACTGTCAGGTCACTGGGAGTTTCTTTGTTGGTCTACCTATGAGAACTGTAGCTCCCTTCAATCAGCAACATGAGATTATTCATTCATTTTCTTAGTTGTGTATCATGCATGAAGCACTCATGCACTAATGCACATGTTATTCCTCTTGAAACATTAAAACTTTGATCTTATTGATTAACTATGTAACTTTCCTTTGCAACATGGCTACAGACTTGTTAACTATGCAGTAGTTTCCCTGTCAAGTAGTTTAGCTGTTTAGAATATTTACCTCCATATCCTTGGGAGTTTTTTGTGCAGTATCACCTCCCTTTACGACTATTAAAGAACTGAGTTTTGTTCTTAGACAGTTACCTTTTATTTGTTGACATATACTTTAATCGTTTGCATATTTGTTGACATACCTTTTATTTTTGGTTCTTGCAGAGTCATTGGGTTCTAGAGATCTTTAACCCTTGAAGATGATTGATAAAAAGGGCTTTAATTAGCATAACAGGGTGTTGCACACTTGCACGAAATGGAAAGGAAGATGATGATTGTATTTTCTTCTTGTTCTCTTTCTCAAATTCTCTTTCGTAGTTACTTTTAATTAGCACAGCTACTTGTTCCAACTTCCAAACAAGGTGTTATATTGTGACTGTTCAGGAGATTTTCTGTTTACTGAAATGTTCCATCTTTATATTCTGTTTGTTGAAATGTTCCGAACTGTTCAGGAGATTTTCTGTCTGTTCAAGTTTTTTTCTGTCTGTCAATACAATGCGGGTTAAACCGTAAAAAAATCGAACTCACCCCACCCGACTCGGGTCGATTTCAAACCGACCCGCTTATGGACGAGTTGGTAGTTGGTTTTGATTTTCAAAACCCGCCTATAAACGGGTTGGTAGTTGGTTTTGGTTCAAAACTGATCCACCATCCCGTTGTGCATCCTTAATAGTAGTTGAGCCCACTACCAATCTCGTGAAGGTCATAACTCGTACTAAAATACTCCCAATTACTAAAAGCACGTGCATCTAACCATATCAACGGAAAAAAAACAATATTATATGATCAACATCCAAATCTTCCACCCCTGCTAGGTTGGATACTGAGGATATTATCTTCATTTTGAACGCTATTCCTCAGACATTTTAGACCGCAGAAACAACCAGAATAACAGGTTTTCATAAAAGATTCTAAAAACTTAACAAGATAGCAAACACAAGGTTGCAAACATGCACTCAACATGATATGTAGGAGGAAAAACCTCCCGAAGAGAGAGCCAGCAAGGACCAACCCAAAAGAGGAGAAAAAAGGGACAATAAAAACTTAAACCAACATATGGCCCAAGAAACAACCAACATATCCTACTTAAAATTTCAAGACTAACATCAGTACAAGAAGCATTCAGAAGAAGTAAGTTAGAAAAAGCAGAAAGAAAAAAAGAACGGAAAACAGTCACAAATACTATGTGCATAACATTATAGGAATAACAAGATAAAGCACCAACCACATGAGAGAACCGTAAAATATACCTAAATTCTACCACAACCAAGAGGCTTGAGTTAAGAAGTGCACCTTCCTCTCTAACACTTTTGCAGCATGAACAATCAACACAGATTAACACTCACATAAAAAGCTAAATAGACACAAGAGAGGGAGCTAGAGCTAAGCAGCGGACAAGGGAAATAAGAGGTAAACTTAATCAACATTTAGCATATGAAACAATCTACATATAATGTTATAACTTCATGCCTAACATCACATCAAGAAACAATCAGAATAAGAAGTTAGAAGAGACCTATAAAAGGAAACACAAATACTATGAGCGTTACGCTGAGTGAAAAATACATAAAACTAAATTTTAACAACAATCAATAACATGCAATGGATTACCAAGAAATTTTTTAAAAACAAACATTAAGAACTCATAAGCAATATTTTGAAAACAACCATTAAGAAGATCTTCATTTTCCTTTTGAAGAACACCCTTTTTAGGAAACCCCATCTTAAGAGACTCAATTTTTAAAATAAACATCTTTTACCCAAAATCACTGTCCAGAAACAAGCGGAAACGGAAAAGTAGACTGAATTAACAAGGTCAGAAGAGAATGATACATAACTTAAGGTGAGCAAACAAGCAGACAACAACAATAAAAATTAAAATAGGAATTTAAACAAACAAGCATAGAACAACTTAAAAGAGAAACACCCTAGTTATACCAATTCCAGATGGAGACAATATAAAAATAACATCCTCAAAATCAACAAGAAAGAACTAAAATCATGCCAAAAGGAATACATATACCCTCTTCTAAACATCATACAAGCAAGACAAATTTTTAAATAAACATGGAACCTATCGCAGACATAAAGAAGAGACTAATTTTACCATCAAAGCAATAGTGCTTCTCATCTGTTTCCTCAAATCCATAACCCCAAGCTCTTGATCTAACCTTCACCACATTAGTCCTAAGATTTACTCGCTAATGATGTGAGCCTCCATTGGAGATGGTTGTTTTGGTATGGTTTTTTCAAAGAGAAAGAGGAGACCATTGCGGAGTTTCAAATCCCTTCACGCAGGTTTGAAGCTAGCAGATCTATCTTAGATTTATATTAAATTATGTAATCCAAAAACTGTTACAAATGGATTTCAGGTAGAAGAGCAAATACAAATTTTAATATCTTTACTTATTGTCATTACCACCGGTGCAATTCCAATGTAATAACTTGGTTGAATTACAATAATTAAATTATTTAACCTATAAATCATCGTATTTCAACCAAGTTATTATATTAGAATATGTACTGGTGGTAATAATAACGAGGAAAGATATTAAAGTTCGATTTCTCTTTTAATATTTTAATACCAGTAGACAATAGATATTAGACTTTGCTATTCTACCTAAAATCCATGTGTAGTGTTGGAGAATTTTGATGAAGGGCGTTTCTTTATATACCCAAAAATACTAACTATACCTCTTTATCTGGATGCTCTCTAAACAAATCTTCATACCCCCGATAAAAACATATATTTTACGTACCCTTCATAAACCACCGATATCTATTCTTCCAAGCTTCTGTTTTGTTTTGATTTCAGTTAAAAGAACTATTTTAATTAATTAACCTTAACAATTAAAATGAGTCATTTTTTATTAATTTTTTTCATATAAAAAAAATCAGAAGGAATTATTTTTGGTAACTCATCTTACCGGTAGAACTCAGAAAGGAATTATGTTTACTGAATCTTCTTACATAAATACTTACTCATTGTTGTTTTTAAGAAAATCGTTACAACGATGGGTGTTGTTGTTGTTGATGATGTCGTACATCTAGATTGAAATTTGGGGATCAATTGAATTTTAGAGATTCAATTAGGGTTGCGGAAGAAAAAGGAGGAGAAACAAAAGAAGAAGATGAGATAATGGGATAATATGAAATAGGTTTCTTTTACAGACGAAAAAAAGACGATATGAGCAAGAGGTATATGGAAAGGGGTATAATTATAGATACCTAATTTTATTTGTTGACTATATGACTTTGAAAATGCATGGTAGACAGTTGAACTTGGTATATGATTACATTGCACACGTACAATATAAGGCATGTGTTCCATAAAGACAAGAAAAGGGTATAATTATAGATAAATTCAAACAATTTTAGGATTTTTATCCTCGCAGTTTCCTAACTAACATAACTACCTAATGGGAATACCGTTAGTATTTTTGGATATATAAAAGAATGCCTTTTGATGAATCTGCAAAGGATACTTTTATCTATGTATAGATGGTGGATTTTTATTAGGGGTAAAATAATAAAGATTTATTATCTAATGCCCAAGACGTAAGCGATGGTTCAATAAAAAGATGTTTTTACATCAAGTCCATCAGATGTGATTCTACAATCCCCTGTACAACGTCGTGATCTGGAAGCAAGTGGTGAGGGATCTAGGGACGAGTTTTATACCAAAATCTAGGTATAAATGTCTTGTATAACATAATAAAATAACATCAACCTGACAAACGATCTAAGAGATATGATCCAAACATCCAACTAAGTCGCAGTTGATTTTTTTTTTTAATTCTTCCTAACTTTTGTATGTTTCGTCTTTTTAAGGACCTAAACGAACTCAAAACTCAAATTCTTCTGTGGTATGAGGTAGCTAGTCTTCTGGGCATCAAAAAGTTGGGGTAGATCATAAAAAAAAGACTCTATATGAAGATTTTACAACGTCACCAGTGAAAACCCTAAATATGAATTTTCTGACGACAAAATTTCACAAGAATTCTCTTGTCCGTCCAAGTCGAAGGGGATGATGCCCCCTTACCTTGTCCTTCTTAGGTAGACAAAGCTTGTCCTGCTTTAGAGTAATGCTTGTCTTTCGTATATGTGTTGCAAAGGATATAACCACGAGTCTTGTCTACCTTAGATAGCTATGGCCATTATTCTTCTCTGCCTTGGCTGGCTATAGTCATGATTCTTGTCCGCCTTAGTTGGGTAGAGTCACTATTCTTGTCCGTAGTCAGGATATGAGCCTTGTCCGTCTTAGGTAAGATATAATACTTATGCGTCTTAACCTTAACACAATACTTGCGCGTCTTAGACCTTAGCTTCATACCTAATGCGTCTTAGCATAAGCGCTATACCTAATGCGTCTTAGGCTTAGCTCCATAGCTAATGCGTCTTAGGCATAACTCCATAGCTACTCCACCTTATCATTTTCTCCTAAACTAATCCGGCTTAGACATTAGCATCTAATGCATATCTATCTGAGATTGCTTCACATATGCAAGCTTTAGAACCCTAACTTGTTTATTAAAGGTCATACTAAACTTCACCCACATATATGCGCTTATGCTCATCATGATACACTTATTTTTACCAAGCAAGCATGTAAATGCAGATTGACCTAGTTGAACATATTGTTCCTCATAAATTAAATAAATACATATTTTATTTTAAGTTCGGTCTGTTAGACTCATCAGGTTAGTCAAGTAAGACAAGTATTTAGTCATAAGAAAGTCTTATTCGACATCCCACGTATTCTGATACTCTGACCTCAATCTTTCTCTTGCTTCCCTCCCTAAGACCAACCCTTTTCATTTTCCTTTGCGATTGAAGCAAGAATGGAACAGTCACTCCTTGGTTTAGGCCAGGATTGTACAGATTGATCTTTCGAATCTAAAGAAAGTACTTCAGCATTATATAATTTTAAGGATTGGACGAATTATCACATGTTCACTCTATTTTTCCTAAATTAGCCTCTTAATTCGTTTTCCCCACAAATATTTTGGCGACCACAGTGGAAGGTCAATCTCTTAAGTTGCAATTTCTCAATTTCATGATTTTTTTTCATTTTTAAAAGCGGGGTATCTTAGGTCAGGTTCAATAACTAACTCTCAACATCAATTCTGCTACTACCAGCGCTGGTGCTCCTGATGCAAGAGACTCTTGCCATGGCTCAAGCAATCAACTATAATTATATATGCTTTGCTGGAGAGAACCAGACCTGTTAGGAATAAAGTAGCCTGTGAGACTTGTGCTAACAGACGACTCACAAGTAACCAGTACAATATTCAACCATCTTCGGTTGTTGTGACTGAAGGAGGAAAAAATAAAGCTTCAGTATTAGAGCAACAAATCAAGCATGCAACACCAGCACAAATTACAACTCCAACACCACAGACGGTCCGGCCGCCTTGAAGGACTTAACAAATGCAAGCGGCACTACCGAAAATCCAGCACCGTTCAACGTCAACAACAACCAAGGGAACATCCAGTCTCTCCTTACTTTTACCAACATAACAAAAGTAACAAATCTTAGGAGAGATGCACTTGGGGACTGAAAAGAGTACACACAAAGCATTTCCTTGTCATGATTTTCATCATGTTTGGAGAACTTATCAATCAAACAACTCAATCCATGATGGGACACATGTGTAGACGAGGGGAAAGAAAAAATACAGGGAACGCTTACCACTACTTGTCTCAATGATAAAGATTCGGTGAAACGTTAATTAACTCAGGTTGTTATCAACATCGTCCCCGTCAAAACACTCAAGGTTGTAGGGATTACTCATCATGAAGTTGTCCATGCTCCAACAATGATCAAGGATCCTGAATAAAAATCCATAAATACATATGGTCACGTCACTCTTCAAGTAAAAATGGGTTATGCTTCTACTGCTACCAGATTTTACATAATAAGAGAATATCTAGGACTTTCAATAACGAATAAAGCAGTATAAATACTCATGGGAACAAATGTTTCATTAGCATACCGATCACCTATGAGGTGCAGAGCAAGCCATGTATGCTCCATCTCACACTGCTTGACAGCCTCGCCGCCAACGTCGACTTTGACTCCAACTTCCATCCAAGTTCTTGCTCCAGCCACGACACATCATCAAAAACCAAGAATACAGAGAGACTATGATATCTCCCTTTTTATCTACGAGAGGATTAATTTCTATAGACATGATAACTCTATCAAATAATGTTATGTCTATTCTAGTGGTGGATTCCAAGTGAACTACACTTGGGGACTGATCATTTGCATGAGGCTTCTCTTCCCCAACACATTAGAAGATCCATCATCTCTGAAAGACTGGTTATTCAAATAATCAGATCGTTGATAGAAAGTTCGAATAAATCCCATTCACTCCCTGAAGACTTGACGCAATAATTTTTTATCAAAGTCAATTGAGTCATTAAGTTCAATAACATATATATGAATTTATAATTCAATTAGCTAGGCTACAACCTCAGCATCAAAAGATGAATACTCATGAACAGAGGATTCTATGTCTCCTCTAATTGCTTCTCAGGGATTAACATCGATTAATCTACCCATATCAATGTTGACTGCTAACCCTTGGCTCGATGCCAATGCACCTGCATTGCCACTCTTCGGGTACACCACTCTTCTACCGGCTGTAACTCCTTACATCATCAACTCCGTGACGAAGCCAGTCTATATCAAATTCGAAGTTCTTGGACACCTCTAAGTGGTATACCCAAGCTATTACGTACTTAGTCCCCTAACTCTAAAAAAACGTACTTATGGGTAAGGAATATGACAATACGTCCTTCACAAAAGTTATTCGTACATGTCTCTGCTACAACATAAAGAAAGGGCACGTCAATCGAATACACGAGGTAAGAAATATGGCTCTTACACTAAAATCTACAGAATCAAAAAATTTATACGGGATTACTAATCAAGGATGTTCACGCATGACAAGTCGACCTAGAAAACTCCAAATTAATTGATTCTTGCTTCATATGATAGCTTAGTCTCTAGGCTTTAAATTTTGGGGTCAACTACTGAAAACAAACATCGGATATAGTCTTTACATCCTTTGCACTGAATGATGTGCAAATAGAAATTTCTAGACAGGATTCAAGCTTACCACGTCGTATCCATCTCAACATCTCTCACGCTTGCCAACCTCTTATCGTGTCTAACCAACTTGGTCGGACATACTCTTTCATGTCAACATTTTTTTTTTAGAGATAACATCTTCACATCCCTGGAATAGAAAAGTGGTAACATCCTCAACTTCAACTACTCCTCCTACAACAAAACAAACTCTATTTGTGAGACATACACTCACGTAACAAAAGAGAGAGAGACAAGGCAAAGATTACCTCACCATCAATGAACAACTGATACTATATAGGTCGAGAAGAAGATAGATACTAAAAGAGGAGAAGGGAGTTGCGTTGATCGGTCCAAAATAGGGAGGTTTTATACATCAAACAAACTTACCAAATCCGAGAGGGAGGAGGATTACTCCCTTGACTGTCCATCCAAGAATGGACCTCACTTTTCCGTCCAAGCATGTCTCTCTTTTTATTCGTCTTTCCAAGTCATGATTTCACCTGTCCAGGGCAAGGTTCCTCTCACATGTTTGTCCAGCCATGCCTCTTGCTTATCCGTCCAAACAATGGTGTATCACTTGTCCGTCCAAGCCTTGGAGTCTCACTTGTCCGTCCAAGCCATGCCTTCTCTCTTGCCTGCCCAACAATGTGATCTTGTGTGGTCGTACTTAAAAGCCTGAACTACAGATGATGCATCCCAGATGATGATATTACGCATCTATACATCTATGTTGATCACTCTCGACTTGCAGATTTATCAGCGTAATGATAATAGAAATTCAAGTTAACTGTAATATCTAATAATTAAGCCTTGTTATTTTATATTCGTCAATATTAAACCTCGAAATTCTGCAAAGAATTTGAAAGCAGGTGTTCATCCCTGTCCTCTCTCAGGTGACCATCCCTGTCCTCTCTCTCTATTTATGGCCAGCTACATATACGATCAAATTTACTGAATTGATCAACATTCATTATTGTATAAAATAATCAAAATAACACTGGTGTTTACTACAACATTCCCATATATTCAATGGTTTTTACATGACAAATCTCAAGCTCCTAGATGGAAAGCCCACTAGTATAGAGAAATTTTGAGTATTCTCAGGTGCCCATCCATGTCTCTCTATATGTATGACTGAATTTATCATAGCAACTAAATATATGGTCAAATTTACTGGATGAATCAACATTCATCGTTGTACAGATCATCAGAACAACATTGGTGCTTGCTACAACATTCTCATATGTTCTATATGATTTTTACATAACAAATCTCAAGCTCCTAGATGGAGATCCTACTAGTGCAGAGCAATTTTGAGTATTTTCAGGTGTTCATCCTTGTCTTTATATATGTATGACTAACCTTATCAAAGCAACTACATATATGGTCAAAAATTACTTAATAAATTGAACAACATTCGTCATTGTACAAAATCATCATAATAACATTGGTGTTTACTACGACATCCCCAGATATTCCATGATTTTTACATAAAATCTCAAGCTCCTAGATGGATTGCCCAATAGTATAAAGCAATTTGAGTATTATTTAGGTGCTATATTCCGCAGCTGAATTCCCAAAATTACCTTATGTCAATGTCCATGCTCAACTGTATGATGTAGACTTACTAAAATACTTATACAACTCTGTATAGAAGTATGTAGCAAGTTACATATAAATTTACTCGACTAAAGTACCACAGTTGTGTTTAGATACCGATTCAAAATTATCCCAAACAAAATTTCATATCTTCTACTATCTTAATCTAGCCCTAGTAACTTCAACCCTTGTTCAAGGAGGAAGCTGATGTGAATAGTGTAAAATAATTCAATTTAAGTCTTTGAAAACACTAAAAAAATGAGTTCGCAACACTTATAAGCGTCTCAAACGATCAATGAACACTTTCCAACCCTAATTGACAAAGGAAATGACTCAAAACTGGATTTGTACACGCTTATAAGTGTGGCAAATATTTAGCCACGATCCTTCTGCGTCTTAGCTAAGATAAAAGTCTTTTCTATCTTAGCTTGAGGACAAGCTCATCCGTCTTAACTTGACTACAAAATTCGTTTGTCTTAGTCTCGGCTACATGACTTATCCGTCTTAGTCTTGGCTACAAGACTCGTCCGTAGCTCCTAAATGAATTGTCCACTAGCAGAGAGAAGCTCAAACTTGTTACAAGTGCAATAATTCCGCAATTTAATCCATTGAACATGTTCCATATATACATATTAAGACTCATATTGAGTAACATTGATTCATTATTGTATTCACAATATCTATGTAGACCTTCAGTACTTGAAGTCTATGTATGAATAATACAATATTGAACTCATCCTTGCCAAACTCTCATCTGAGTTTCATGGTCCTACTATTGCTCTATATTCGTTAAGGCTCTCACTGAGTAATATTGAGGCACTCACTACACCAAATTTTGCGTTTAGTAACAGGAATATGATGTTGCAAAACCGGGTTGTAACACTCTACAACCGTTAAAAAAGGGGGTGATACAAATTTTAGCAACGCGCATGTTGTCATTACTAATTTGATGATGCAACGGTTTTTTAACGGCCACATCACTGTTACTAATTTTAAATTTGTAACATACTTAAAGCTGTTTCTAAATTTGTACATGTGTTGCGAAAATATTGACCAGGTCAATGTTGACCGACTTCCATTTTAGCGGCAAAAAATTATTATCAGATGTACGTTGTTGCTAAATTTTTACTGATGTTACAAAAATATTGACTAGGTCAATTGACAGACTTCCATTTTTCTGTTATAAAATTGGTAACAGTTTGCTGTCGTTGCTAAATTTTTAATGATGTTACAAAAATATTGACTAGGTCAATGTTGACAGACTTCCATTTTTCTGTTAAAAAATTGGTAACAATTTGCTGTCGTTGCTAAATTTTTACAACCTAAGAAAAAAGAAGGTCGGTCTTCATTGACCTAGTCAAAATTTATTTCCCTTCCATTTTATATTACCCTGCAAGTACCCTATTCCCTGGAATAGTTGTCATTCAATCCAATTCATTTTACAAACATTCAAACTTTTAAACATCAAAGTCATTCTACACAAAGAAAGGGAAGCAAACATTGTTCGAATCACTATGTTTATTGTTTTGTTCAATGATACTTAGGTTGCTTTCAGAAGTAGGACTTATAGAAACATCTCTGATAACTAAACTCAAACTATTTTCTTGGTTTAGCAACTGTCAGATGTAGGATATACTAATCGTCTAATGTTAAGTTAACATATTAATCTAAGGAAATGCATTGGTTTTATATGATTCTTTTTTATCTATCTATCTTAGTACAACATATCAGATCACAACAAAACCTAATCTATGCTAAGTATATAGGTAGATGATTCATAGTTGCTAAAACAATAATGATAAAGTTATAAAGTTCCAGATCAGAAATGACGAACCTGAAGGAGCCCAAACATGATTAGACACCACCAAAAATGGCTAGAGTTGTGCAAAACCAGTATCGACAGCTTCTTCTCCTACCAAAACCTGAAAGCAAACCAAGATCCACTCAGAACTAGTCTAAAAAACAGAACTGGAAAGAAAAAAATCTAGTTTCCATAATATTTGCGCAAGCATCAGAATTGGAAGTTTGAGCATCGAGGGTCTCAAAAGACAAACATGGAAATACATTGATCAAAGTAATACTATATATATCATAAAGTTATCAACCATACACAATACCAAATCAACTGTTGGAAGAATCTTACCATGTGTATTGTCGTTGTCTTCAACACTTGTGAGATGGTTCTTCTGATGCTGCTATCGAGTCCAACTTCTAAGTTGCAATACTGTAGTTTCCTTCAACAATTGGTACAAAGTCAGCAATACACTCTTAAGTCCTAACAGAGACATGGTTGCGCATGATGTAATGAAGATCACATTAGAGACTTACCAGAGCAAGTTTACCAACAACAACATGACCATTAAGCGTAGTACTTCGCAAGAAAGTGAAAAATAAAGGTTAATATCCATAAACTTCTAACAAATAATACATGCATAAAGAAATCAAGTAGTTACCAGAGATTGTTATTTCTCGGGTGTCTACTATCGCTTCAAGCAGACCTTAACTGCAGTCACCTGCACAACTACAAACATATATATACACCAACAAAAACTACACACATACACAAATTAAAATTCAGACAAAGATATATTAGCATTCAAAGTCTTTTTAGTTTAAATTAAATACTTCCTTATGCATAATTACATAAGAATCTCCCTTGATAGTAAATATTACATCAGAGTTCTACTTATGTAAGCATGTGCATTGAAGGAGGAAGGTTGTACGTACAAAGAATTACAGACCAACAACTATGACTAGCACCGAAACATCCATTCAGGTTGAAGCCATCAGTTGATATCCCAAGTGTCACATTCCTTGGTTCCTCGGCAAACTCTGGTGAAAAATTATCCGCACATCGCCAGGCTGAAGAATTGACTGGATGATGCATAAATTTATATCTGACTGTGCTTGTGAATGCCAATACATTGCCTATGCTATCCATGGTATACTATATAACCTTTGCAGCCTTTTTATCAATAAAAAATGTCTTAACATCTTACGAGCAACTAGCGTAAGCTTCTTCTCATCATTAAAGACCTTCTCATACCTAAGTTCTTGACAAAATGGACACTTCACCAATGATGCATGATCCTTCCAGTATAAAATACAAACATTTATGCATGCATCATAGGTTATGTAGTCCATCTCTAGTTCTTGGATCAACTTTCATATATCAGGGAACTTAGATAACAGCGTGTTTTCATCGGGAAACAACTCATTAAACAATTCTAAGAGTGAAGTGACACCATTGTCTAAAAATCCATATTGGGTCTTTATATTATTAAGTTTTATAGCAGCATATAATGGTGTCTTTCCTTTAGGACATGAAGGGTATAAAGGTTCTCTTGCACGTTCATATAAAGATATTTTTTCTTACTGCTGCTGCTTTCTACACCATTGTGAACCTATTATGCATCCCAACATTCTCATCTATACTACAAGTAACATCAAAATCCTCAGCAACACCTTCTACATTCTCAGCTAAATTTCCTATATTGTCAACTGCAATTCCTACATTCTCACTAGTCCTGTTATCCTTATGTGATTTTTCCCCATGAAAATACCATGTTGTATAAGTCAGATGAATACCATATCTGAGAAAATGATAATCAATTTCACTTAGTGACTTAAACCCTTTACCATTCTTACAACGTGCACAAGGACATGAGAACAACGTATTTCCACCACCATTTTTATGCACAAATTCTATGAATGAACATACACCTTTTATGTATTCATCAGAATTACAGGCACAATTCATCCAACCCTTATCAACCATAGATGACATATTTGATTACCCTACAACTCTGATAACTAAAAACGATGATATCTATGTCAAAATTCATACAACATCTGTATACAACATCTATATAAAGAATCAATAATAATAACTATCAGTATATGTACACATCATCAAATGTTTTACATCCATTGAAGTGATATCTACTTCAATTATAACCATACAAGTGTTCAATTGTCTTGATTGGAGAACTCTGATTGGTATGTTAAAGATAATTGTTTTCGATTGATTACCTTGTGTACTTTTAAAGCTACATTGTAATTGTTAATGTTGTTTGGTGTAGTACTACAATATTATTTAGAGAAGGACCAACATGCTTTATAACACAAAGTAAATCGAATTGGTTTTGTGGTTCTTTCAGGTGTTATGGTTATCCATTCCATAAACTTGATATCTGAATTGAATAAAAAATCACAAGAAACTACTAACCATTCTAATTTTGACAGAACTAATCCAAGAAAATTATAACACAGGGTGAATCGAAAAGAAAAAAACATATTGCAGAGAGTTTGAGTTGAGGTTTAGGTTTAAAAAAACAGAGAAGGAGAGAACTCAAGTTTATCTTGATTTGTTAGTTCCATAATCACTAAAAACCATTCAAAATCGAAAATAATTGAAAACCCAAATCTATCTTACAACCAACTGACCTAAAATTAAACCCAAAAGATAAAACTAGAGCGGCGATTAGCAATAACAACTGCACCAATATAAAAGAAAGATGACCTAAAATCCCCAGATGAGCGCTTCAATTCCACCTGCAGCAATATACATGAAAGCCATTAACAAACATAAAATCCAAACCTAACTACCGATCTTACAAAGAAATAACAATATTAATGGACTTACCAAATAATTAATTCACTTTTACTTGGTTGGGTTTTAATGGCAACAGAGTTTTGTCAGAGCAGTTTCTAGATCTAGATAGAGAGATAGAGAGAGTAACGAGAGTAAAGAAAAAAATAATAAACTTGTGGTTAAAATTTTACAGTACGACTTTGGAAGATTAATTCCCGCTCGAGTGACAAAAGGGTGGAAACATATCGTAAGTTACTTAGTTATTACAAAGTTTGGGCGGAATAAAACTAAAAGGTGTTACCTTACACATGCATGTCTCACACGATTTCTATACACCTGTCTCTAATAGTAACATAAAATAGGACGTTGTGAAATTAGTAACAGGGATGGTTGTTACTAAAATTTAACAACACAAAATTTTGGTTGTGGTTTAGTAACGACTACATTTCCGTTACTAATAGGCTAAAATGGTGTAGTAACTACAATCTGCACAGTATCGTGTATATAGTGTGTTCAATATTTGGGGACTATGCATCGATAACGCATTTATTCCACGAATAATTTATTAAACTCATTTGTGCCTACTCTCAACCGAGTCACATAGATCTGTCATATTATTTTTTTTCCTATGTGATCATCTGCCTTGATCATTTATGCCCAAGCCTGCGTCAAAGGTATATCTGAAAAGCAAAACTTAGCAGGGAATTAATGTAGATGGTGGTTTTATGTAAGGGTTAAATAGTAAAGATTCTTTATCTAACACCCAAGACGCAAGCGAATGGTCCAAAGACCTAAAAAGACGTTTTTACATCAAGCCCATCAGATGCGATTCTACACTTCCCATGTACAACGTCGTGAGATGGGATTAATTGGTGATGAATCTAGGGACAATATATATATCAAAATATTAATGTAGATGTCCTCTATAACATACTAAAAAATCATATAAATCGGACAAACGAGCTAAGAGATACGATTCAAACATCCAACTAAGTCATAACTGAAAAATTCATGATTTCTTCCTGACTTTTTCCGTTTTATTTTTTTTAGGTCTTGAACGAACTCGAAACTCAAATCCTTCTGTGAAGGAGGTTTCTGGTCTTCTGGGCATCAAAAAGTTCTGGTAGATCATCAAAAACGGACCCCGTATGAAGATTTTATAGCGTTATCAGTGAAAACCCTAAATCTGAATTCTCTGACGGCGAAATTTCACAAGAATTCTCATGTCCGTCCAAGTCCAAGGGGCTGATATCCCCTTACCTTGTCCATCTTAGGTGAGACAAAGCTTTTCCTTCTTAGACTACTAAGCTTGTCCTGCTTTATAGCAATGCTTGTTCGTCTTATAAGCGTTGCAAAAGATATAGCCTCGGTTCTTGTCTGCCTTGGATGGATATAACCACGATTCTTGACCATATTAGATATAGTCACAGTTTTTGTTCGTCTGAGCTGGATACAGTCACGACTCTTGTTTGTATTAGTCAGGCTATGAGCCTTGTCCTTCTTAGGGAAGATACAATACTTGTGCGTCTTAGCTTTAGCACAATACTTGTACATCTTAGGCCTTAGATTCATAGATAATGTGTCTTAGCATTAACGCCATACCTAATGCGTCTTATGCTTAGATCCATAGATAATGCGTCTTATAGATCCATAGCTAATACGCCTTAGCATTTCTCCTAATCTAATTCGTGTTAGACATTAACATCTAATACTTATTTATCTGAGTTTGCTTCACATATGCAAGCTTCAGAACCCTAACTTGTTTAATAAAGGCCAAACTAAACTTCACTCACATATATGCGCTTATGTTCATCATGAAACGCTTATTTTTGCAAAGCAACCATGTCAATGCAAATTGACCTAGTTGAACACACTGTTCCTCATAAATAAAATATATACTCATCAAGTTAGTCAAGCAAGACAAGTCTTTAGTCAAAAGACTAAGCAAGTTTTATTCGACTTCACATTAGTAGTGCTTAACACTACAAAAATTACACGAGACATCAAAGTGTCACAAATGGGGGGATATTCATTAGGGTATTGGTCTGGCGGCATGCAGTGGATCCACAAAATAGAAAACTCTGGAAAGTTCGATTAGCAGTTGAGTAGAGGATTGGTGGGTTGAGCAACCGTCTATTCAACCTTAATCGAAATGGGAACAATTAATAACACTTTTTCCACCTTCTCTACTTCACCACTACTCAACCATTGACACTTTCTTCCAGGGAGGAGGTCAAGTGAACGGTTACAATAGCTATGATATAAATAGATTTTCAATATTGAAAGAAGTTTTAGATAAGACAAGTCATAACAACATTGAACAATTGAATTATTCAATTTTCTCACATACAAAGAATTGTTCATAGCTATCTTCTTATATCCTATAGAGTCTGATACTTTGATCTCAATCTTTCTCTTACTTTCCTCCCTAAGACCAACCCTTCTCCTTCTCATTTTTGACCGAAGCAAGACTGGAACGGCCATTGCTTGGTTTAGGCTAGGATTGTACAGATTGATCTCTTGAATCTAAAGAAAGTACTTCAACATTACAAACACTACGATAACAATCATACATTACATATTAAGACCATTAAATAAAATTTCCCTGATTTTCCATTGTTAAAGCATTGAACACTGAATAACAGTGAAAAAAATTTCTTAATTTAAATTACCAAATATGGAATTATGCTTATCTGTGGATAGTGAGAGTCTGGGACTGTATATTATCTTCCATATCAAAATTATTATATAATAAAGCTAATAAATGATATGAATCATGTTTTATTAGCACCATTCTCAATATTGAGTGCCTTCTTTTTTCAAAGCCGAAATTTATAGAAGACTACATTTATATGGCTTTGCTACTCTACACATTGTAATAAGGACTGATTCGCTATCGTATCGGCCTACATAGACAGATCCAAAACATTGTTTCTTTTTTGATAAGGGGATTGCATTAAAAGAAAAATATTGTGCATTTTACATGGTAAATCACAAAGACATATTGCATAAATAAATTTATTTATATATATAGATGCATAAATTATACAAAAAGATACAGATAAAGTAATGATGAGTGGAAATTGATATAGATACATATCCATCCCCCCATTAATATGATGATCATTACGACCGTTAACTAATTTTGAAACCCTTGTAACTTCATCAATCTAATTTATATATTCAATTAAAAGTTAAAATAAATGGTGGATTTTTCGATTTTTACCTAATAACAGTCATTTTGAAGGATTCATTAGTGTTTGAACTTTTTCATTCATCAAATCTTCGATTTATGGTTGAACATCTTCATACAGAATCAATTGGATTCAATATAAATCGGTCTGATCTTGTCACTCTTGACCTTGTTATCTTTTAATTAAAAAAGTATACAATTAGCTTGATATTTTTGAGTACCGAAGATTAAAATTAGGTTGAGGTTTTGTTTTTCTTTAGAGAAGAAGAAGAAAGAATGGAATGAGTGAAATAGATTTAGATTTTTTTTTTTTGAATTAGATTTAGGTTAGTGAGGAAAGGTAATAACATATAAACCTTATAAAAGGATATATTTGATTTTTTATTTTAGATAGGTCCTGTATCCACATTTAGGACATTTAAATTCTATGTAGCCATTAGAACGAAAAGAATACAATATCAATAATAGGTTTCTTCTTTTTTAAAAGCCGAAATTTGTGCAAGACTATGTTCATACGGCTTTGCTAATCTATATCAGTTTAATATGGGCCGATTTGATGCCGTATCAACCTATATAGACATATCCAAAACTCTTTTTTTATTTTTTGGTAAGGGGATTGCATTAATAGAAAAAAAACATTTTGCATTTGACATGTTAAATCGCAAAATCATATTATATAAATAAATTTTTGTATATATGCACATAACTTATACAAAAGGATACAGGTAGAGATGTAAAACTGGCCGACACAACCCATTAAGATGCGAGCCCAGCATGCTAGGTATCGTGCTTTTCCTGGCATATTTATTTTATATTTTTCAAAATTAATATTTTCTAGATATTTAGATATTATATGTGTTGTTGTAGAAGTAACTCAACACTACACAAAATGTGTTGTATTAAACTGTATTGTGTAGTGTTTTATACATATTATGACCTATTCTTTTAGCGTGATATGTTGTGTGTACCGATTAGTCTGGGCTAACTCACGTGTTGGTCTAACTCAGTGTTGGGATGGACTTTGCTTGTGTTGCCACGACCCAATTTACACCTCTAGATACAAGTAAAATAATGATGAGTGGCAATTGATATTTGATATAGATACATATCTCCACCATTTAATGATCGGTCTTGCTACTCATCTCCCCCTTCTTCTCTCTACTCTCCTTCCTGATGAGGTGTAAATCCATGTGACACTAAAATCAATGAAACTTAAAAAACACGTCATCCACAAAACTTAAAAGAAAATCTTAACCGAGACTTTCTTCTGTGTTTCTCCTTTATCGTTTGCTAGAATCTTCTTCATCTCATCTTCTGTGTTTCTTCTTTCTTTTAATGAAAACCATGATCTTGTAGTAAAATCAAATTATCTGCTATTAGTAGAACAGAACCCTTAAATCTATATTTCATCTAATTTTTATTTTTAAAGTAGATCTAAACCATAAATTGATTAATTCACCATAGGAGAACAAAATTTTTTAGGTATATTTTATTGATATGGATTAGAATAAGATACATGTTTTGAGATTTATATATCAAAACAATGTAGCAATACAACAAGTATGATACAAATTCATCCATGATGAAAATTCAAAATCAGGATTTAGAATAGGTTTAAGATCATATTTTGGATCGTTAGTTTATAACGATATTGTCTTTTATACAATGGGTCATGTGAAATTTCATCAATAATTTGATTTTGATGTTAGATCTTGTGTTACCTGTTTTGATAGTAAGCCTGTAAAATACAATTGTATTGGAGATGATGGTAGGATGTTAATGATAATGGAGGTGAGATTCTCTTATGTAATGAATATTTTTATATTTCTGATTAAAATCGATGCTCTGGTCTTCTGGTGTAGAGGTGAATTATATCACCATTTATATCAGTGATGAAAAAAAGAAAGAAAAGAAGAAGAAAGAAGAGAACGGAGAAAGAGGAAAGTTAAAAAAATAATATTAAAACATCCTACATCAGAAAGAGAAAATTTAATTATGTCCATATCAGCTTGCCATATATACATACACATCATTAGGGAGGAGATTATAGGTGAATTATATCACCATCAGTGATGAAAAAAAAAAAAGAAAAGAAGAAGAAATAAGATAACGAAGAAAGAGGAAAATTAAAAAAATAAAATAAAACATCACACGTAAGAGAGAGAAAATTTAATTATGTCCATATCAACTTGTCATATATACATACACATCATTAGAGAGGAGAGTAGGGAGGAAAATATCTTTTCCGTTCAATGAATGGTGATCATTACGATCGATGAATCAATGATAATCCTCATCGCTGTCGGCAGTCCCGCCACAATCGATAAATCAATGATAATCCTCGCTGTTGTCGGCAGTCTTGCCACAATCATATGGTAAAGAAAGATAAATGCAACAATACAAATTTCACTTTTGATAAGAACCCTCATATAAATGCTTACACTTTCAATAGAGGGGTTTTTCATATGAGGACAAGATAAGGTCACTAGATAGCAATGTCAACCATAATTTTATGTTTTCTAGTGTTTATTGACTAATGCTTTGATATGTAGGAAAGACGAAGACGAAGAATACTACTTTCACTAAGAAGAGAGAATGTTCTTTCAAGCTTCAATTTGAGACCAACAAGGAAAAAAAGTAGTTCTTATCTAGAGTTGTATGTTGTTGTCACAATCACCTACCACCAGAGAGTTTGTTAACGTATCCTTATGCGGCACGGCTCACCGAGGAAGAAAAGTTCATCGTAGATTCTATGGCGCAAAAACGGGTGAAACCCATTGATATACTCGGACACTTGAAGCAAAGAAACCCAAAGAATATCTCTACTTTGGAGACCATCTACAACGCAAAAGCCAATTTGAAGAGTGAGAAATGGAAAAAAAGGGACCAAATTCAACAACTAATGTACTTGGGGAGAAGCACAACTACATTATGTTCCATGAAGAAGATGAGGATAAGCAAATAAAACATCTTTTATTCGCTCATCCCGAGTTTATGAAGTTAGCATGGTGTTCCCATCAAGTGCTTATAATGGATTGCACATACAGAACTAACAAGTATGAGCTCCCGGTCTTGAATTTTGTTGGGCAAACTTCTATCAATTCCCGTTTAGTGTTGTCTTTTGCTTCTTGAGACACGAGAACGAAGAAAGTTAAATTATTCTACGTGCAAGTGAAAGGATATACCCCTAAGGTGATTATCACCGAAAAAGAACAAGCCTTGATGAATGCCATAGCAAGGGTATCCCGGATGCTCATAATCTTATTTGCACGTTCCACTTGTGAAAAAATATGCAAACCAAGTGCAAACCGATTATTCAGCCAACAAAAAAAAAGCGAGATGGAGAGAATTAAGAAATTACTGGTACCTTAACAAGAAAAGGCCAAAGAAAAATTCGAGGAGGATGACAAGTTGGCGGAACTAAAATGGGCTAGTTTCCAAAGGGAGTGGGAAGCTTTGACATAGTCTATCACCAAGGAAGATTATGAAAAAAAAATATTCGTATGTTAGGCTTACATTGGAAAAATTATCCAAGTGTGGAGAAGTATTTGATGGACCATTGGTTAAATCCGCACAAAAAGAAGTTTTTAGCGACATTTACAAAATAATAGAAGCACTTTGATAACCAAGCTACAAGTACCGCAGACTCATCTCACAACCGATTGAAGAAGAAGCTTCATACCTGTGATGGTGAGTTTGTTACGGTCTTCGAAGCGATGCACGATTATTTCCTCCGTGATCTTGATAGAGTTAAAGAACTTTTTGAAAAAATTCGTTGTAGAAAACACGCCATTTATTAAGACGAACCATGGCTCGAAGGAATTTCTTATAAGGTGTCTCACTGTGCAATTGAGAAGATAATGTACGAAGTTAAGCATTATAGGTTGGGCAACTTGCATGGATAAGAACAGTTTGCTTGTCCTAACATGTCAAGTTTTGGACTCCCATGCCAGCATATGATGGCCAAGTACGAAGAAGACGGTGTGATCCCAATTCAAGATATTGATCCGTTTTGGCAATAATTGTCTTTCAATGAACCCATCGTCGAGCAAGATTTTAGTGGATCTTTTGTCGATACCGACAATGGAAGAGCTCTAGCCAAGAAATACTCCATATTAAATCGCGCGCAAAGGCAAATATGGTTGAGTAAGTTGAGTAACTTATTCATCCATTATAACTCAAATAAAGGCAAATTTGGTCATTCACTCAAACAAAAACTAATCAAAACACATCATTTAGTAACATAAGAAATATATGATAGTTTACGGTTGGGTTTGGGCTCAATAATCCAACCGTAATAGCAAATGAAACTGGATACCAATTTACGGTTGGATTTAGGGGTGAAGCCAACAGTAAAACTGGATACCTATTTCAGCCAATATTTACGGTTGGGTTTGAGCTTCCCAACCCAACCGTAAAACATCCTTTGTAGCATTGAGTTTAAGGTCAAATTTGGGTTTAAAAATCGAATTTTTAAACTTATTCAATCATTTTAACTATATTTAAGGTAAATTGGTTCATTTAAACAAAAAAAAAACATGCAAGTACTAGAATACAATTTTTGATGGTCCAGGAATATTTACGGTTGGATTTGGGCCTCCCAACCCAGCCATAAAATTGGTATTCATATCTACGGTTGGATTTTTACTGAAAAACCAACCGTAAGTCTAGCATGAAAAAAATGTCAGTTTTACGGTTGGGTTTTGACTTAATAACCCAACAGTAACTCTGGGAATTATGATACTGACAGTTTTACGGTTGGGTTTGGACTTACGAACCCAACCGTAAGCAATCATTTTTTTTTGTTTTTTGACATGATTTTTCTATGTTTGATTTCCAACTTGAAATTTGTACAAATAAATCATGATTCCTACACAAATTTAGCTACACAAATCCTGTTGCGCTTGAAATTTAGCGAGACTAAAGTAAGATAAAAACTTCCTCATTCTTTCTAACTAAATTGTACAACATTTTTCCATTAACTCTTACATAAACTAAGAAAAAAGTTCGAACTAAAATTCAAAAGATTAATTCGTCGCAATAAGATATAATCCTCCCACAAAAACAACCAAGTTCGATAAAATTTTGATATTAAAGCTAGCATTAAGGAGAAGGAGGAGGAGAGTATTACGACCACCACGACGAACTCTTTTTAAGGCCGTGCTACCACGACCACGAGTACGAGGACCATCACGACAACCACGACGACCACGACCTTGCACATCCTCGGTTTCATCATGTTTGTCTTCATCACTAGGTTGCGGCTCAGTTTGTCTAGTAGTCGCACCTCTTGGATCAAATCTACTCCTCTTTAAGCTCCGCTCCGACTCATTGTCGTTTGATTCATGAAGCTTCCTCATTTTATGTTGGAAGGCCTTTTGTTGATCGACCGTCATAATATCACATGTACTTATGCATGGAGTCATAGTCTCTTCCAATGCAAGTCCTTTCTTTTTTTAGTCACACATGAAAACAAATATTGGTTGAGTCTTTGGCAATACATCTTAAAAAAATTAATAACATAAGTAATTTACGTACCAAATTGAAATATGCCTTTTTCTAAACATCAATGAGACCATCTCCTGTGTTGTTTCCTTGGACCCTTTAAATTATTCTCATAGATTCCAGATCCATATTAATCACATTGGGATGACCAAAATAGCGATACCAATCCAAGTAATCTTCTACGGCCTCTTTTGTGCCCGGAATTGGATTTACCTCCTCCATTTGGAGTTGGTATTCTGGTTTATGGTGGTTGTTCCAAACCGTGACCGAAGGCGTTGGTATGTAGTTGAGCACGATGCTTGGGCCTTTGATCATGGATCCATTCACACACAATTTAAAGGCTTTGATTGTTACCTTGGTTTGGACGAAGCCATATTGGTTGCACATCACGAGGGTTGCACATCACGAACCCAAACAGATGATACAAAGACCCGTTGTAGCCTGCCACGTCAGTAAATTGATGTACATCTCCTTCTTCTCCATCATCATTATGTTAATATTCAAATAAGGATCAAACACCACATATTCTAAGGTGAAAGCATCAATTTCACTCCTCTTCTTTGCTATATGAACTTCTTTCCACTTTGACTGAGTACCGGTGAGTCTGAATTTCTTTCCTGTAGGTCCAGTAAAATCACAGCTCCACTCCATCTTAGAAGCCAGGCTCGGAAAACGATCATAGACTGCCTATGAAGATAACAAATATTAATATAAGAGAATGCACAATTTTTTTTTGAAGTTAAACATTGAAATTCACCTAATAAGTTACCTGAAGAAGACCAGTATTCCCGGCAATCTCAGTACCTCCAACCATCGAAGCTTTTCTAAGATTGGCAAGTAGGTAAGCAAGGGTGGAAGTGCCCCATGAATACTCATGCGTCTTTTGGAGATCCTTCAACCACTGTGGAAAGTCAGCGTTGACCCTATTTCTTGAGTTGTCAGCGAAGAAGATGGTACCAAGCATATACAACATATACGCTTTGGATGTACGCATAGCTCTAGTTTCATCTATCACGACCCCATCCTTTTCCAATTGCAGGGTTCCTCCAAAATTCTCCCTCAAACTACGCAACAAGATCTTCTTGGTCATACCTAAAGCTTTCTTCGTTGTTTCACCCGGTTTATCTCCAGCAACCAGTTTAAACTCTAACTCGGCTTATGTCCTCTCCCATCCAAGTGTGTGTTTAACAAGGACACAGAGATCACTCCAAGACATGTTGTTATCAAAATATTAATTTACAGGTTTTCCTTCAACTTCTAAGTCAAGAATTGACTTGACATCATCCGGCGTTATTGTTATCTCGCCGAATAAGAGACGCAACGTATCGGTTTCAGGTCAATGGCGTTCCCTGAAGGCTGTGCACGTAAAACTGCCATATTCCAACATAGAATTGGTAATTCCGGGAGCTAACCATATATCATTTACGAGATCATGGACGGCTTTACATTCTTCAGCTAATGGCCAATGTTGAGCCCTTTGACGAACCAATTTCTTCACGGCCTATGTATGATCTTACAAAGAGTACAAACAATCTTTTTTAATCAAAATCATACCAAAAATTTATAACTTGAAGTTAAACAAAGAAAAATTTAACAAAACAAGAGAAGTTTTTACATTATTACCCTAGTCTCAACAGCTTTGGCAGCCCATGAATGTGGATAACCAAATAATATTGCAGACTTATCTGGGGCCTCACCCTAAAGTTTCTCATTCTTATTCTTAGGCAACAACACGTCTTTGCCTTTGGGAATATGCTTGCCTTTCGGTGAAGGTTTCTTCCTTGGATTTCTTTCCTTCACTTGAGGTTGAGGCGAAGCAATAACAATTTGTTTACCTTTGCCTTGATCAACAAATTGTTATCCGTCCGTCTCTTCTTCATCATCATATTCTTCCTCTTGTGGTGATTCTCTAATCACAAGTGCACCTCCACTTACCACCGGTAGATCTTCGAAGTCTTAGAAAACATGGGATTCCTCTTGGGGTAGTACTTCTTGTCTAGAGATACCACCCCTACCTCAAAATTCTTGTTCTTCTTATCGTCTTTCTCAAGCCTCTATTATCTACCCCTAAATGAACTTCGTGGCGAGGGGTGGAAGTGCGATCAATTGGTGTTAAATTATTACCCCTCTTGTTCTTGGGTTTTGCGCTATCCTTATTCCTACAACATACAAGCAATACAAATTGAAAACACAAGTTATATAATTTCAAAACAATTCAACACAAACAATCAAAAATTTGAAAATTCAGAATTTTTTACGGTTGGGTTACACATATCGAACCCAACCGTAAATAATCATCAAAAAAAATTTGAACTACCCAGGAAAATTTACGGTTGGTAATTGACAATCGAACCAACCGTAAAAAAACTTACGGTTTAAAAAACCCAAACGTAAATGCCAATTTTTTTTACTGCAAGTGAATTTACGGTTGGAATTGAGAGTCGAAACCTACCGTAAAATTTCATCTTCATCTTCTTTATTCAAATTTATGGTTATGTTTCGAATAACCTAAACGTAAAACAAAAAATACCCAGTTACCTTTGGGATCCCAACAGTAAGTTCTTGAGAACTTATATTTACGGTTGGAATTTGAACAGAACCCAACCGTAAAAAATTCTGGAAACCTATTTTTTTTCTTTGAAATCAATCATTCTAACACATTACAATCACAAAAAGGAGAAAAATAACATGGGTTATTATCGAATCATACCTCATATACACCATTTTGCTGGGTTGGGGAGTTTGATTGGCTTCACCATCGATTTGTTCTTCAATTTCTTGATTCGGTTGGTTTGAGTCGTTTGATTGATTTTGATTCAAATCACTGCTACCTTCTATACCTTTAGTAGAATTTTTTTTCCTCTTTACTATAATGTTTGATCGACGATTATAAATTTTTTGAATCGACAATTAATCGAAGACGATGACTTTGATGGAGAAGAAAATGGGGAGATTACGGTTGGGAGCAGTTTTAAAATTAAAAATGAAATAGATAATTATGATTTTATTTTTTTGTTTAGGTTTTAATAAATTAAAGGGCGAATAATACTTTTTATAAATTGAAAGATAATGTAGATATTTATTATTGTCATAAGATATCTTATATCCAACTATTGGGTTACCTTAAACCTATAAAAACCCCTCTGTATAAGAATTCTATTATAAAGGACGAAACAAAACTGAAGTCGCTAAAAGTGGCCTCTTTGATCAGGCTTCTCTTTCTTTTTTAAAATGTTACCAAATTTTAAAAAATACGTTCCAGTTTCAAGTTACACTTTAAACTTTCATCTTATGTTCGTCCGTAATTAAATCTGCTTCTTTTCTTTTTCTTCATCGAGTTGTGGGGCCAGTGAAAATGATATGCACGTAAATCTTTTTTTTGGTGAACCAAAACGAAAGTCCAATGTATAGCTTAGCTATGAATAGATCCAATTAGTTGAGCAATCCCCGATATAGTAGTATTCCTCTCTCTTGTTCGGTCTCATGCATGAGTCATGACTGCTATCAAAGAATTAGCTGTTATCGGATCTTCACCATCGTCGTCTGCAAAAGAATCGAAACCTACTGTGATTACATATGAGTGTTGTATGTGTGGTGATTATGGCATACCTAATGAACTCTATCGGTGCAACCTCTGTTCCTTCAGATCTCAACACAGGTAGGTACCAATTTCGTAAAGATTCATTTCTCGTACAAATTCGATAAATTTCTTTCGTACCTTCCATTTTCAATCTGGGTTTTCGTTTTACAACGTTATTCTCTTATTTTCTGATTCTGGGTTCTCTTTCTTCTTTCAATTTCATCAATTTCTGATGCTGGGTCCTCAATATTTTATCTTGAAACAGTAGTTAATAATTTGAAATTTACAGATATTGTAGTAATCTATATCCCAAAGCAGAAACTTACGAACTCTGCAACTGGTGTCTGAAAAAAGATGATGGGTCAATCATAACCACTGGTCACCATGAACAGAAAACATCAGATAAACGTTCATCACGATCAGAAAAAACGATCACGATCAAGAATAGTAATCCAGTGAGATTGAAGATTCAGTTACGAAGATGTAATTCTCAGATACTGAATAACAACAATAATAGTAATGATCCAGTTAAAAAGCAGAGATGTTTAGAAAGATTGTCATCATCATCATCATCATTATCATCACCATCATCTAGTGGTGTTGGAAGAAAGAATAATAATAATAGGATGATGCTCATCTCTAATGCTACAGAAGAATCTGAATCATTGATCAGAAGAACAAAATCTGAAGATATATCAAATTCGTCATCATCATCTGGAGTAGTCAAACAAGTGTTTAGAGGTAAAGCTAGAAGGTATAAACTCTTGGAAGAAGTCTCTAGCTAGCGCACATATTTTGCAAAGGTATGTATGGTAGGTTTGTCGAGTAGGATCGGTTATCAGGTGTGTATCCAACGGTTGTAATAACATAACAATAAGTAGTTGCTGATCAAATTCGCTAGTAGCTATTTTGTGTGTATGCATCAAACGGTTTGTTCTAAATTCTAATAGTAAAACAATGAAAATAGACGACACTAGATATTTTATTACTCCTTCTTGACCCTTGCAAAGTCAAACCAAATGAACGGCAAAAATGCTCGAGTCAGTGGGGCTAAAGATTAAGATGCAAGAGTTTTTAATAAAACTAGGAGGACTTGGGGGAGGGTTCTGGATTAGATCAAAAGCAAGTTTTTTTTTTGAAGCATAAAAGCAGTTGATATCAGTTAATTTTTTTTTTTGTGTCATTCAGCGATTATAGCCCTATCTAAAATTTTGGATACATGGTAGAAGGGAGCCAAAATAGAGACACAGACGCTAGGTGTCGGATGATCTGTAGCACTACCATCTAAATCAAGACTTCGATGGTGATGAGTTTCTGTTTCCGATCGGTAGTTTAGTTTGCAGTCTATGGTTTTAGTGTTCACCTTCAGCACTCCGTGGTCTTTCACAAATTTTCTTATGCAGTCCAAGGTGCATAGACCATAATAACTTCCATTGTTATTTCTCATAAACAGAAAATTAGGTACCTTGAAAACAATGAATATTTTTGATCGTTAACTAATCATTGCGTTCGCTGATAAAAGGTTGTCTCGGAATAGTTTTTCATGATATCATGTGACCCACTACTATTAGTCTGAGATTCTGAAGCTCACTTGGCCTGCAAAAACGTGGGTTTTAAACAGGCCATTTGTTTAGTATATCCGACATGCTTACCCTTTGGAATCTCAAATTCCATTGGCTAGTGCGACTACCAAAGTTCCACGAGATTGCACAAAACATGAATCATGTGCGGTGCAAATCCTCTTCCCATCCCGCTGGCTAGTGTTATGGTAAGAAACCTATTACTAAGGCCGCATGATTTTGTTTGAGGGCTGCAAAATACTTTACAGTGTCTAGGAAATGGGTTAGTGAGTATCGTAATAGACAGTAGAGTTCTAAATTTTTTTCTATTTTTTATACAAATTAAATCTAACCTATCTTCAAACCAAATCAAAGCTAATTATATATACATAAATTAAATCTACTATTTTTTTCCTTATTTTTTCCTCCATAACCTCTATAAAGAAATCTTAAATATATCATACCTCAACAATCAAAATAAAAAAATACCTCAACAACTAGATAATCTTCAAACCATAACTTCTATTTGATAAGAACCGATAAACGCTCAATTTTTTTATTGATTTTAATTGCTTATATTTAGAATTTAATTTCACTTTCAGAAACTAATTATGGATAGGAACATATGAACTTTTAGCCGTTATACGACTAGGAATTTATCATTTCTCAGCCATATGCTAGTACTATTTTATTGTTTACGACTAAGAAATGAAGAATTCTTAACCGTAAATGACTCTGAAAAATAAATAAAACCTGTGACACAGTATCTAACCGTAGAATACATATTACGACTGGGTCATAGTCTTGATTCCTAGTCGTAAGTCTTACATACGGCTAAGTCATAGTTGAAATTCCTAATCGTATCTTGGTTTTTATGATTTCTACGACTAGGAAATGATGAACTTCTAGCCATAGGATGCCCTCAAATGAAAAAACGGAGATAAGGGGCATGTGCCCTTTGTTGATTCTAAAAGTTAAACTAAATTCCTTAATCTAATCTAACAACTAACACTTAATTAATTTTGCTAATTAAGTTCATCAACACAAATTAACAGAGGCAGTTTAGTCATTATCAAAACTAATACGACAAGGGGTTATTGACTTTACTACTAAATAACATTTTTTTTTCTTTTTTTTTTTTGTCAGCCCTCAAAATTCCCATCCTGCGGCTAGGGGTGAGCAACGAGTAAAATCTGTGGATTTGGTACCATCTACATTCGGTCCATATAAATAGCATGCGCTGGATTTCTATCTGACGGGTGGATAGATTGGATGCGGGTGAATCCACGGATTTATATTAAATTTTTTATTTTAAGTAAGATCAAAGCAAAACTAATAAAAATATTATTTAATCAATGATGTATAATATCATAAATCATCCTTAAATAAATATCCTTACATGTTTAACTAAACCCTCTCCGCCTCTCTATTAGCAACGTGTAAACCTAAAACTTCAATAGATGAACAATACAAAATAGATATATTACTGAGTTTAAATTACTAAATTTATCTTCATACTTTGCATAATTATAAAATACCTTTAACCTAGCGTGTGTGGATGTCCAATGGATTTCTAAACATGCACCCGCACCCGATCTAATATTTAATAAATTTTTAATAATGGATCCATGTCCAACCAACCCATAAACGGGTTGGGTGTCCACCCGTCTAATTAGATAGATTGGATTGAATTGACGAATTTGACCACTCATACTCACCCCTACCTGTGGCCCCAATAACAGGTTTGTATGGTAAGCAATGTTGGAAATTTGGGTTAAACAAAGGATGAAAAAATCACACAGAGATTGTTGTACTTCTGACTTTCAAGGCTCTAAAAGATTTCTTTTAAACGATTATTTCTACCCTCTCAATCAAATTGGCGATTACAACGGGTATGCGAAATAATACCTTAAGGATACAATGAAAACCTGACAACAACAAAATTGGATTCAATGTTTGTACCCCTTGATCCAACCAAGAACACAAGAATGTAAGTTTTTGATGACACTTTAGTAGAGAGAAAAAAAGATTGATTTTTATTATTTCAATTGGGAGAATATCCTCACTACTTATAGGGGATTCATGTCTATTAGGGGATACCTCTTCATCTCCAATAAACATTTCCAATAGCCATTAATGGTGGTTTATGGGAAGAGACGTGTCTGTTCAATTGTGAACAAAAATTTATTAGGTTTTTAAAACCAGAAAAAAAATATTCCTCGAGACGATATCTCGCACTCTACTAGGGGGAGTTGCCTCCTAAACCCCCACAACCTGACCTGTCAGGTCGACCACAGCCCGAACCCTCTGTCATCGCGACAAATAATCTTGAAAATATCCAATAAGCAACACATATGTTGGGTTTTTTTTAGCCCGTCTGCTCTTCACTCAGACTCATCTGTTCTACACTCCTCTGCTACTTCCACTAGAGGTTGCTACTTGTTACCTATTGTGTAAGCAATTATCTGCTAATTCTTTTCATCAGTTGATAGATAGGTAGTTTTTTATAAATGTCTATCAACTAATGGTACAAGACAAGAAGAAATGAGCACATAGTTCATCATTTTAGAATTATCATAACGTGGAAAATTCTGGTCGGTGTGGAGTTTGATGTTAAGTCCGTGGAACGTGGTGCCTTTACTCCACCATTGCATTGTAGGGAATTCGCCTATTAATCTCTTGATTAGTGGAATGCTCGGCCATTTTAAGTTCATTGTTTCAGGAATTTTACCCACTCGAACCAGTTTACTTACTGACATATTGTTGGAACTATGGCACTTAATACTACTAAAAATATTTTTACAATTACAAATAAATTGTAATTCAACCGTAGAAAACAACAGATCAGAAGAAGAAGAAATAAAGTGTAATTGGGGTCAGAAAAACTTAGTGCCATTAACACAATTAGCACCTCCGCATGCTACAATGATGTTGTTTATTTCCCCGAACTTCAAAAAATTTACTTTCTTGTTGATAACAATAATTCAAACTTTTAAGAAGTTACAAACTAGATCGCTGGCTATTTTATCAGTCTTTGGGACTTAAGGATCCGAAAAACAAGAATGTTAGACAAGAATATGATGAAAATATAAGTAGTTTCTGTATTTGTATAAATTTGGTGACTGAAATTAAAAGAATAAATCTGTTCGGAAAAGGTGCTAAGTCTGTATAAACATGATCAATGTCATACGGAAAAAAAATCACTTCGAAAATAAACAAATGACGTATAGTTATTTGAAATTTTAAAGTTTTTATAACTAATGTCAATTTCACTGTAATATAGTGATAAAGTTACAGGATAATAATAGTATAAATGATCTGAGCTCAAACTTCATCAGCATTAAATTCTTTATCAATTAAAATAAAAAAATATTATAATTGATTGTGCAAAAAAGGTTAGAAAAATTGGTTTAGGTTTCTTAAAAATTATCACGATGCGAAAATAGAAAGTTAGAAAAATTATTGAGTTCTGTGATCGAGGCGAGGGTCATTATGTCCTTAAAGACTAATTCGTCCTTGCATACGGTGCTTACAATTTTACGGATGTAGTCTCCAAAGATACACCGATCACGCCTTGTAAAAAGTAGCGCTACAATTATACTCCGCCTGCGAATTGACGGATTTGCGCCTTTTGTAGATGATAAAATATCGCATCTATCCAGTAGCTGGAAGCCATCAGTGTATAACTGAAAGCTAAAAAAAAATCTAAAGTCAAGATTGATTATCATCTGAATCATGTGACGACAGCTAAAGTCACAAAGTAGCAGCTTGAATTATACAAACAAGATTACAACTATAAAGAATGAAAAGTTGGAAGTTGAGAAGTGAAACGTCTGAGTTAATGTTCTGACTATATATCGGAAACCTGGATTCCAGAGCTGGAAGAAATAGAGTTATTTGTAGATGACAAGATGAGCACCTGAAGAGATGGAATATCAAGAGTACATATTAGACGTCCCCAGGAAGAAGCGGAAAATATAAAGTGATCTGCTGGCCCCCTACGAATACGTGAAATGTAATTAGTCTCCACTGGTCACACAATAAACATGTGGATCTTCTCTTGTATATATAACCAGTAAGGTTCATTTTTTAAACAAAGGACATTTTCATCAATAAACTTAATCTTCAACTTCTCTCCCTTAATTGTTTTTTTCTATTCTACTCTTCTAATTCATCTCTATTAACGAGTTTCATAGCCCTAATTCTAGATTCTAGATTCCTAATTTAGGTACAGAATCAATCAATTGTCAAAGCAGCTTATATCTAAATCGTAATATGAATCTTGTGAAGGTATGAAACCGAACCTACAAATAACCGCACTTCATTGGCGTTAGAAAAATCATAGAAATTATTATTTTCACAAGTTTTCATGCTTTAATCATACTTTCTAACATCAATTTAGCATCTAATCTTTAAATTCACTTATGATGAAGTGTTATGTCCATTTTATAGAGTTTACATGTACGACATTGATTTTTGAATTTTTTATTTATAATATATATATATTATGTATGTTTTTAAAGAATAGATGAATATGATTTTTTTTTTCAGCTGTGTAGAATTCAGATATGATATATTATGTTTTCATGTTATATAACTTATATTACAACGATTCAATCATGAGTTACTTGGATGATAACAGAGCAACAATACGATTGCTCAAATTAATCAATAACTTTGGTGATTGTAATGAGAAATCAGTCTGTCACCGACTTTAGGGAAGTTTTTCATAAATTTTTAATATCTCTTGATTTAATAAGTTAATATCGAAAAATTATACGCATAGCTATATTTAATTGTTGATATATGATTTAAGATTTTAATCTAAGTGAAATTTAAGTTTATATGTAATTTCACAAAATCTTGATTTCGCCGTTCTGGATCTGATTTCCGGTGACTATCCTGAAGTTAAACTTACCTGAGTAGTTAGATCTATGGTTGTTTAGTAACAATTGATTTTTATTTCAGCTATCATAATAGTTTAAAGACTATTTTTTCGGTGATGTTAGTGAACCAACATTTTTCACCTGATGCATGTTTTAATCCATGAATAATATATTTATTTCTACATGCAAAAATATCGCATGTATCTTATAGTTATCCCATTAAATTATATAAATAATATGTATTTAAAATGCTATTTATCAATCGTTAATGATCAGGTTATTAGATTCTAAAGTATTCTCAATTGTAACAAACAATATATCTATCTCACATCTAGTCAAGGTTTTTCAGATCTAATTCATTTTATAAAAACCTTAAAGTAAATTATCAATAATATCTGACCTATATATACGTAGCTAATGATTATTTGTTTTTTGTGAAGATAATGCATAAAAGACTGCCACCTAGATCTAGTGTTACCTCACCACTGAGATTTGTCATTGAACCAGTTATTTCATCTATAGATGCAGAAATGAAAGATCCAGGTTCACCTCAAACTATTCAAGGGAATATGAATGCGTCCTTAATATCTGTGATCACTTCTGCGAAAATAGAAATTACAGTTGCAACTGCAAAAACAACAACACATGGTATTACAGCTCAAACAACGAACCAGATCCCAACAGTTGTTTCATCTTTGATGATGTTGGGACCAGATGAACGGCCACATGGCATATTGGTTGGATCAATATCATCTGTAAAAAATAAAAAGTAACCAGACAACCACCAACACCACATCAGGCAACAATCAATATTCCACAAGATATACTGGCGGAACTCCTCAGATCCATCAAAATATTGGATGAAAAAGTCAATAAACTAGAAATACCAGTGGTATCTTAACCGACATCATCTCATCAAGTAATCCAAACACATGTTTCACAGAATCTTTCTTCCAACGTCCCACCATTACCTGAATTTCGTAGTTACTCACAAGTTCACTCAACCCACCATATAGGCATTTCAATTCTAACCAAAATGGAATTTTACATAAAGACATTATCTTGGAACAAGAACCAATCGTCACTGCTATCAGTACAACTAGAGAGTCCATGGAAATGAGATTGGAAAGGAGATTCAAATAGAAAGAGAATAATATTAAAATGTTAATCAGTAAACGAAAGAGTGATCCAACATTCATATTTCAAGATGGACCACTATCAAACCATATCTGAGAATGTAAATTACTTGAAAATTTTCACCTACCATCATTTTCACATTTCAAAGGAGATGCAGATCCACATGTACATATAATTTATTATGAAAAGATGATGACTTTTCTTCTGGATAACATGGTGATCATGGCAAGGTTCTTTCCATCAAGTTTACAGGATGAATGATCTAATTTTTTTTAAGGTGTCTACCATCCAATTCAGTGTAAAAATTTAGAGATATAAAAGAACAGTTTATCCAGAACTACTCCTGCAATATTAGACAAGCAGATGTGAACAACAGGTAAAGGTGGTCCAAAGAGATGGTGAAAGCTTCACAGACTACCTCTTAAGACTCAAAGCAGTTGCAGCATCTATAGACAAAATTAATGAGAAATTACTATGCATCATGTTCAAAAAAACCCTGCTACAAGGATAAATAAGAAATTCATTTGTTGGAACTGTTATCAACTCCCAAGAAGAATTGTATAGAAAAGCTTGAAAGTTTGTGAGACGACAACAAGATAACTTGAACATAATATCCGAGCATAAAGTCCATCAACCATCCAAGTTGCAGATCTAAATGGAAACCACTCTCCCATGTATGAAAAACAACCAGCTAAAAGGCGAATTTTTAGAGAAAAAGATAATAAAAGGTGGAAAGCAGAATCTCATAAATTCACCAAGCATAACATTACACCTGAAACAATTCTTCAATACATGAGAGATAAGGCATACTTTGTGAATCCTAACAAGAATAATAATAAAGAAAGATGAAAAACATATTGTGCTTATCATGATGCAAGAGACATCATACAAATGAGTACAAGAGTTTAATCAGATTCATTTATAACCTAATCAAAGATGGCCATCTAAAAGAATTCATCTAGCTGGAAGCAGGATCAAGTTCATGATGCAAGTCTTCAGAAAAAACATTGAAATGATGCGTGAATGGATACATTATACACCAAGAGACGAGGCAAAATATGAGCTCAAGATAAATAAGAAATTTTTTGAGATATTTATGAAAGGAATACATCCTAGATGTGAGAAACTCCCCTACATCCACCTGACATCACTTTTTCATCAAAAGATCTAGCTGGAGTGACTTTGCCACATAATGATTCTCTAGTTGTTGAGCCGAAGATAATCAAATGGGACTATAAAAAAATCCTTAATTGATTAAGGATCCACCTGCAAAATCTTCTATCTTCAAGCAACTAAGAAAATGGAATTGCCATTAGAAGGAGTCCTGAAGAGCAATGGTTCAATAATTATAGGTTTTAATGGTTCTAAAACTTACTCGATGGGTGAAATTATGCTAACTGTGAAAGTTGGACCAATCTTGGCGAATGTGGTCTTCTTAGTTATGAGAACTAGATCATCATACAATGTGATTTTACGGAGAGAATGGTTGCATGAATTACAAGTTCTATCAACCATCTACCATCAGAGGCTCAAATTCATGACCACGATTGGATAATATGTCATATCTGAAAATCAAGTTGTGCCAAAAAAAATAGCTATCATATCAATAAGATAGCAGGACGCGTAGCATCCAACAGTGCCAGGTAAAGGGAATATGAAAAGCTGAAATAAAAGTAAAATATGAATACATGGCGAAGAATCAACAACAAGTGATAGTTGTGAAAGCTGGAGTAATACCACGTGGAGTTATGAAACCTGAAAGTTGTATATATCACATGGAAACTATAAGACCAAAATCTGCAGAGAAGATCTGGAACTAGAGGATAGTCAACTGGAACCAAAGAGTAATATTCTGGAGTAAAAACTCTACACCAAGCTTTCTGTCAAGATGCAAAATAACCGAGAAAATATCTGGAGAAAGAATTCTCAAAACATCTATTAAAATTTAACAAGTTTGTGAAGAAGGTATTCAAAAAAAATCAACAAGTGTATGGAAGAAATGAATGAAGGACAAAACAGAGAATTAGCGAAGTATGAATATATCAACAAACAGTTCATCAGAGAATATTGAACAATCTGTGTTAGGTCTGAGCCACCAAAAATGAGGTAAACCGATAAAACATTTAATTATAAACGAGATAAATCTCTAATTTATTTCTCTCTATCATAAATTAAATTTTTTTGAATAACCAAGTAACATCAACAACAAATAGACTGATATCTAAGGAATTGATGGCTGAAAACTAGAGAATCATCAGCTGAAAAACTAAAGTTGTTAGCTAAAAACATACATATAACTGATAACTGGAAAGTTGTCAGGCTGAATAACTGTTAACTGGAAAGTTGTCAGACTGAATAACTGATAGCTGGAAAGTTTTCAGACTGAATAACTGATAAATTATTAATGTACCTTGAAAAACTAAGATATGCTACAAATAGAAAAGATTTGTACAATCGGAAAGTTATAATTAACACTTCAGCCAGTCTTTGTGAACATGAACAATATTGTTCGAACAACCTAAAGGAATAACGATAAAGCTTAAATTCTAAGCTTTTTTACTTGCGAATAACGACAACACAGTTCAAGGTAAAGAGCCAAAAAAAAGTTATTTAGTATAGGAAAGTCAACCTACAACGAAACACTTGAAGTGTTGGATAAGATATGGAGTAGTAACTAAAAAGAAGAGTCCAGTAAATCACATATATTCGAGAAGGACCAAGAATAACGAGTAGGGAAAATAGTTAAAAAGTATGACAAACATGTTCACCTGAGCGTGATCTATCTGAAAACTCAATAAAACTATATAAAGCAGCAGTTTAATAGCGTCACTGCTTTTTATAGTTTTATTTTTCTTTAGCTTTATAGCTTTTTATAGATTTGTAACCTAGTTGCTGGGACACGCCTAGAAATATGTTGTAACCATGTCGGGCACAGGACCTAACAAGACACGCACCTGACACTTCCCGACATGCGATGGACAATCCAAATCATATGTCCCATAAAAGTCGATATTAGACACTTTATGGATACCGATTTGACACTTTTGGATGCACCATAAACGATTCATTTTGTTTGGAAAACTAAAATAAACTAAATGTGATACTAATTTATTCACTTTATAGCCAAATTCAAGCATTATTCTTGAAACACTTGATCGATATTTCATATAACTAATTTTATTTAATTAGTAGTCAAGTATTTAAAAATAACAAAAATTATTTAATTGAGAAAAAAATCGTAAAATTTCATTTTAAACGTAAAATACATATATAACGTGTTCCCGTAACCCGTTTTTTTAGATTCACGTGTCCCCGTAACCATGTCGTGTCGTAAATGTATCTCTTGCTCATATTTGTGCAACATAATTTCTAGCTTTTTAGCTTTATGATCTAAAATTAAATAGCTAAGTCTATAATAAAGTTTTGAAAAGTATGTTTATCTGTTAAGGGTATAAGATGAAAAGACCCCAAAGTCTGTCATTCCAGGTAAACCTAAGAGTTCAATATTGAAAAAAAAAATACAATGGATCTAAAGTTGAAATTTATGTGGAAACACAACTACGGAAGCTGGAACTTCATCATATGATCATAATTAAAAAAAAAAAAACAGAGAAAGATGAGGAATAGAGATTATTGGAATCATAAGTATGCTTAAAATTTTCTTTCAAAATGTCAGAAAATGCAAAGGCATTTGGGAAAGAAAAAGAAACTAAATGGTCGACCATGTGATTATGAAGTTTAAATATTCAACAAAACCCAAGACCAACAACTATGTAAGCAAAAGAGTTAAAGGACCTATCCTGGTGAGAGAGTAAATCGTAGTTGTACTGATTTCCCAAAAGCGTGAATCAACAACTATGTAATCAAAAGAGTTAAAGGACTAGTAGTTTGACAACACGAAGGGACCCTGGCCAGGTACCTTGAAATAAGACATGTCATAACACCACTATAGGAGATGGAACTGTAGTCTTTACAGAGAAGGTGAATACCATAAAAAGTATGGAACAATGATAAAAGGGACAAATTAAGAGCATAATTAGGATATGTAATTAAGAGTCTAACTTTCGTATCGGGAATAAATCGAAAAAAGATAGAACTTTGAAAAAGTTGAAATACTAACAACTGAATTTTTAAAGTTAAAAGCTAAAAGAAAGAATAAAAAGTACATAACTGTGAGACGAAGCTGAAAATGAAAATTAAAATCACTTAAGAGCAAATAATTATAAGTGCATGTGTGAGAGTACTATTATCCATATAAGTACATAACGGAGAGCACTATTTTCCAAATACCAAAAATGATCAGTTGAAAGTTGAGTGGAATAAATTACTCAACATATACATAAAATAAATAAAATACAAAAAAATATATATAAGAGAAAAATAAATAAATTGGAACATGAGCAAATGTGACAAAATAAACAAATCATAGTCGAGAAAAAAGATCAAAGGAAAAAAGATTCAATTATCGTTTAACATATAAAGTTATAAGGGAAAAGCAAAAAGTATAATCTGTAAAGACTAAATTACAAAGTAAATTACGAAAGTTCTGTGCATATGGAAGTTATATCTAGGAGAGGAATCATTTTCATCAGAGTCACTATCAGAATTGTAAGAAGTCTCGCTTGAAGAGATGCCACTCGAATGAACTTGAGAAGCAAACCGCTCTGAAAAATCAGTTAGTGGCTCAACAATAACATGAATCTCACCATCTAAATAGGGTTCAACAAGAGAAACATCAATAATTTGAGTAACAAATTGAGAAAATGAAGCCCGACTAGACAGATCATCGAATTTAGGAGATTGTGGAGCTGAATCAAATTTGGTATGGAGCAGATGGTGTGGCTTCTTCTTGTTTTATCAAAGAGATGTTATATTTCAATTGATTAATCTCCTTGTTCTTCTCAAATAACTAACAGACTTTTGAGAAGAGCCTAAGAAGTCTGAGACAAAAGTAACTCTGATTTGAACTTCTTTATCTCCTCGAGAAAATCCTTGAGTCTCAACTTATTATCATTACTACGAGCTAAGGTACTATCTATATGAATGCCAAGCTGAAACAAGAGATAAAAATATATGAATTATTAAAATAAATAGTGATAATAATTAGTGGGTGGTTCAAGGTTGGCGCGGGTAAGGAAACGAGATTTTGGGAAGATGTTTGGATTGGGGATGAAAAACTATGTGACATGTTTCCATCGGCATATGAGGTATCAAGAACCAAGGATTTTGCAGTAGCACGGATGTTTGATGTAGTTGATGAAGGAATAAGGTGGAAGTTTATGGCTAGACAAAGATACCCTTAATCCATTTCAAATGAAGTTTCAAGTCTATCAAATCTTCTTTCTTCTTTCTCCTTTCAAGGAGGGGTTTCGGATCGTCGAATTTGGAATGAGAATGACAATGGTCAATACACGGTTAAAGATGGTTTCAAGATCGAAGAGGAAAAAGATACCCCAAATTTCACAATGGACGTTGTATGGAGTCGCAATTACCCTTGCAAAATTAATTTCTTTCTTTGGCTACTTTCTCATGATAGGGTAATGACTAAAGATAAGCTTATTCAAAGGGGAATGGAGGTTTTAGTCTTTGTTGTTTTTGTGACAAAATTGACGAGACTAGTGAGCATCGTTTTTACGATTGTTGGAGGACTCGAAGGATTTGGGACTACTTCACTGAAGGGGCTAGGATTAATTGGATTCATAACATCAATGTTACTGAAAACGTGAGTTCTTGGAAATTCAATTGGGGAGACGATCGTCTTAGTCGAATATGGAACAACATTCCGGTAGCAATTTGGCGGTGTATTTGGAAAGAGCGAAATGCTAGGGTGTTCGAAAACAAAAGGAAAATGTTGGAAGGTATGATTAGAAATGTTAAACTTCAAGCTTTTTTTTGGGCCGAATCTAAAACAAAAATGTTAGGCTTAACCGTTAATTTGATCGTTGCTCTTTGGGATTCTCTTTTTCGGATCCCTTGATTGTATGTCTCTATTTTAAGTTTTGAATTCTAATTTTTATGGTCTCTTATATTCATTGGGTTGAGGTACTTTTTTCAATGGATTTTTCTTTTTTTTCGATCAAAAAAATTAGTGGGTGGTTCATTGAGGACTAAGCATGTCTTAGACTTTTACAAATAAATATTCAATTTGATGGATAACTACAACATGAAGATCTAGAGTAAATTGTATTCAAGCGAAAAAGGTTCAAGCATTGGTCGAAAACATGCATTGAGGTATCCAAGGACATGATTTCTTTATAAAATGAATGATGATGCGTGTGGATATCCTGAAACCGAATTAAAATAATTTTTAAAACTAGGTCTGATATCCCTCGTTCCAACACTTCCACAAGCAAAAAACGGCATATAAAGCGAAAAACCATCACCCACTATGCTACTCCTCTCTTTTAAGTTTTGGATTCCACTTCTCTTTTTCTTTTTCTTTTTCTTTTCCAATTTCTTTTCTATCTAACGTGAAATCATTACCTACTTAGAAATGAATTCTGGATTTCACGTAAGACTTAGTCTCTTCCAAAGTCTAATATGACATAACTATGAAATGTGAGGAAGGCATCAACTAAATAAAACCCTCGCTTAAGTTAAGTGCAACCTCGTTTTAAATTTTCAAGTATTGCCCAAGTGATGTGAGTAATAAAAAATCATCTTCATCTTCTGTTTGTTTGTTTCTTCCCCTCTCTTAAAAACCGCAAGGTGTTCCTCTCTCTAAAACTCATTATTGTTTCGGATTTTAGTTTCTATATATTCGCTCCGTTTAATATTTTTTCACTTATCATAGTTATTATCATCATCAACAACAACGATCTTCATCGATCACAATCTTATAAAAAAGAAAACAATTGAGATTGAAGTTTTTGTTCTTAATTGGTTTGATTTTCTTAAAATTTCAACTCTTATTCAATCTCTGTGAGCAGGAACTATCTCAAAAATCAAAAAAATAATTTTTTTTAATGGGAAAATATTATGATAAAAAAAAAACTAATAGTAGTCGGTGAATAAAAAGTAATCGAAAATAATGTTGTAGGAAATTATGAACAAAATCAAACAAATAGCAATGGCATAACAAAAACCCCAAATTAGTCTTCATCGACAAGTCCATGGCCAAATTCGTATCCAACTGAAAGTCCGAAACAAATAACAGTCTATTACCAGGTGGAGAAATAATAACAAGTTATGAGGTGGGTTTTAGTTACCACCTCGCATTTAAATTTATAATATTTTAATTTTGGGATTTTAAAAATATTTAACTTAAATATGGATTTTATTTAGTGGAAATGTTTGAGGAACCCAAGTTTGGCTCCTCTCTTTTCTATGAACTCATCGTGGTTTATATATATAGCTCAATCTATAAGACGGACGATTAGAAATAATTATTTAAAATTAATAAAATATTTTCATCTAAATTACTAAATTAACCTTTTATATTTTATGTTTTACCAATAAATTTATAAAAAAATATTTTACCATTTTTTAAGGTCAATTTGTAGATGACGTTTTTTGTGGGCGGCCTTATTCAAAGCAATGGATAAATTTAAGCAATCATAGAAAATGGTCAGTATATTACTACGAGAAAATAGTATTACGAATCTAAATATATACTCCTTCCGTTTTACCAAAAGTGTTACTATTACTTTTTTATTTTAACCTACTTTTAGACTAAAATGAAAAATGATAGTAACACTTTTATTAAAACAGAGGTAGTATAATATACATAGAAAATGATAGTTATATTATCATTTTAAACAATTAGTCTTCACTTTCTTAAAATAGCGTGATTTTAAAAGTATACATGACATCCAACTTCAAGGTCATGAGACATTAAGATGGAGAGGTTCCAAACATGGACATCTAACTTCAAGATATTTGATTGTTTTATTAGTAACAAAATAATTAAAAAAATACTTAACATTTTAGATTGTCCATTTAATTTGTTACCCTAATTTATGTATATTCATTCTCCTCTGATTTGTGACCAGGATTTACGCTCATTCTCTTTTAGTAGAATATTTATGATTATCAAAAATGTGTGAAAATTGGAATTTTCATAAGTTATCTTTATTCCAGGGAAATTGAAATTTTCCTATATTTTTTGCTTCTAATGTTTGTTTTGATATTACATGGGAAATTTGAAATTTTCCCATATTTTTTTCTTCTAATGTTTGTCTTGATATTACATATGAAAGTTGCGATTTGCAACTGATTACTACAGGTGAAAACTACGATTGTCACAGGTATAATTTGTGAAAACTGGAATTTTCACAGATGAAAACTATGATTATCACCGATAGAACTTGTTAAACTGGATTTTTCACAAATTCATAGACTTAAATAATAGAAATCAAGATAAAATTCCATGAAAAAGATAATATTATGCCGTATTTATTTTTCTTTGGGATTTTTCACAAACATGTTAAGAGCAAAAGAGGGTTGACTCCTTGATTCGGGTGAACAAGGTGATATGCAGATTTTTTCCATCACAATTTGATTTTTCAATCATCTCCATATTTTTAGGTTATCTTCTCCCTTGTCATGTTAGTTATCCCTGAATTAAATAAAAAAGACTAGTTAACTATTAGGGCTGCACAGAAACCGACCCGAAAAACCGCATCCGCCCAAACCCGATAAAACCGTGGGTTTTTAAACCGAACCCGCCCGCCACGGGTTGGTATAAGGTTTTGAAAATCAAAAACCCGATCACCACGGATCGGTTTACGGGTTTAGTATAGCACCCGCCCGAACCCGCCCGTATAACCCGATTAATTTGAGTCATTGATTGAGATTAATAGTTTTAATCCTAGCCATCCATCTAACAACATACTTACCAAAAGAAAACCTAATTTTTTCAATCCATCATTCCATCTCGTTCTCTTCTCCGCCTTCACTCTTCATCCTGACCTAATTTCAATCTTCATCAGTTCATCTCATCTCGTTCTCTTCTTAGATTTTGATTAAGTCAAAGTTCAGTTCACTTGTCTATTTAGTATCAGGTTTGATATTATATTATAAATACAGACTTTACCCTTTCATCTTCTCTTCACACAAATACATTCTTATTATTCAGCGATTTAAACTCATCGTTTCTTCAACACCATTCTCAAGGTAAAATAGTTTAATCTCGGAACTTTTAATTGCTGTTGATGAATTTTTCTTTCTGATTTAAGGTTAGTTATGGATTTGATCATATTCTTATACTTTGAAT
>JAJJMC010025396.1:227126-278071 GCA_023531435.1 Papaver californicum | reverse complement strand
GAGTCTAAATTGTTCCTTTTTTCTCACATAGCAACCACTTGATGTTAAAAGAGCATGTATTCCTGAAGTATAAAATCTTAATGCTCTCTACTTTGAAATTCTGCAGGACTTTGGATATTCGCTGAGACTTACAGAGATCCAAACTTTCTTGACAAGTGTTATTTTTTGAACTTACTTTGATTGGAGATCGAAGTAAATCAACATATCAAAGTCTCTCTCTTTCAACAAATGACAAAGGTATACATGTACATGGAATTAATGTGAAGTTAATAGTGCCGATGATTTTTTTTTTTTGGAACTGATCCTCAAGCGAAGACATAGCATAACTTGACTTGGGTTTCTGTAATTTGCGGGGTCTTTTACTATATGGTTGCGAATAAGGGAAATTTGAAAACATGGTTGAACCTCACTTGGAGATGGAACTTGATAAGAAATGTAGAAAGCCCGGAGTTGTACAGTTTTTGAAGGTCTCTAATCTTTTACATATAGCATCTTTTTTATATCAATCATTAAAAAATGTATATTTATTCCAGATTAGTAAAATGTTAGCATCTTTTCAGTTTTTTTCTGTCTGCGTAGGCGGGTTAACCCGTAAAATAACCCGAACCCACCCGACCCGCATAGAGTCGGTTTCAACCCGGCCCGCATGTGGAAGGGCTGGTATACGATTTTGAAAATCAAAACCTGGCTATGGACGGGTTGGTAGTTGGTTTTACCCCAAAACCGATCCGCCCGTCCGTTGTGCAGCCCTATTAACTATCTACTTTCATTTTTTTAACACAAAATTAAACAGGATGTATGGGTGAATAATTAATTTGTAACTATAAATAAATCTAATAACATTAACAATAGTAGTCATGGGTGATAAATGGATGTTGCAATTAAGTGAAACCAGTAATGGATATTTAGAACAATTCTTGAAATCGAGTTTAATTCACTGATAGTTCTAATGCTAAATAATATGGCTTCCTAAAATTGTTGTTAGTGACCTTAAAACGTGAATTTTTTTGCCATAACGATAGTGATAAATGGGTTTCTTTTAAGCTTGCTAAAAGAAACAGTTCTAAATACAATGGTAGAAGTGTAGAACAACAATGGTGATAAATGTTTTCTTCGTGAAAAAAATTAGGTTATGGAGGAGCCAAATAAGGCGTAAAAAAGCAAAAATAGATTTTTGGAAGATTTTTAGGGATTAGAATTCATCACATCAACTTATTTATAGCTGTATATATTTTAGATAAATACACGTTTACTAGTTAAAAAATACTAACAATAATTAATGTGTTTAATAAAATGAAAGGTTATTTTAATAATCAATTTATATTATAGTTAATTATGGGTTTTTCGTATATACAAGTTTAATGGTGGGTTCATTGTAAACAGAAAAAAAACAATTTGGCTACAAATAAAATTTCCCTTTTATTTAACTATGACATGAGTGCTATAAACGTTGTCTTAATACTAACATGTCTTAGGAATTTATTTATAGACAAAAACATCAACAACCAAAAAATATTATTCAAATAGCACTTTGCCTAAGCTAAGAATTTATTTTGGCTAGTGAAACTTTAATTCCTTATTTACCGGATATAATTCCATTACCAAATCTAAACCACAGAATTAGGTCTTTAAGATTAACATCAGTAGATTGGATTCCGCCGAAGATGGATTGGGTGAAAATAGATATGGATGGAGCAGCTAGAGGGAACCCGGTTATGCCGGGGAAAGTTTCATTTGTAGGAACTCAATGGCGAGAACTTTGACGGTATTAGATTAACCTCTGGGGATCACTATGACGCTAATGACGGAAACTTGGGCTCTGATGATGGCCACCGAAATGGCGACAAACAAAAATTGGGACAAGATTTACTTTGAATCTGACTATGAGGACCTAGTTCGCCTCATCAAGACCAAAAACTAACCACCTTAGTACATAGAGAGCATGATAACGGAAATCAAAAATATGATGGGTAAATACCAAACACAGTGATAGAGTAATCTACAAGGATGGTAACCAGACGGTGGATGGACTAACAAACCAAGAAATAGACAGAAGTCAGGCGTAGGGCTGCACAAAACCGACCCAGACCCACAATCCGACCCGCACCCGCCAATTTTGACCCGACCCGTACCGACCCGCCGATAAACGGGTCGGGTGCAGGTGATAATTTTCTTTACTCGTTTTCTGGCGGGTCGGGTGCGGGTGACACCTACTCTCATCCGACCCACCCGCCCATCCCGCAAAAAAAAATCCTTATTTCCTAGCCCTTGGATTAGGTAGTTTTGTTTAATCTGAGTCGTCGACTGGAGATTAAAACAAAGCCCTCTTCTCTTCTCTGCCTATTCTCTCGACCTAACTCCTCTACATTTCTCTGCGCCTCCATCTCTTCCTTCTTCTGGTTTTTCTGTCTAGTTGCTTGTTCACATTAGTCAGCTTACTACAGCCGGACAATGTTCTTTTTCTCAAATGATCTCTGGATATGTGTTTTAATGTTATTTGGATTTGTCTATCAGTTTCAGCCATAATCCTATTGATCATGTATTTGTTCCTTGATAGGTATATTGATGTATTTGTTCCTGGATTTGTCTATCAGTTTTTTGCTCTGAATCCTAGTTGCTTGTTCACATCAGTCACCTAATCTTCTTGAACTTGAAGCTCCTGTTAAAATATGTGGTAAAGACTTTATCTTTTTTTTTCCCCTTTTGATTTCATTTTGTTAAAAGTCTTCTTTGAATTGATTTTAGGGTTTTGAGTTGTTTGATTGTTATCATCATGGACATGGATTGATTATATTCAATTTTAATGATTTGGGTTCTTACAAATATGTTTTGCTGAATTGATTGTTTAGTTGTAGATGTTGTACTAGTTGTGTTTCTTGCTATGGATGGATTGAGTAGGTCTAAGTTTTGTGTTCTATGATTGGTAACGTGAATTAGCATAAGCAATGAGATGTTGATTGAATAGATTACAAGGATCGATTGTAGTTTGTGTATTTGACTTTAGTTTCTAGGGAGGCCTTATGCTATATGTTAAACAATAAGTTGAACAATTTTTGTCGATGTATATTTGAGCATCTGAGGGTTGTTGTTGGAACATGGGTAATGGGGATTTTCGATGAATAATGTTATTCTTGAATGAATATTTTCCCTTGCTTGTCTGCTTGATGTTGGAGAATGATGGAATATAGCAAAATATGGTCAATAGAAGGAACTCAAAATCTTGATTGCTTATCATGTCATTGTGTATGCGTTGGATCATTGGTTGAAGAAATGTGAAGTATGTACTATCAATTCATTTATGTCATAATGAAAACTGTATTTTGTAGAATGTAGTTCATTAGTTGGTCAAGAGCAAGAGGTGTCGATCCTTGGTTAACGTATTATGTATCATAATGTTGAACAGATACAAGGATAGATTGTTGCTTGTATGTTTGACTTTAGTTCTAGGGAGATCTTATATTGTATGTTAAACCATAAACTGAAGAATCTTTGTCGATGTATATTTGAGCATTTGAGAGTTGTTCTGGGCGGTGATCCACATCCGACCTGCCGAAATGACGGATCAGATCCGACCCGTCATACGGCGGGTTGGGTGCAGATGAATACTTCAATCACCCACCAACTGTCGAGTCGGATGCGGGTGAGACTAAACCCGATTCACCCGATCCGGTATGCAGCCCTAATCAGGAGGGCTCATACTCGACAAATATATGGAATCATACAACACCAAACTTCATAAACACTGTTATTACTAATGACGTTATAGGCACAACACATCCGCGTATAATTTGTATTTAGTTTTATTTATGAGTTTTATGCGTGAAAAAAAAAGATTACCAGAGTGCTGAATGAAAGTTGAGGACTTTATGCCTAGGCTTTTAAACTTTATATATGAAGACGGATGAGAAATCTTCTTTTATTAAAATCAAAACCTAATTATAGAGACGCGCATTAATATTATGTAATTTCCAAGTAATAGGATAAAAATATTAAATTAAGGAAAACAGTATGCATCTCTTAAATTATTTTCTTTAACAAAGAGTGGAAGAATCATTTATCAATCCTTTTAAGCTCATCTCGTTTGGTCCGATCATTTTACATTCTGCTTCGCATCCATTACCTAAAATAGAAAATGATTATTGATACATATTTATAGGTTTTTAAGTTTTAATTAGGGATGAGCATTTGGTCCAGAATCCACGGATTTAATCGAGATTATTCGTTTTTTTACGGGCGGATATTCGTACCGTTCGCTAATGGGTTAGATGTGGATGGATTTTTGGAATCCAACGGATTACGGATTGGATCCGGATACAATTATGAAAATCGGTTGGACATCAAGACCTGTTAGTATTTTTGTTACCAAACTTCTTTGGTATAAATACGAAGTTAATATATTTGTTTTTTTTTTTCAAATTAGGTGTTCTTTTCCTATCATACTTTGATGAGCTTACAAGATACAAGATCAATATATTTATAGGTGGACATACTAGATCCTAAAACACATCAAAAACATCTTATTTTAAAGGGGTCGAGTTTTTCTTCATGTTCAAATTTGAGTAATTTCAAAGCGTTACACTTAAATCAAATTTCAAACCTTAAATAATATAGTCTTATTTCTAAAACCATCCATAAACTTGTTGCCTTTACTTCTCAGTTATAAACTTAAACTTTAATTATAAAATAAATCTATTGGATTATCCGTATCCAATTCGTTTATCCGTGTATCCATTAAATACAAATCCGTTGGATGCTAGATTAGATGCGGACGTTAAATTTAAAATCCATAATAAATTAGATTGGATGCAGATAACGTAAAAATCGGTCCATCCCGACCTATGCTTATCCCTAGTTCCAATAGTGTCTTGGCAGAAAGTAGAGAACCTCCGGAAACTACGACTTCTATTGTGTCACTTTCAATTCCGTTATATTTGGCCCAAACCCGCGCAGCCCATGTGAAGCAGAGACGAAACTCACTGGATACAGTGTGACATTGAGTTGTCTGTTTCATGTGCAGAGTTATACAGTATATAAGCGTTCCGGCCACAGATTTAGAGGGGCCACGCCCACAGATTTAGAGAGGCCACGCCCACAGATATAACAGAGTGGACAGAGTGGTCGATGGTGTTGAATCTGTTAATAGATGCTTATTAATTTGCGTAACGTTTATGTCGCATTATGGTCTTTTAGATAGCTATTGGCGTACGTAAGTTAAGTCAAAAATAAAACAAAAATGAATCAAGAACAAGTCTGAGCATGATTTTTTTTTTCTTTCCTGTTTTGCTTGTGAACAAGAATGAATGAAGTTAAATTGCTTTCATAATAAATAATTGAATAATGAATTGTCAATGTGAACTGAAGAAGAAGAGTAGATGTTTGTTGCTAGTTATTGCCAGAATTCCCCACTCACAATAAACAAGCACCATTCAAGGAAAATATTATTTAGTTAACAACTTACAGCTAACAAATAATAATTATAATTACTAGCATGTTAATCTTAATTAGTATCTTAATTGGTATTTTAGATCGATATACCTTAACGTGGAACTATTACATACTGTCAGATCTTATTGACTACTAGTTAATTAAGACCATTCAGTTCTGACATATTAAATCTTTGAATAAGTCACTAGCTAGACAAGTTGTGCCATGGATAATGGATGATTTGATATTGCCACTCATATTGACCTCTCAGACGACGATTAACAACTTTGTCAACTAAATTGGGCTATGATTGTATAAAGCATGTGGTTGGGCCTTTATTTCAGCCCAGTATTTATTATAGCAACCGGCAAGAATATAAATTCTCCACAAAAGAATTCAGGTAGATCTCTCATTTATAGAGAGACAGTAACATCATACATCTATATTATACGGATATCAAGTGGAGCCGCTGGAAATGATATCTACCATATTTTACACCAAAGTAAGTAGATAGTGAACTTTACCAAAGCAATGTCTATCCAATGAATGTCTATACCCGTGGAGTTATTTCTTCGACAAACCAACTTTAAGCTAATCCAAAAACACACAATTAATATATTAGTAAGTAAAAAATTTAATTAGTGTTTGGATATCATTTAAGAAGTTATTTTTTAATTTTTAAAAATAAAAAATCAAAAATTAATTTGGATATTCAATTTTAAAATAATTTTTAGAGATAAAAAAAAAGAACTTTTTATGAAGTAAAATGTTAATTTGGATACATGATCTCCAAATAACATCTAAAAATAAAAAAAATAAAAAATTCTAAAGTAAAAACATTTTGCTTTTAATAACTTCTGTTTCTGATATCAAATATCCTATTACAAAAGTGTTTGGATATGAAAAATAAAAATTATAATCAAAAATATTTTACTTCATTATAAATAATTTTAAAATTATATATCCAAATTAATTTTTAAATTTTTACTCATAGAAATTAAAACACAACTTGTTAGATATAAATGTGAAACATCTTTGGAATGGACTGCGAAATATCATATTTTTTGCGGCACAATTGGGTTAATAGATTCGGATCATTGGTGGGAAGTGGAAACCGAATGCAGGACATTTGGCAAATATAAATCATTTTTGACAGTTGAGACAGATCTACGTTGAAATCTTTTATCCACATACCTGAATTCGGTGGTGTCCAATCTGACTGCCTCAAGTTGGGAAGCTCAAACCTATAAAAAACAAAACTAATCAATGTATGTAACAGTTTAGTGTAAGAATACAGACAACGAAATCTTTTTTTCTTTTTTTTCTTTCGAGATGAAAATTAGGCTTATTTTTAAAATCAAAAACATTACGGCTTTATTTTTAGGTCCCACTTATTTTTTCAACCAAATGAAACCCAAGAACTTGAATGCTTTTTTCTTCGAACGCCATTGAATTAAATGAAAATAATTGTATATATCGAGTAGAGTAAAGTTAAGCCCTTTTGATAAAATTCAAACCAACAAATCTGTTAAATAATTTACTGTTTTTAAACAAGAAAAAGTTGAAATTTAAGTATATTTTCATTACTCATGGATTTCACATTTCTCGTCACATTCAAAGCTGTAAACACTAAACAGTAGAAGTTGATAGACTATTTTAATGGCATTTCTCATTTCTCATTCTTCTTCACTCATTCTCTGCTTTCCTCTCCTTTTCAAGCCAACTTTCACTATCAGTAGAGTAAACCATTATTTATAAAACCAGTTCATTTCTTTGAAAACTCGATCCAATCATTGATAGAAAGGGGTGCTTATTTCATATTTATACTTATGTTGTGATGAGCTCACTACTAGCTCGACATATGCATAGTTACATCCCCAAACTTTCCGTAGATCGCTTAGCCCCGTTCATCTCCAGCACAGTGCTCGAGGAGTGAGCTAAAAAAAATGGGTTATTTGTCTTGTAATTCAGAGTCTGCAATCATAACTTGTGATCCATACAACTGGGATATAAAAAACAGGAAGAAAAAGAAGAAGAGGAAAAAGAAGAAAGAAGCCAAGATCAGACAATTTTCTTACAGTGATCTCGAATCAGCAACAAATGGGTTTTCTCCTCAGAGTTTTCTAGGCAAAGGAAGTCATGGAAGTGTTTATAAAGCTGTTCTTGATGAAGGTAAACTTATTGTAGCTGTTAAAAAAACAATTCACTCTTCATTACTTCATCCAGATAATGAAATTGAAATCCTGTCTCGGGTTCGAAGTCCTCGATTAGTAAACTTATTAGGATTCAGTCTCGACGTAAACGATAACAAATTACTAGTTGTCGAGTTTATGCCTAATGGATCACTCTATGATCTTTTGCACTCGAATACTCATCGAATGCCTAGTTTGAGCAAACGCGTCAGGTATGCTCTACAGATTGCTAAAGCAATAGAAATTCTGCATTCATCGGATCCGCCTGTTATTCATAGAGACATTAAATCTTCGAATATATTAATCGATTCCAATTGGAATGCTCGATTAGGAGATTTTGGATTAGCTTTGAGAGGATTTGTTGAAGATGTGAAGCTAAAATGCACCCCACCAGCTGGTACATTGGGGTATCTTGACCCTGGCTACATTGCTCCGGAAAATCTAACTGCGAAAAATGATGTTTTTAGTTTTGGGATTCTTTTGTTAGAGATTTTAAGTGGGAGAAATGCAATTGATATGAATTATAGTCCTCCCTCAGTCATCGATTGGGCGTTACCTTTAATCAAACGAGGTGAGTATACTTCGATTTATGATGCACGAATTGATATTCCTGATGATATATCTGTGTTAAGACAGCTAGCAAATTTAGTTGCAAAATGTGTGAGGTCAACAGCAGAGAAAAGACCTGCTATGTCTGATGTAGTCAAGTGTCTTAGTGGTTTTACTGAGAGAATTTCTTCTCCATTGTGGAACAATCTTAGGAGACGCATGACTAAAGAATCGACATCTGCATCGTTGTCGGCGTCATTGTCCATCGGGCACGACATGTTTGATAATAGCAAAGAGATTATTGTTAAAACAATTAAACATGGTATTAGAACATCATCTTTGAAGAATTACAGAAAGGTCTCAAGTTTTGAACCTTATTTCGATTTTAAAAGCCAACCCTTTACTGATAGAATTCGAATTCGTCGTTCGAACTCTATTGGTTCAATTAGTGAAACAAAAGTGAGTTCGGATACTAATTTGGGGCATAAACAGCTTGCTCTAGTTGAAGTTAAAACTGGGTTGGACTTGAAAATGCCTGCTCTTAGATTAAGCAAATCAAGATCTTTCAGTGTTCTGCAAAGTACGCGACTGATTCACGACAGCGAAAGAGGGTTTGTGTTTCGACTGGTGAAGAGTCCTTATATCAGATCCTTAAATGTAACAAAACTTGTTGTTAGTAATGAAAAAAGTCTCCAGAACAAAATGATTGAAGGGAGGAAATCTGCTTAGTTGTTTTCTTTGTAATTTTAGTAATGTAGTTATTGTTCCAGATGAAGGGAATCGGATCTTTTTCCTAAGTTCGTTCCTCATGCCTCTCATTTCAATCAATTGGAAATAGTAAAGGCTCTGTACCATTGAAGAATGGAATGTATCTTTTTCTTATGTAAGTTACACATATTTATTATGTTATCAGGAATTTCAGCTACAGATTTTCAGCCAACTTTTGTTGTACGATTTGCTAAAATTTTACCCATGCGTAGCTACATACTCAACACCTAGCTAGAGTCATGTATGGGGTACCAGGTCCTTAAATCATGCGTTGTACAGTTTCACATCCAAATTCTCTATCCAGCATGGCTTATCTGTAATTTGTAAATGCATTTTTTGCTAATCTAGCTATGCATAAACATTTAGACTGTGATTGTATACAGTTACTGCAGTTCTTCTCCATGAACTTAGGTTTAGGACCATCCACTTTCAATTTTAAAGCCAGTCGAGTAAAGGGAGCTAGATTAGACGGTAAAGGGATAGCTCAAGGCGAAAGAAAATGACTAATTTTAATATACTTTTTTTTGGGTCCAAACACCCAAAGGTTCGGACACTGAAACTTTTTATTTGTGTTCGAACAATTTAGGTTATGTTTGATAACAGGAAAACAAAGTAATTCTGAGAAATATTAAACCTTAAAATTATTATGTAAAAAAAAATTAGGCAGGTGTTTATCCCTGTCCGTACTTATCCCTATCTTCTTTTTATATGTATGGTCAACTACATACACGATTAAAATTACTGAATGAATCAATATTTATTAATATACGAAATCATCAGAATAACACTGGTGCTTACAACGATTTTCCCATATATTCTATGAATTTACATAAAATCTCAAGCTCCTAGATGGATTGCCCACTAGTATTGAGCAATTTGAATATTATTTGGTGCTATATTTCGCAACTGGATTCCTAAAAAATTACCTTATGTCAGTATGCATGCTCAACTGAGCAATACTGACTCACTAAAAAACCTATATAGCTTTATATAGATGATTACGTACGAATCTATTTGACCAAAGTACCACAGTTGTGCTTAGACTCCAAGCCAAAATTGTGCCAGACACAATTTCATAGCTTCTACTAGCTAAGCCCAGCCTCAATAATATTAATCCTTGCTTAAAGAGACTACTAATGTAGATGGATGAAAAGAATTCAATTTAGGGTTTTTGAAACGTTTAAAAGTAAGTTTGCAACGTTTATAAACGTCTCAAATGATCAAAGAACAGTTTCTAACCCAAATTGACAAAGGAAACACTAGATTTGAAGCGTTACAAAGGCTATAACACAATCATGTGTGTCTTAGTCTACCTTCAAAACATGTGCGTCTTAGTTTTGCCACAAGACATGTGCGTCTTAGTTTTGCCATAAAACTTGTGCATCTTAGTTTCAAGCACAAAACTTGTGCGTCTTAGTGTCAAAGACAAAACTTGTGCGTCTTAGTTTTAATACAAGACTCATGCATCTTACCCTTTCATACTAAGCCTAATCCGACTTAGGATCTAGCCCAATGCCAATCATCTTAGGCATTAGCTCCTAAGCTCATCCACCTTAGCGTTAGTACCTAATGCTTGCCTATTTGGGTTTGCTTCACATACACAAGCTTCAGAACCCTAACTTGCCTATCAACGGCCATACTAGGCCTCACTCATATATTTTATATGTGGCCTTGCACACACATATTTTTATGTGTAGCTTCACATACATACTCTTGTGTTCAACATCTACATAAATATTCTCATGCTCAGCAACATACACTTATTTCTACAAAATAAGTATGCCAATACAAATTGATTTAGTTAAACTTATTGTTCCTTATAAATAAAGTAACTACATATTTTATTTTATTTTAGTCGGTTAAGACTCATCAGGCTAGTCAAGCAAGACAAGTCTTTAGTCAAAATACTAAGCAAGTCTCATTTGACTTAATATTATTAGTAGTACTTAATACGATAAAAATTACACGAGACATCATATGTCACAAATGAGTCACAAATGAGGGGATATTCATTAGGGTATTGGTCTGGCGGTCTATGACACGTGGTGCAACAATGCACCCACTACAGAGAAAGCTCTGGAAAATTCGATCAGCAGTTGAGTAGGAAAGTGGTAGGTTGAGCAACCATCCATTCAACCTCAAACAGAGTGGGGAGAAGTTGTGAACACTTTCTCCATCTTCTCCACTTCACTACTACGCAACCATCGATAGTTTCTTCCAGAGAAGAGTTTAGGTGAACAATTACAATAACTATGATATAAATAGTTTCTCAATCTATTTTAAAAACAACAAGTATGAACAGGACAAGATTTTCGAAGTCGAAATACGAGACAAGTCTAATATCGAACAACTCGATCATTCAACCTTCTCACACAGAGAATTTTTCATAGCTATTCACACCCATTACATCCCACAAAGTTTGATACTATGACCTCAATTCTCTCTCGCTTCCTTCCTTAAGACCAACCATTCTCCTTTGTGACTGAAGCAAGACTGGAACGACCACTGCTTGGTTTAGGCCATGATTGTACAAATGGGTCTCTTGAATCTAAACAAAGTACTCAACAGTACAAATATTTAAGGATTAGACGAACATTCATCCGCTCACCCTACGTTTCCCAATTTACCCTCTGAATTCGTTTTCTTTACAAATAGAGGGATACAATATTCGCTCAAAAAAAATGCTAAACATACAAAACTTCAACAACAAGGATGAAGCAAAACAAAAGGATTCCTAAAAAAAGCACACAAGTAACTTCAAGGTGGTTCGAAGACCACATTCGTCCAATTGATCATGAACATGTTGAAGGTGTAATCGGAAAGCAATAGTATGTTTGATCATTATGGTAATCTTTTGATTGTGAGAAACATGTTGTCCGAAGCTCTACGATTTCGTTCTTTCCATAAGGACCATAAGATGGCAGCAGGTAGAGCTTTAATCACTAGATTTTTGTGGACCTACTTGAAGGGAAAGGCCAGGTACTTACCACAATACCTATCGAATGAGGGATGGTCCAAATGAGCATGAATTCTACACGGAAGAAATTTCAAATATGGCTAGCCACACTACAATGAAGAAGTAGATAAAAAAAATTTGTGCATCATTAATGCATGTATAACAGTGAAAAAGCTTGAATCAAAATCTTGTTCTTGGTAGCAGTCCATAAGAAAAAGCTTACTTTTGACGACCGCACTTTCGACCAAAGCTTTTTAGGCTGAACATGAATAAGTTGAATATCTTCAATGAGAATTTCTTTCAAAAACCAACTGTAACATATTTTGACAGTGAACTCACCTATGTTTTGACCATCTTTCCATACTCTAACATCTGGTGAAGTAGTAGGCATCACTCCATTCTACTCGGGAAGATGAAGCAAGGTGCAATATTTTTTGTAACATGGTCATGAACCTTCTAGTAATACCAAGAACCCAATTATTAGTGTTGATGCTCGAATACATTTGATTAATAGTGTTCATATTCGTAGTTGAAGCACTATAAAATGTTGGGAATTGAATGATAAGAGATTGTTCTCCTATCCAAATGTCATGTCAGAAACCGATTCTGCACTCACCCATAAGAATAAAAATGCAGTTAGCTTTGAAACTTCGATGTGCTTGATGAATTTCCAAATATTGCATCCATAAGACTGATTACAAGGTTTGGTATACCATTTGATTGCGCTGAACCATACTTCAGAACTATTAGTTGCTTCCATAAGGGATTGGTGTTAGTTCCCAGCTTCCACAACCATTTCAGTATCAAAGCTATATTCATAAAATACAATTGTTTAATATCAATACATCCTAGCTTTTTGGAAAGAGCTACTTCATTCCATGCTACTAAATGGTACTTTTTTTCTTCATTTCCACTAGGGCTGCACAACGGGCGGGCGGGTCGGTTTTGGGGTAAAACCAACTACCAACCCGTCCATAGCCGTTTTAATTTTCAAAACCGTATACCAACCGTCCACATGTGGGTCGGGCGGGTTCGGGTTATTTTGCGGGTTAATCCACCTACCCAGACTGAAAAAAACAGACAGAAAAATACTGAAAAGATGCTAACATTTTACCAATCTGGTATAAATCTACATTTTTTAACGATTTCTATAAAAAAATGCTATATGTAAAAGATTAGAGACCTTCAAAAACTGTACAACTCCAGGATTTCTACATTTCTTATCAAGTTCCATCTCCAAGTGAGGTTCAACCATGTTTTCAGATTTCCCTTCTTAGCAACCATATAGTAAAGACCCCGCAAATTACAGAAACCCAAGTCAAGTCATGCTATGTCTTCGTTTGAGGATCAGTTCCAAAAAAAAAAAACCATCGGCATTATTAACTTCACGTTAATTCCATGTACATGTATACCTTTGTCATTTGTTGAAAGAGAGAGACTTTGATATGTTGATTTACTTCAATCTCCAATCAAAGTAAGTTCAAAAAAGAACACTTTTCAAGAAAGTTTGGATCTCTGTAAGTCTCAGCGATATCCAAAGTCCTGAAGAATTTCAAAGTAGAGAGCATTAAGATTTTATACTTCAGGAATACATGCTCTTATAACATCAAGTGGTTGCTATGTGAGAAAAAAGGAACAATTTAGACTCGCTAACAAATTGCAAAATCATCAAAAAAGTCTGGAATTCAAAATATCATCAAAACAGTGTACCTGCTCATGTTAGCTCTCGTTCCAATTCCGGATTCTAGATCACCTCCACATTGATTTTGTTTTACCGCGAAGATATGTGCTTTATCTTTAACTATGTGGATTTTCTTCAAGTTGTAGAGTATAAAAATGAACAGTTAGAAGTATGAACCCAGAGAGGCACCCAGTTAAGTGACTTCTAAATAATAAATATGGCATATAAACATTGGGAACAGAGTAAAGCTTGAAATCCAAACTAACCCTATTTCCTTGTTGCAGCAAACCTACTGCATTCTCCTTTGACCCCTTACATCAAAGCACACAACCACTCACTGTAAGTACTGGGAAAACTACAATTCACAAAGTACTAAGCACGGAAAAGAGTTCACATCTCTTTAAGCAGGTAAACTACACACCGTAGGTATGCGAGCGGGCCGAGGCAATCTTGGCTGAGGAACAACATTTTGCCGAGACTCAGTTGTGACGGAGAGCTAATTTTAACATGAAAAGAAGAATAGAGGTATAAGTGATGAGGCATGCACATGGCTAAGGGTTTATAAAAATTACAAACTGCTAACAAGTACTGGCTTTACATCTGTCCAAGTTACCTTGTCAAAAAGATCAACCGGTGGATTATGATTAAACCTCTTATTTGTGGGGAAATTGAATTCCTATGAAAAAATGGAAGAATCATATTTACAAATAATGAACTCACATATTCAAACTGAAAATTAAAATCATATTCAAGGATCACTTAGGTTCACTGATACAGAACAAAAGCTTCTAATGCTTTACCTTATGGTTACATGATCAAGTAAAGAAATACAAGTTTTAGCTGTAATGTTTAGTTCTTACTTTATCACTTCTACTATAGGTATCACTTACCACTGGTAAATGTGTAAGAACCTAGCTATCTGATTAATAGTTTTATTACATGTACCTTAAGCATTGATTAGCATTACTGCTGATAAACGTACCTTAATTATTATAGGCACAAAATAGACAATTGAGAGTATAATCAGTATAACTTATTACCAACAGTTGAGCAAATATGGTAAAACTCTATCGACATCAAAAACACAATTTTTTTGATAGCTGTAAAGATTTTTGCTGTCAAACAACAAATATTCCTGTATTAGAACATTCAAAAATCATGATTCAGCAAAACTTAATACTCCAGGATCTAGAATTTTGATACAGAACAAAACATAGAGAGCATACAATTATACAATTAACAAGTATTTCAAGCTCAAGAAAGAAGCTTTAACTCTCACCAAGCTCAGAAATCATAAGCACCTAATTCTGAAGCCAAATTTAACTGAAACTAATCTACATATGATCAAATTGAAACCCTGGCCTTCAAAATTGATGTAAAAAATACACCCAAAAGAAGAACACCAAAATCTCAGCAACAAGAACAAAAAAATTCAAAGTATAAGAATATGATCAAATCCATAACTAACCTTAAATCAAAAAGAAAAATTCAGCAACAACAATTAAAAGTTCCGAGATTAAATTATTTTACCTTGAGAAGGGTGTTGAAGAAACGATGAGTTTAGATCGCTGAATAATAAGAATGTATTGGTGTGAAGAGAAGATGAAAGGGTAAAGCCTGTATTTATAATACAATATCAAACCTGATACTAAATAGACAAGTGAACTGAACTTTGACTTAATCAAAATCTAAGAAGAGAACGAGATGAGATGAACTGATGAAAAGTGAAATTAGGTTAGGATGAAGACTGATGGCGGAGAAGAGAACGAGATGGAATGATGGATTGAAAAAATTAGGTTTTCTTTTGGTAAGTATGTTGTTAGATGGATGGCTAGGATTAAAACTATTAATCTCAATCAATGACTCAAATTAATCAGGTTATACGGGCGGGTTCGGGCGGGTGCTATACTAAACCCGTAAACCGATCCGTGGTGACCGGGTTTTTGATTTTCAAAATCGTATACCAACCCGTGGCGGGCGGGTTTGGTTTAAAAAAACCCACGGTTTTGTTGGGTTCGGGCGGATGCGGTTTTTCGGGTCGGTTTTTGTGCATCCCTAATTTCCACCATCCCATAGAAAATTACGAATAATTCTTTCTAGCTTGCGAATGACACACATTGGGGTTTCTCAAATAGAAAATAATATAGAAAAGGAATATATAGGTAAAGCTGAAAGAACACAGTTTATCAAAGTAAGCTTAGCTCCTTTAGACATATCTTTGGATTTCCAAGAGGCGAGGCGAGATTCGAACCTTTCAATGATATATCCCATTTTAGATGAGAACTGTAGGAGTCTCCCAATGGAAAGACGAGATAAGAAGTAGGTAGAGTTTGCACTTTGCATTCTATTGAAACCGCAAGCGAAGTAATATTTGGAACATTTCCCACGGGCATAATATAAGTTTTGTGAAAAATTACCTTAAGTCCAGAGATGATTTCAAACCAAATTAATATGTTGTGGAGGTTGGAGATGCAATGTCGGTCATTTTGCAAGAACATGAGGTTATCATCTGTAAATTGAAGATGGGTCACTTTGGATCCTCTCGGAATGATATGTGTCGTAAGTGCAACAAATTACTCAAGATATTTCCCACTAATTCACTAGTAATATAGCAACAGTAAGGATCATTCTCACAGAGACCTGCGCAATTGAGATGTTATTTAGATTAACAAAACTATAATAAAGTAAATACTAAGGGGGGATTAGTTTAATTAACTAAAAATAATAATAAAAAAATAATAAGAAAGAAAGGATGATTAAGGTCCATTGCCGTTACCAAGTGTTAACTCAAGTAATATACTTATCAATCTTTTGTTAGAATCATTCATCACCAACCAAAGAATAACAGCTAGATCGGTGTTATCCCAAAAACTCCTTTTATCACTGGATACGTAAGCTCTTGACTACCAGATTCTATTCGTCGGAACCACCAAATAGTAGATCACTCAAGGTGTAACCCAATCGAACGCTTTAGGATTTGTGAATTTATGTTGATCCCAGTAGTTAAACTCTTAGATCAAGGTCCACTTGCTGGTGTTGCATTCACTCGCAATTGCTCTACAAAATCCCTCTGCAAGGTCTCGCGATTTCTACTTGTGTACGAGTCGACATACGATTACTTATCTCATAATTCAATACTAGCATTAGAAAGATCCCTATAATTATTTGGTTGCGCACCCAAAAAATATAGAAATCAATCATAAACCCCAGATGTAGTGAAAATAAACGATAATGATTAAAACTCCAAATAAACTTGTATTACTAATAAAGCTTCACGCTTAGAACATTGAATTCATCCTTAATCAACAAAAGGTTTAGCTATTCATATTACAAAGAAGAATGGTTTCCCCCAAAAGGGGTAAACCCTGGGTTTAAAATGTAGAAGGTATGATATGAGAGGCAGGGTATATATTGTTTGAGCCCTAGATGTATTCTTTTATAGACTACTATGCTTGACCCTCAAGTTTCCTCTTTCAAGGGTTTAAAATCCTTTCAGGACCTGTTTCCTTGAGTTAGAAATCAATTTCGCGTCCAAATAAGTCCCAGAGTAGTGTCAGGTTTGGCTGAATTAATTGGGTCACTTTCTAGATGAACATTTATGAGTATAATTTGCTGAAAACGTGATTTTTAGGCTATAGGTTCCGCTGATTCGAGCTGAATATTTATCAGCCGGACTTCTCTTTGTACACTCAAGTCTTTCAAACTCGTTTTTCCCATAACTTCTTCGGCCGATGTTGGAATGACCTCAATCTTTTTGCATTGGCTTTTTACTTCCATTCTCTACAAGATGATGATAAGAAATCATGGATTTGAGTAAGTAGAATTTTTTCTTGGATCCTCCTTCACTTGTGTTTGTACCATTATCAAACACTACACGTGTGAGTCACACGTGCCGCTTCATAGTTGTAGTCTTGCTTAATATGGGAGCCCAGTTGGATTACTATTGAAGCCTATCTTATTTATTATAGAAACATTCTGGATTTATTGAGGAAGCCCAGTTGACTTATTATAGAAGCCCATTAATCTATGATAGAGACATTTTGGGTTTATTGAGGAAGCCCAGTTGACTTATTATAGAATTCCATTAGTCTATTGTAACGACATTCTGGGTTTATTGAAGAAGTCCAGTTGACTTATTATAGAAGCCCATTAATCTATTGCAGAGACATTCTGGGTTTATTGAAGAAGCCCAGTTGACTTATTATAGAAACCCATTTGTTTATTATGGAACCCATTTGGGCTATTATGGAAACCCAATAATTATTAAAGAAAACCATATATTTTAGTCAAAAGGATAATTATTTATGGTTGTTACAGAAAACCATAAATCCTAGTCAAAAGAATAAATCCATATAATTAGTTAAGATAATTATTAATCTTAACAGAAGGAGGATAAATATTATAATTATTTAAGATAATTATAATTCTCATAGTTATGGTTTTGGAAGGCCTATAAACAGAGGCCAAATTCTAACTCAAAAGGTGTAAATTTTTTGTTCATTTTCTTCTCTACACACCTGCTTAGAACTCTTTTTTACTTGATCGTCGGAGTGTCTTTGTAGGTACCCCCACCTTTTTATCAGCAATCATAGATCTTATAACAATCACAACATTCAGTAAGAGTCACAAATTTCATCTACAATCTCATTTGCATCATAAATCACTATTCTCATTTATAATTATATATTTCTGTCACAATCATAATTTTTATCCACAATTACTGGAGAAATTGAATCGACCGCTGGGATCCAATCCATTCATGATCAATCTCGAAGAGTGTTAGTGTAAATATTTTTGCACCGACATCTTTTAGCGCCGACTAAGGGGAGACGAGTATAAGGATCGTGTCTTCCCAGTGAAACAAATAGAAGCACGGAATGTTGCTGAAAGTTCAAAAGTGTGACAGAAAGTGTCATAGAAATCATCCCACGGACTGGAAATACGTTGCAAAAGACTTTCTGAAACACAAACAACTGATTTCCGTTAAAAAGTTGAGCGTCACAAAAGGCAAGCAAAAATAGGAACATATTATATGTGTTCCAGAAACAAGAACACATAACACGTTGCAAAAAGATTATCACACAGCAGTTTTACAAGCAAATCAATGTGGTGGGAATGGTGGAGATGTTGGTAGCTGTTGGCAGTGGTGTAGAGTGCTGACGTTGTGCACTATAAGGAACTAGTACACCATGTGTGCGTAACTTGACAGGGGGAGTCCACCAACGAGTATAAAAGACGTTGATGGAATGTACAAGCTAATTACCTTGGTGAACTGTCTCAAGCAGCTGGGGGTGGTTGTTTGTGTTGTGAGGATGGAGCGGAAAGTGGACTGGCATGAAGTGCTGGAGAGATGCGAACTGGTGCTGTGGTGAAGAACTGATGGTTTTGGAGACCCGGCAGCAAGGTGCTGCAACTGTTGGCTTGGTGCAAGAAAAGTGTGGCATGGTGGTTATGCAAACTGTGGACTGTTTGGAGAGGAACTGGTAGAGGATGGTGGTCTAAGGCTGTATGCAGTGAAGAAGAGTGCTATTGATCTGTGGTCGTGAACTGCTAACTGATTCTGGATTTTGCACCTCTCTCTTGGAGGTTTTCACGAGCAGATAAAGATCCACTTTCCTAAACCCATACAAACTCTAAAAGTATTCTCACTCAGCCACCATATCAACGGCAACACAAATCTATGCGACAATCTTGGATGATTTCTCGCTTCTATGTTGAGTCATAATACAATCCAAACTCTGATTTCTTCTTGTCTTAGAACACTTTGAAACCCTGTTGTAACTCTTAGCACACACCCACAAGAACCACAGTTCCCAGCTGCACAGAGCTAAGGAAAAATTGGTAGCTCAGGCCTTTACACAAACAACTTGTGCGCCTGAAACTGGTAAGGGAGAGATGATCCCTTTTCCTGCTGTTTTAGCTCCTCTACCTGAATAGAATTCCAATATGGTGATAACCCACGTTCCACAATCATTCAATCTGCTAAAACATTCAATTTAATCTTTTCTTCATGAGCAGAAGCATTAATCAATGGAAGCAGCTAGGGTTCCTTCTCTATTCTCGGGTTTAAATTCTATCATGCCATCTTACAGTTCGTGTTCTTCTCCACTTAGAAATTCAGACTTATCCCATCGTAAACAACCCATAGCCATGGCTTTCCCGCGAGAAGGGGCTTAGCAGTAGTGTCTTCTTGGTTCAACGAGGAGGAACTGAATTGTGTAGTAATATTTCACTCGACCAAGTTCAATTGTTTTAGGTTAAATGAGTAGAAGATGGTGGCCCTTAGTTGAGCGCTGTCTGCCCTAAATTAGTTCTTAACTAGAATTAAATGGATGCCCCTTGCAATCTCAGTGACTGCCTTTGGTAGCTTTAATTCAAAAACAGGGATTACCCTTACTAATCAGCTGGGTCAATACGGTTGCCTACAATATTTCTCTATTTTTGACCCTTTGCAGACGTTAAAAAAAAGAAAAGAAAAAAGGAATGAGCGGATCCGCAGAGAATTAATAGATAAGAAAGATAAGAGTAAATGTTGTGTCCATTATCAAGATCACGGATACAACATTGACTTTTGTGGTACACTGGCGGCTTATGTTCAGAGAACGATTGACGACGGAAAGCTCCAGCAGTACGTGAGAAATGATCAAGCACGAATGAACTCGATAAATCTATAGAAAATCAGAGTGAGCCATGCAAGAATCGGCTTAGCTTCGAGGAAGACTCACGAAATGCGACACGTCTGAAGTTGCGTCACATCCAAGATTTTCAAATATCAAATAAAGTTGATTACCTTAATCTAATCGGTGCATAGACTTTAGAAGAAGTAAAGACGAAGATATCCTTTTCCGATGCAAATTTAGCTAAAGTTTATCAACCACATAACGACGCAATTGTCATCTTGGCTTTCATCGGCATGTATACGGTTACGATTGGATCCATGCTATGAGGATGGTAACTTTCACCATTCATCGGTGTACGTCTAAAGTTCGTTACACCATCTGGAGTGATCAAAATCAGGAGCTATCTTGCCACGATAACCTACACATACTCAGGGACGTCTTTTGTGCTCCGAGACAGATAATATGGGTGGCTAATATGTCGCCTAGTACACATCAAATCAACATATTTCAGGAAGGTCAAACAATATGAGACGTCCTTTTCAATATTACTGCAGATAGTGGGGCCGACTAGGGTTGAAGGGACTACCAACGCCTGGGGAACATAAGTCATCATCGGATTCTATATTATAAATCGAGTTTATAGTCGGAATTGAAAATACTTTTTGCATGTATTTATTAAGGAAATACATGCAATGTTTTTCTAATAAAGAGAAAGAACAAAAACAAAGTGTTATTAAAGTCATTTAAGAATTAAAAAAAACAATTAATTAAAATGGTAAACAAATATTATGGAAGGTGTACATGTAAATATTATGGAATATATGGATCGGCATGATTAAAGGGGGTCCCTACTAAAAAATGCAATCGTAACTGTCTCGTGGGACTCGAGAGGTAGAGAAGCAATTGTTCGTTGAGGCACATGAAGGATGGTATGTGAGAATCATTCTGGAGGCAGGAATCTGGCACATATGCTTTTATCTCAAGGATACTTCTAGCCTTATATATAGAGTGTATATAAATAAATGCATGGTTTACCAGTTATATGACCCTCCTATAAAGATACCATTGGATGAACTACGTCCAATAATGAGCGCGTGGTCATTAAACAAGTGTTGATTTGATATTATAGGTCCATCTCCCACTGCACTTTGGGGCGTCAAATATTTGTTATCTGCAACCGACTACTTCACCAAATGAGTAGAGGCACTAGTACTAGTGGAGGCGACGACAGTACATATCTGCAAATTTATTTAAGGAATATAATATGCATATTCTTTATACTGCCAATGAGCATCTTTGCTAATGGAAAGGCTTTTGATTCTAAAAGAATCAAATCTTTGTAACGACTGGGTTCGCACACACAGTACTGGAACAACCAACGTTCAGTGAGGTCAATTTCCCATTGCATTTTGGGGCGTCAAATATTTATTATCTGCAACCGACTACTTCACCAAATGAGTAGAGGCACTAGTTCCGGTGGAGACGACGATAATATATATCTGCAAATTTATCTGAGGAATATAATATGCATATTCTCTATACTGCCAATGAGCATCTTTGCCAATGGAAAACGTTTTGATTCTAAAACAACCAAATCTCTGTAAACGACTGGTTCACATACACAGTACTGGAAAAACCAACGCTCGGTGAGGTAAATCCTTAACAATCCTGTTATGTTATAAGTTTAGTTTATAATTCATACACATACCTTGGTTCTATTCAAAATTGAGAACACATCATAAATTTTATTAAAGAAGAATTTCCAATGTTTTTCTACTAAAGAGAAAAACAAAAACCGAATTGTTCTGTTAAAAGGCTTTGTAAAAGGAAAAAAAATAATTGAGTTCACCAAGTGCGAAAGCAAGATTTAGTTCCGAAATCGGATTCTATAGAGTAACGGCTAAAATTTTACCAATCAACTGATAAAGAGATTTTTTCCGGTATCAGTATCTGACAACGTAGACCCCAAGGAAAAATTCTTTTACCGAACATGGTGCAAAGCACAAAAAAAAAACACGTTGTTTTTCCATCTAGTGAGCTCATTATAGGCTTATAACTAAGTTGGAGGAGAAATGTTGTTCATGCCTTTACAAGAGGGGATTATGTGTGGTCCCACAAGAAAATCGGATTAATGATTTCTAACTATGAGGTAAGCCAAGCCCCAGTCACGTTTTCAACGTTAGCAGGATTTCTCTAGACTTCAAGCGTGACAATGCGACACATGATACAAGATACAATCATACTCACAATAAGCTACATTTGTTTGAACTTCACGATTTGGGGGATGTTTATGCATATTTCGTGGCGGTCAACCTAGACCAAAACTTTTTTAATCCATCAACAAGTTGAGAATTAGAGGAGGCGATGTTCGTACATTATCAAACATTACACGTGTGAGTCGCACACGCCGCTTCATAGTTGTAGTCTTGCTTAATATGGAAGCCCAGTTCGCTTATTGTAGAAGCTTATCTTATTTATTATAGAAACATTCTATGTTTATTTGGAAACCCCAGTTCACTTATTATAGGAGTCCATTAGTCTATTACATGAACATTCTGGGTTTACTGAAAAAGTTCAGTTGACTTATTATAGAAGCCCATTAATCTATTGTAGAGACATTCTGAGTTTATTAAAGAAGCCCAGTTGACTTATTATAGAAGCCCATTTGTTTATTACAGAAACATTTTAGGCTTATTATGGAAGCGAAATTGGCTTATTATAGAAGTCCACTGGTTTATTATGGAAACCCATTTGAGTTATTATGGAAACCCAGTAATTATTTAAGATAATAATAAATCCTATTTAAAGTGGATAATTATTTATGGTTATTACAGAAAACCAAAAATCCTAGTCAAAAAGAAAATTATTTATGGTTGTTACAAAAAACCATAAATCCTAGTCAAAAGGTAAATCATTTATAATTGTTAAAGAAAACCATAAATCCTAGTTATAAGGATAAATTCATACAGATAGTTAAGATAATTATTAATCTTAACAGAAGGAGGATAAATCATTATAATAATTTAAGATAATTATAAATCTCATAGTTAGTGTTTTGGAAGGCCTATAAATAGAGGCCAAATTCTAACTCAAAAGTTACATATTTTTTATTCATTTTCTTCTCTACACACCTGCTTAAAACTCTTTCTTACCTGTGTCGAAGTGTCTTTGCAGGTACCCCCCACCTTTTCATCAGCAATTATAGATCTTATCAACAATCACAACATTCAGTAAGAGTCATAGATCTCATCTACAATCTCATTTTCATCATAAATCACCATTTTCATCTACAATTATATATATATCTGTCACAATCATAATTTTTATCTACAATTACTGGAGAAATTGAATCTACAGGTGGGAACCAATCCATTCATCATAAATCTGGAAGAGTGTTGGTGTAAATATTTTTGCACCGACAACTTGTAATGCTTTACTTCCTTGCTCATTTTAGCAATTTGTAACTCATTTTTGATGATTCACCCAACAAAAGTTATAAACTAGAAAAAAAATGTAATATGCAAGAATTATAAAAAAAAAATATTAGTATGGATTTGATAGTAAAATCATATGAATTATGCACTTATCACGGCACTATCTCAAAACCTTTCGGCCAACCCATTTGTGCAACTCTTTCGAAGATTAGGTTCAAAGATTCAACAATTACTAGAAATTGGAAAAAAGAGAGGAGATCTCCCTGATGAAGTACCTTACATCTTTTAAAATGTCCATTTGAATATCTATTTATGAGAAACGCAAACCAATGGAGAAAATAACCAAAAAATATATCTCTTATGATTTTAAAATTCATAACAGATATTTCACTTAGAATGATCTGAAGGTATGATGGAGCAGATAAAAAAAGACCGTGAAGCATTGGATCAAAGCTTTATCCTATTTTTTACTATAATTTAGATATTTACTACAAACACAAGAGGGTGTCACGTGGAAAGGCAGTAAAAAATGGACGGTGGAGGTTTAAATGGGTAGATATGCATCTAATGAGGGATCAGAACGGTTGAATCATGGGAAAACCATGTTGACTTGGGGCATGGAAACATGGGATTCGACGTTTCTAGAAGACAAGGAACGCTCGTTTGGGAGTAGAAAGTGGCAGAGCTTGGATATGCTTTGTTAGAGTGAATACTCGGTTGAACCCACATGCATTGGTATGTCAAATTTGTTGTCAAATTTAGATGCCAAAACTCTTTCTTGATTCAGCCTATTAAAGTCAACTTCAATTTGGATTAGATTAGGTAGTGTAAGTCTTAAAATCACTTAAGTTACTCTCAAAGATTAAAAATTGAAAATCACACGAAACATCGTTTTGAAGAACTTCATCAAAGGTTAGTATGAAGACTGGTTTTCCTTTCACACTCTTTTCCATTCTGTATATTTGTCAATCGTAGAAAAGTCAAGACTTTAGTGATGATCTATTTACAAAGAATATCTTATCACGGACTAAAATTTGTTAAGTCTAGTGTAGTTCAATTCCAAGCTCTTGCTTTTCGAGAAATTAAAACTAATCTTGGGAGAGAAAGTACAAGTGTTTGAATAAAAAATTAAGATTCACAAATTTATCCTTGAATTTGTGAAGTTTTGTTTAGTAGCTTACTACCAATGATTTTCAGTCACTTGAGTTCACAAACCTAAATTTTGAGTTCATGAGCCTAAAGCTTACAAAACTCAATAAAAGGTTTTTTATCATTTGACTTCGCGAACCTAAAGTAGAAAAATTTCTAATGATGACTTTGGAACAATTGATTTCGCGAACCTAAAGTTTGTGCAAACCTAAATCAAGTTTTATTCTCCTGATGCAATTTGGTCAATTGAGTTCGTGAAGCTAAAAGTTGAGTTCATGAACCTAAGAAGTTGATATGTTCCTGATGCCTTTTTTGTCAATTAAGTTAGCGAACCTAAAAATTGAGTTTGTGAACCTAAGAAGGCTATAATATTCTTGATGCCTTCTTGATGCCTTCTTGACATTTGAGTTCGCGAACCTAATAAGATTTTGAAGTTCCTGATGTATTTTTCTCTCGTGAGTTCACGAACTCAATTTTTGACTTAACGAACCTAAAAGCTATATGGACCGACCCAATGTACTATTGGCTTTGGTCTCATTCATTAAAACTTTCATTGTTTTTAAGGAAACTTTTTCACACGCTTACAAACTGTTATTTTTTAGCTATTTCTTTTACATAGAAAGTTCTAGTCATTTCCGAAAATTGATCCAACTTGTGAATCAAGTTCAAAGATCTTGTTTTAGGAAATTTCCACATTATTGTACAATGTCTATTCTTAGAAGTTAAAGTCATACTTGGAATCCATTTCTTTATGTAATTTATTCGACGTTAAATATGTCTAGTACTTCAAACAATGGAAAGAACGTCAATGCAAGTCAAGTCCTAAATAAGGAAACAATTTATGTATCTTAAGAAACAATTTAGATTTAGCAATTGAGAAACAAATTGGGTTGCAAGACACCGTCGCTTACATCTTAAGCAACCTAGCCTTGATTGGTTACTATATATTGGAGACATCATCAACATAGAAAACTCAATCCCTACACGTTGGGTATCTTGATGCAATATTTGTCCTTCAAACACCTAAGAATCTTCAAGTGAGGTACGAAATTGAAAGACTTCACTTGGGATTCATGAAACACAGATTCACCTATCTTTTAAAAATATAGTTTCAAAATTAAACCTATATTTATATTTGATATATTTGTAATTCTTTTCTATGGTAAGGTTCTCCTTTATGCTACAAGGTCATTTAAAAATTACTAATCGAATCCAGATCTGTGAAAAAACTTCCAGCATGATTGAGTATAACTCTTACCAATCCTGTTTTGAAAGTTTTCCACAAGAATTCATCTTAGAAAAGGTCTAGTTTGATATTTGTGTGAGATAGTTTGATTAGGTGATTCTATAACTTTTAAAGAGTATAAAGCCTAGTCTTTTAAATTTAGATTCGTCTAAATCAGGGAATAGATTTTTTCTATCTTGATCTTGTATCATAAAGGAAATCCCCAAGATTCCTGGTTGAGGAAGGGTGGTGCTAATCTTCATGAAGGACTGTAGAGAAAGTCATAGGCGTGTAAAGGACGTCATCTAGGGGAATCAAGAGACTATGAGCATAACTTCACTAGAGTAGCTTGGAGGGTGTATTTTGTCTCAACTACATGTCAGAATGAAGTCACTATAGTAGTAGGCTAGTGTTTCTAGCGGCTTACTACAGTGTGTGTTCAAACTGAACGAGGTCTTGAGGTTTTTCTGCATTGCAGTTTTCCTTGTTAATAAAAATTTGGGTATCTTGCTTTACTTTTAGTTTCTACATTAAAAGTATAAGCAGGTTGTACGTTAATCAATCCATGTGAATCATATTTTCTTACAGAGAAAAAAATTCCTTGACTGCGTTTATCTCTCAATTTAGGTACACGCAAGGAATAAGTCCATTAGGTTCTGAAACGAAAAAGTTGGTGGTGTCTTGGTATCCTCCCTCCCCCTTTTCAGGATTTTCAGAAGTCCCTCGAACATCATGGTTGATGATGTGTAACGTAGAAAAATATATTCAACTTATTTCTAAAACTATATAAAGAACATTATTTTGGTTTAAAAGTTGGGAAATTACTTGAGAAAACAAGATTGAAAGATTATAATGTTTATACGTGCTTAAGTCATCTTTTTTAATAGGATTTGTCATTTACCATATTTATAATGCAAAATTTACAAGCACAACATCTCTCTTCTCTTTCCTCTTTTCTTTCTTTCCTTCCTTTCTCAGGTTCTAATGGGCCGTGAGTAATTCTTTTTTATTGCTCTTCCTTAGATAGGAAAGGAGAATGAGACAGTGAAGGGGAGGTCGACTCTTATTTAATTTAATTATATTAGATTCATCAAATCCATGAAAAATTATTTTACAATCATTTTAAACTAATTTGAGTTATTTGATTGCCCCATTTTTAACCTGTTAAATACTTTTAAAATTGCATATAATATCAAACATTTAAACATTCGCATTCAAACATCATTCTAGGAGGATTTTGTTTAATTTATATGAGCCTTAGTATCTTTAAATAGTCATACTCATTTTTTTACCTCCTTGTGATATGCTCTGGTTTGTTTCATCTAGTAACTTAAATTAAATTTTACTTGATTTGTTTAATTTGTCTTCAATGTGGATTCTTTTGCCCCTATTGTAAGAAGTTGTATCCTTTTCGAGCTAATGTTTCCTCAACTCTTCCTCCTTTCCCTTTTTTAAATCAGAATTTTCTTCAACTCTGTTTCTTGGTTTTTGAGTCTCTTCTCTCAATCAAAATTCCTTTTTTTAAAATCGACCTTTGTTATGCCCTTATTTAGAGTTCATACTAATTCAATCTCTCTGGCTCTAATTAATCATTCTATGATATAGAAATCTGTTTCCTTAAGGTCTTTATTCATACTCTTAAGGTTTTTTTTTCTTATCTTTGCCGATCGCTTCAAATGCTATAGAAATCACGCCTTCAATATAAAATTAGTTCTTAAATTATAATGAAATTCATGCAATTAATATTAAATCAGATTATCTACATTCATTTATAATTAATAAAACTTAAACTCCTGATTATGTTCCACACACATTCATAACATAAACATCTTAAAAGCAAAAAGAGTAGTTATAATCATAACCGACCGAGTAATAGTTTAAAACAAAAAATTCAAACAAAATATAAAACTTGATTTCCTGCTACCATTTTTTCTTTACCTTTTGTCAACCCTGAGAAGCTCTTCTTTGATTAGGAGGGTGCTACATAGCCTTCACATGAACATAAGCATAATCCTACCCTGGAGGATATTCCTCTCCAAATCGTATCTCATCTGGTTTGAGACTCTGAACTTCACCCGAATCCTTTCAATGGTTGGTCGACCTAGCATCTCTTTCCATTCAGGAGATAGGTTGCAAAATGCAAGCAATTTTCCTTTCTTGGGATGCAAAAAGGCTTCAACCTCACATGTTTGGCACCTATAAAAATGAATCATATGCAGTTGCCCCTCTCGACATCGAACAATTGTTATTGAAAAAACCTAGCATCGATAGGAACCTGTAAATGATTTCATGCCATTTTTTTAGTATTCTTCGCTTCATTTCTTAATGATTTTGCTTCTATGAACTTGTTCATTTCTCTTTATAAATCTCTCAACCCTTTTATTAATTGGCATTTTCTGCATTCCTAACCATCTCTTAATGCCTCTGTTGCATCCCTTGAGTTATTGTGCCTCTTCCCCTTGTATTTTCAATTACCTAACCCAGTGTTGCTTAAATCTTTAGTTGAACCTATTTTTATCTCGCAGAAGCATGCCATCAGTGTTCTAGTGGCTACTAGTTTTGGGGAATATAAGCTATAATTTATGGTGCTGGACTTTTATAGACTTTTAGTCAAATTTCAGTCAATATTACTCTAAATGATATTTCTCATATATATTTTTTATATTTTTTTTATTATATTCTTACGTTGCTTATCCCAAAACCTTGTTTTGTCATCTATGAATATGTAACTCTATGGCTTTTTTCCCTTTTACCTCATACCTTATTTTGTTTGTTTATACTGGCTTAGTTGGTTTCTTTTTGATTTCCTATTGTTTTATTTCCATTGGAGACTTTTTCTGTTTCTTGTTTATTTCAATTCGGCAATGACAAATACTTATCATTCACGAGCCCTTTCCTGGAGAATATCTTTTATATTTTTATAAACTCGAACTTCATCATTTAATCCTTATTTCTTTGCATTTCAATCTTGCTCTGCATTCACTCTTTCCCTTTCTGTTTTCTTCATGGAGTAACCTTTTTTTCTTCATTCTTTCCACTATGTATAATGAAAGCTGTCTATATAAACATCTTAGTGGGACTTCACAAGCTCAAAGGTTTGCAAATCATATGCATGTAGGCATTCTTAGATTTTAAAATCAAAGAATATAGCATCTGAGCAAGAGTATTTTCCACCATTGTGTTCAAACCATAGAAAATAAGGGGAGCGATGTCTTATTTCTGGGGTCCAAATATTCCCTTCCAAATCAGAGAAGTGGATTCTAACCTTTTTTATCCTTTTCTTTTCTTCAGATGAAGATTTTAATGGGTTTCTTCTAGTGGACCTTGGTATACTTTTGGCAATATTATAGATGCTACTAAGGCATACTCTGGTATGCAGATATCAACTGATGCGGTTAAAAAAATTCCTATTGGGGCTAATATTTTGAATGCTAAACATGAACATCGAAGTTTTAGAGATTCTAGGAGTTATTGGTAGCAAGTTAGGGAAGGCTAGTAGAGTTAGTGCTGAATCTAATGCGTGTTATCAGTCTAATGTGATGGTGAAAGTGGGACCTTATCCTGTTACAGAGACTTACTTCAACTACCTTAATCACCTTTTCAATTCTGTCATCATTGTTTAAGATTTGTTCATAAAGAAGATAATTGTGTTACATTACAAAATAGAGCCTTAAAATATATTTATGATATCTCAATGGACTCTCCATACATGTTTGCACTTTATTAATGATGTTCAAATACAAATATGGAATCCAATGACAATTTCAATTACTCTGGCAAGTAGGAATTTATTTATGATTTTATAAAAATTGAAGGAATTAAAGAAACTTTTCAATATTTATTTGAAGCAAATTTATCTCTTAAAGTACATGGTCCATTGGATAATGTTGTTAACTAGGCTGATTATTCTGTAGATAATCCTTCAGAATCTGATATGCTTCTAGCAAGTGACTCAGTCTTAGGCAAAAGAACTTTCCCTTTTAATCTCCCTGAAAATTTTAACATAAATTCTTCTCAGTCGTCAGATTCAGTTATTCTGTACAACTCGGTCATTATACAAGTCAGTGACTCGGCTCCTGTTCCCGATTCAAAACCTTTTCCAGTAACCGGTTTACTTTAGGAAATATCTAATCCTGTTCTAGAAAGACATGGTCTATCTCCTATCCAAGGCAGAAGATTATCTTTTTCTTCCTATGAAAATGCCAGAGACTCTTTTGAATCCCCGATTTCCACTACATCTGAATCATATCACTCTCTTCCATCCCAATGCCTTCCATTTTCTCCTCTTTTCCTATCCCCTACCCCAAGATTTAAGATTTTTAGATCAGTATTTCCCAATGGTGACACATGACTGGCATTTTGCATTTCAGTTCATGCATTCTCAAATTCATCTCATTCGGGCAATCAAAACTCATCAGTAAATTTACATGAAGATATTATTCTAATTGATCAATATGGATCTGATTTGAAAGAACATCATTTGAAAAAGGAATCATACCTCCCTCTCGAGTTCTCATTATCTCCCTATCCAAAGCGAAAAGAAGAGCTTCAGGTTCCTTCTAAATTCCATTTATCCCTTAATTTGATAATTATTAGATTCCATTTTACTAAAATTAGATTTTGTGCTGCTTTATTTTTATTTAACTAACTGTAAACTCTGTAAAAACATATTATTTCTAGTTCCTAGATCTGCATATCTTTTTTTTTTTATAACTCGAAAATATCTTTAATTAGGGTTGTAGAAATTAATTTAGTTCTAGGGGGTTATCCCCTTATCAATCTTAGATAGTTGTACCATTTGAATAGTTCCTTGACAAAGAAATTATTTTTGTTTATGGATTCCTTTATTGCTTAATTTAAAATGAAGTTAATAGCTTGGAATGTCCAAGGATGTGGGCCTCCTTTTACTCAAAACCATCTAAATTTCTTAATTCATAATGAAAGGCCTGAAATTTTGTTCCTCTCAGAAACAAAATCTCAAAAAACCCTTGTTAAATCCTTATTATCCTTCTATCTTAATTCCCATATAGTAGACCCAATTGGCCTAGATGGAGGTCTAGCTATAGCCTGCTAAATGGTTTTAATTTTGATATAATTCAATGGAATATCAATATGATCAACATCTTAGTACAAATTAATTTTGAGTCTCAACATTGGGTTCTTACTTTTTTCTACAATAGGCCATACCCTCATGCCAATAAGAATATATCTTGGGACTTTTTAGATCAGATATCTGAGCAAGTAAATAGAATTCAGATGCCATGAATCCTTATAGGTGATATGAACATGATTTTTGATCAATCTGAAAAATTAGGAGGAATGCCATTTAAATTTAAAGACTGTGAATATTACCATAATATTCTCCAAAGAGCAGGTCTAATTGACTTAAGATATTCAGGGAATGACTATACATGGATTAATCATAGAAAAGACTCTGTTAATACACAAGAAAGGCTAGCTAGAAATGTGACAAATGCTAGTTGGAACTTGCAATTCCTTATAGATTATCTCAAACACTTTGTTGTTGTAGGATCTGGTCATTGTCCAATCTCCCTAACCTTAGATAAAGAATATGAAAATCTGAATTGGACCTTCAAATTCTATGATACTTGGCAAACAAAAACATCTTGTGTCAAAATTATTAATGAATCTTAGAGGAAAATCTTACTGAATCTTTAGTTAAAAATCTTTATGATCTAGAATTCCATACCTTGGATGAAAAAAAATAAGTCTTTGGTCTACTCTAAAAAAATCAAGAAAATACTGAGACAGATTGGTAGTCTAAATTCTACACAAAATAATTATAGGAAAGAAGAACAAATCCAAGCTAAGTTGATGAATCTTGAAAAACTTTATAATACTCAAGAAGCTATAGCTAAACAACAATCAAGAGATAATATAATAAACTTAGGATACTAAATGCTTTCATACAGTTACTCTTAAAGGAAGAAAATTGAACCACGTAGAATGTCTGAAGAATACCAATAATGAGGTCACTTTTGATAGGAAATAAATTCATTTAACTTTAAATGATGACTATCAAAAAAAATTTACTGCAGATCTTATAGATAAATCTCAGGAAGATTTTATCTTCAATAATATTCAACTTGTGTTTTCAGAAGTAGATAATGCCAATATTATGATTGTTCGATCTAAATAAGAAATCCTTGGAGTCCTAAAAAGTACGAAACCAAATAAATCTCCAGGACCAGATGGTTTCCCAGCGAGTTTCTTTAAACAAAACTGGGATACTGTGGGGGATCAAGTCACCTTAACTATCGAACACTACTTTCTAACTAGATTTATGCATCCTGATATTAATAAACTTTCATATTTCTTATTCCAAAATTAGGCATCCCAAAAATCCCAGCGAGTTCTGACCCATATGTTTATGTAATATAACCTACAAGTCAATAGCTAAAATTATAGCTAATAAAGTCAGACCACACTAAAACAATATAATTTCACCTTTTCAAGCAGCTTTCCTCTCTAAAAGACAAATTTCAGACAATATAATCATTTCCCATGAAATTATATACACTCCTTCAAAAAAGAAAAGAAAAGTGGTGTTTGTTCTAAAAATTGATATGTCTAAGGCTTTTGATGGGGTCAATTGGGACTTTCTTATCTCAGCCCTCATTTCATTTTTTTTTAATCAAAATTTATGTAATCTTATTAAACAATGTATTGCTACTTCTTCCTTATTTGTCCATCTGAATGGAATTCCTGAGGATTTCTTTTCGTCCTTCTAGAGGTCCGAGACAAGGAGATCCTCTTTCTCCTTATCTCTTTATCATCTGTATGGAGATATTTTCTAGACTGCTCCTTAGTCAAGAAAAAAAAAACCTTCTTCATGGGGTTAAGATAACCCAAAAAAATGACCTTATTTTTCATCTGTTCTTTGCAGACGATTGTCTCCTTTTTGGTCAGGATGATCTAGTTGAATGCAAACATCTTCTTAAAATAACATATATTTTTAGCAAAGCTTCAGGCCAACTTATAAATTTTGACAAATATGGACTTTCTTCAACAAGAAAGTTCAACCTAAACACCAAAGAATGATATCAAAAATGCTCAAAATAAAAAAGATAGATTTAAAATACTCTTACTTAGGAGGAACTCCTTTCTTTATTAAAAAATATAAAATTAAAACTTTTGAATCAATAGTCAAGAAAATGAAACTAAAAATTCAAAGATGGAAAAGTAAAATTTTCCCACAATCTAGTAAATTAATTCTCAACAAATCAGTCCTAGCCAGTATGCCAATTTTCCAAAATGGGATGCTTTGTTATCCTAAAAGAAAATAACTAATAAAATTAACGTTATTCAAAGAGACTTCTGGTGGGAAAAAAAGACAAACTCTAGAGGTTTCTACCCTAAATCTTGGACCTGCTTGTGTAAACCACTTTACAAAGGAGGGTTAGGTTTCAGGGATGCTCATAGAACTAGTTACGGAACCAAAGTCTTTATGGGCCTTTCAATTCAAACAAAAAATATTTTAGGAAGAAAAATCCTCTTTAAGAGCTAAGACCTCTTCATCTAGATCATGGATCTGGAAATACATAAGCAAAGGAATTAGATTAATAGAGCAAAATAGTCTCTGGAAAGTAGGGGATGGTAAAGATATTAACATATGGGAAGATAGATGGATACCAGGACTAGATGAAAATATAACTCAATTTCGTACCAATAACAACCCATTTTAACACTTATGGCAGATCTTATTGATCCTGCAACAAAAAAGTGGAAAATTTCATTGATTCTCTCTTTATTCCCGGCTCACATTGCTGGGAAAATATGCAAGATTAATTTTTTTCTAAATAATTCTAATAACCTTGAACCAGACAAATTAGGATGGCTCTTGACTATATCTGATATATTTTCAGTTATATCAATGTATAAAAAACTTAATGAGAATAAAATTAACTCTAGCAACCTAAATATGCCTGATTCTCTTCGGAAAACATTCTGGGGATTAGAAGTTTTTCAAAGAATTAAAATATTTATATGGAATGTCTTCAGAATGCAGTGTCCACAAATTATAAGTTTTCATATAACCCAATTTCTGGGCATATAACCCATTTTCTCTTCAGAATAATGAAAGATGTCTCTCCTAGATGTTCCTTTGGTTGTGAGGCTGATTAAATTTTAGAACACCTGTTTTTTCATTGTACTTATGCTAAAGCCGTTTGGGCTACCAATCCTAATCAAGTGCATTGAATTTTGATAATACATCTTCATTCTTAGAAATTTGTAGAACTTGGATAGAAAATCCTAGCAACTTAATCTCGATTGAAACTGCAATGACAAAAATATGGTTCATTTGGAAAGAAAAATGCAATAGAGCCTTCCAAGGCAAACAGAGTTTTCCTGCTCAAACTTCTTTAGATATTCAAAGGCATATTTTTTCTTGGAATAAAAGAAAGTTGATTAAAAGCATTTCTAGTAATTTTAATCCCTTGTTGAAACAAAAAAAAGTGGGATGGGACTTCCCAGGAAAAAAACAACTCAAGCTTAATATAGATGCGACTTTGATTTCTAATGAAAAACCTTCTGGTTTTGCTTTAATTCTAAGAGATGATGCAAGTAATTTCAAGAAAAGAAAAAGCAGGACCATCCTCAACAGAGTCACCAGAAGAAGCAGAAGCAGTAGGAGTTCGGGAAGCAGCACAGTGGGCAAAAGAAGGAAATATTATCAATTTTAGCATTAAAGGTGACTGTAAGAAGATCATTGATTTTTAAATGTAACTAAAGTCCTAATTTCGTGGAAGAGTCGGACAATTCTGCAAGAAATAAAAAGAATCTTAAATTCTTGTTAGTATTTTCATGGTTTTCATTTTGTTCCAAGATCGGCAAACAAAACAGCGAATGCACTTGCAAAAGAAGCAAAACATTTTAGTTGTAATTTTGTTTAGGTTAATTCTCCATCTCTTTGTAATTTACATGCTCTAAAAGTAGATAAATCTAATGCTAAGAGGAACACTTTTATTTCCACAGTAAATAACTACTGCATCTATAAGAAGGATTCCTAACTCCTCAAGCTAGCTTTTATATAATTTCCCAATTTATAGAATTTTTTTTTGTAAAGCTCCACCAACGTAGTGAAATCATCTCATTTGATGTAAGTTTTAATACTAAACCACATAAATCCAGGTGTGCTTGTTAGCTTAGAATCATATATTATGCTATTATGCATTTATTTTCATCTTAGAACCTCATCTTGGACTATTAGTTAATAGCCATGCCACTTGTCTCGTACCTGTAATTCACCTATAATATAGTTTCTAGCAATGAATCATTTACCCAACCCAAAATTAAAAATGGGCTTGAATATAAAAGGTGAAAGTCGATAATAATCAAAAGAAGAAAAGATCAAACATGGGTCAGCTATATATAATAGTATGAGAGGCTTATAAGTTAATAAGTGGCGACTAGTTTGTAATTGTGGTCTTCATTCTTGTACTGATCGTTGGTCCAACCAGAGAGAAAAGTTACTACTAGGAAGTAAGAAGTAAGACGGTAAACTATGAGCCTGTTTTTACTTTTTATCATCAATTAAGGTAGAGTAGAAGACTACAAACAAATAATCACAATGGTCCAGGACTACAGCTGGAGTACTGCAAAATAATTGTTGTGGGCCGGAGAGAATATCATCTGGATCTCCTTTTTTTCCTTGTTTTGTAGGGCCACCACCACCCACATGAATATCTACGCAAATATGTACTGTACTACTGAAATGGATGTTGTTGTTTCCCTTATGAAAACCATAAACCAAAGACAAAGACCAAACATTTCCTACTGTTTATATATAAAAAAGAAGGTCCAAGAAAGGAACAAGATCAAATGTGAATTGTATATCTGGTCCGAGTTTACCACGACAGCCGTCTCTCGTATTCGATACTGCGGTTAGATGTCTATCCGAGGATCAATCTCTAGATATTGCATGAGTGAACTATGGAGATCCAAAAATGTACACAGTCCCAAGTAATAAATTTGGATGAATATATAACATCCAATTTATAACCTCTATGGCCCTAATGCTGCATCCTCTGATCCTCTCTATTCTAGTATTTGTTTGTCCAAGGGACCTACAAGTTCCGGTTTATGTGCTCCACCAGTTTAAAGGTTGAGTACTAACGATTCAAGTCCAAGTAATTCGGAATAAAAAAAATACATGCACAAAGGCATATGAAACAAATGAAAACGATTGTGGACATCAGCTATCGATTTTAGTTCCTCATGGTAAACGCATATTACGACTAATTAACATTACTAATTCAACAAGAAATATCACAAAAAAAGCACATGCAGGAAAAAATATGATCAAAGAAAAAAGAAAGGACAGGAAAAAGAAAACACAAAGATGAGGACATTAATGAAAGGGTTTGTACGAAATATCAGAAGAGAGAAAGAGAGGTCAATTAATGAATGAAAGTCATGAGATCAGCGTGGAAATAAAAGAAAAAGAGGGTGCATTCCATTATTCATCACTTCCCCCCCTCCTATAAAACATACTATTCCCCCCCTCCTATAAAACATACTAGCTAGCTTAGCTTAGCTTGTCACCTCTGATTAGCATCAGTTTTGCAGCACTAGCCATGGCACACACTTTCACCTACTCCCATCATTTCCATCCCTTGAAAATGTTCTCCTAATCGGTCTAAACATGTAGCACTCGTCGGTATTGAATTGACTAGTTTCAGGTTTTTATTAGTTTAGTACTTTAGACCCCCATGAAAGGAACATAACTCTTCTCTTTTTCTTGAAGACAAGAAAAGGAACAGAACTCAGTGGAAGACGAAGAAGTATCACTTTAAGAGAAGTATGTTCATCAAAGCAAGAAAGTGGTATTCTTCAAAAATAGATAGATATCGCGCGTGCAGTGCGATTGCATCTTGGTTGCTTGGATCCATATAAGTAGTAGTAGTAAGTAGCAAACTCAATCAACAGTAACAATTAATAATAATTAATAATTAATTGATTGATCAATGCAGTGCATGCTAAGAATTATTACAACAACATCCAAATACACCACCGCTAATCAAATACTAATCCATTGAACAATACAAATTAGGGAAACAAACGACACTGCATAAGCTAGAAATTATAACAGAAAGCAAAACCTAACTATGCTCGATCGACGGACGAAGATCCCTTGATATGATCACCATGATGTAGGGGAAAACATTAACCTTCCAGCAGCCATGATCCCATTTTGGTTCGTACGCGATAATAATCAAACCATTTATGTAGTTTACAGGGTGGGTACAATGCAGTTGAAAGCAGTCCTATCTACCATGATGCATACTCAATAGCTAGCTAGCTAGCTCAAAAGAAGAAGAAGAAGAAGAAGAAGAATTAAGCAAGCAATATTATGATCATCATCATCACTACTCAATTATTAGTAGAGTTGGGATTTGGAATCGAAGAGATAAAAATGCTAGCTAGGTAGCTTAATCAACTAGGGTTTCTTACCAAGGGTGTGCTTGTTGTTATGCATCCAGACCTTAAGAACTTGTCTCTTGATACAAAGCTCATTACAGAACTGCTGAACCGCAGCTTCATCGTGTTTCTGTATTCTCCACCCTAATCTCTCCGAAAAACCTAACATTTTATCTTTTTGTTCTTGTGTAAACTTGGTTCTAAACCTTTTCTTGCTTGAAGAACTTCCACCTCCCATTCCCCCACCACCACCACTAGGGTTAGAAACATCATCATCTTGCAAATCAATATCTCTACTATGACCTCCTCCCCCGGAAGTTGAAGGCAGAGCTAGTGGTCTGCTATGTGGTGTAACCATTGGTATGTAATTACCTGGTGGCCTATAATACTGAGGAGTGAATGGATGATGTTGATGATGATGAGGTACATGATGATGTGGATGCTGATGATGATGGTGGTGGTGCAAACTGCTTGAAGCAGCTTCGGTACCACCACCTTCAGTAACTTCTTTACGATGAAAGTTGCGGTGACAATGACAAGCAGCACATTTCAGTGCATCTAGTGTTCCTTCATCTCCTGCCGGCATAAACTCACCACATCCATCTACTGCATGCCCACCAACACCAATTGCATGATTCTTTAAGCACTCTCTGTACCTTATATTACTACAAGTCACCAGCATCGAGCTACTTGATGCACCTCCATTATTACCACCCAAAATACCTCCACTTAGTTTTCTTACTAACCCTCCACCGCCAACTGATGTGTCTCCTCCTCCAGCAACACCAACAGCACTTCCCAAGTTATTAGAAACAACTTTAGGTCTAGATAGTGGTGTTGGCATGCCCATTTCTTCGTCTTCTAGCTCCTCTTCTTGATCATCATCGTCATCGAAATCCATTTCTAGCTCTACGTTTGTGTCTATCTTATCAAACTCAACTTTCTCTCTCTCTAGGATAGGAGCAGTTATTTCACATTACCAGTTGATCTGTTTTTTAGGATGATAAATGATGAAAGGAGATTATGTTTTGGTAATTCTGATGGAAGAAGATGAGAGCTATTGGAGGATAGTAGTAGTAGTAGTACTGTGGCTATCAGTATCTCTGCACTACTGCTCTGCTAACTAGTTAGCTGTACCCCAAAAGTTTAATTCACATCTTTGTTTCTTAAATAAACCCTAGCCTAGCCTAGCCTCTCTGTCTCTCTCTAACTCACTAACTCACCTCTTGGCCCCCCAAAGTAAATCCCGTTGCTAAGCCAATATGTTACTACGTTTTATAACATTTACCGTAGCTTTTCAATGTTTTATGATCTCAATCATGGGTTGGCTAGCTTAATTCGGAGGTAACAGAAGAGGTAGGATGGTGTAGTGCACAAAAGAAATAATCAAAAGCTGCATTTAAAAATTAAGTGTTTAAGATTAACCCGAAATTACATAATATAATAACATGTTAACCATACTGACCATCTAAATAATTAAAATTACTAATTTAAATTTAACATTTGATTTATTTTACTAATTTAAATTTAATACTACTTTCGTTTCAGCAAAAGTGTTATTATCACTTTTGTTGAAACGGAAGGAGTATTAAATTTTTATTTATAAAGTTTTTGATTGAAATGGATATAATGAAATTACTTAAACCCTTGGCTTTATTCTTCTAATTCTTACAAATCCTTAGACTAAAATAACAAATATGTGAATCCATGTTTTCATTTCAAAGTTCTATATAAAATTTTGAAATTAGGTTTGGAAAGAAAACACGAGAAAAAGAAATGTTATAGTTGGTAAATAAATTAATGGTTATATTTGAGTTAATAATTTTAATTATTTAACATCTATTTGGATGGTTAAAACGGTTAACTACAATTCTAGATATAAAATTTCTTCGCTTCGTCGGTTTCTAAGTGCTTAGAAATTCTAAGCGACCCAAATACAACTACGGTTATAAAGTTGGATACTTAAGTTTAAATAAGCCTACGATTAAATATTATACTACCTCCGTTTTAGCAAAAATATTACTATCACTTTTTTATTTTAACCTATTTTTAGGTTAAAATGAAAAAGTGATAGTAACATTTGTTGAAACTGAAAGAATATATTTTAAAATGAAATGCCGCATTGTATTATAGTCTCTAAGACTCTAACTACATCTCTGACAAACGTTGGCCATAGCATTTTCCTTGAGACTTGTCCGTGTTGAGAGTTAGCATTACTTCTCCGCTAGCTAATAATAAAGTTGTCGGGAAATTTCGTCAGTGAAGACTTGAGCAAAGCAAAGGACCTTTCTGTATTCCGTTCATACCCAAATTTCCACCGACAGGTAAAAAAACAACCAGATTTGAACTTTTTTACGCATAAAAATAGTAAATCCGCAATGCTGTTTGCTAGCCCAATTTTGTTGCTTAATAGCCATTTTCTCTCTGTTTTCAATTTAATTTATTTTACATCAAGCCAAGTCAACAAAATGTATTGGATTCCTTATGTTTTACTTGTTATTGACTGTGCGTAGTCAATGAGTAACAAAAGGTGATGTATATATATAAAGAAGAAGAAGAAACATCTTAATGATGATTCTGCATTTCCACTTGCGAACCACATAACATGTATTTCTATATATATATATCAGACAAACATAATTATAGAAAGGGTGATGCCTGCATAAATTTCCCATGTGTATGTATTTCATCCGACTTAAAATGACCGAAGAGTATTAGAAAAATAATAGAGATGAGAGGACAAAATCGGTGATTTAATTGACAGGCTGCCAATGGTAGTCACTTCACTTGTAACAGATGCATCAAGTTTAACCAATATCGGTTGGATCCAATAATAATAATGAACAAATATTGTTGGCTACTCGGTATTACCTCGCAGAATCAGTACTACAGGTATCAGTCATTTTACCATGAAACTAATCTAAGCGATTATGGAGTTTTTAATCTCATTGAATTGATCTGGCTCTGTGAAAATTTGTACTGCTACCGACATTTCAGTATATTATACTCCGTTTAGCCAAGTTTTACTCCAGTCCATTTGGTCTACTGAGTCAACGGTCAGTTTAAGACCCAGATTCAAAACCATTCATTTCTTGTTCGAAATCTAATGGTTAAAATGATGATGAAATCCAAAAACATCTTAAAGGAAACCCCTCGGGTCAGTATGGTGTTTAAGGATCTAGTGGGGCTGGCTCGGTTGAAGAATATTGGTATAGCCAAAAGTGAAACTGCTGCATATATATGGATTATTGTGAAGTGACTGAAAAAGCAACAGTGCTTTTCCAGCTCTACTATGGCGGACACTAGACATTATTTCCTCCTAGAATGAAAATAGAATGGAAGATGTCGGCATTTATCACACTCGCCCCCTCCCCCCCCGATCTCCGACATTAGTGACCCCCTTCTTGGACTTCATTTCCATATACGATGTTTTCTGTAATCCGAGTAACATCCATTCCACCTCCATGTTTTTGTACTAAGTGAAATCAAAAGAAAGCCACACCGAAAAATACTTCCAAGTGACCGATACATCTGTCCTTCTAAAATCTTACACATCTCATTAAATATTAATATAACTGTATTATTTTATGGACTTTGATTGTACTTATCTTTAGGTTGGAATAACAAGGTTTGAAACAAAGAAGTGACGTTAATTTGTTGGAGATTAGCATCCCCAGAACCACTCATGCACTCACGTGTAAGTTCATACGCGTTGATGCTTTTGTTTACTGTGGTGATGTCAATGACTGACTTCACTGCTGACTGACCAGCTAGTGGAGTACTGATTAGTAGTGATTGAAGTAGAGTAGTAATAATAGTTGTGATTAATAAATAGCAAATCCATCCATGCACTTCCCATATGATGTAGGTGACTGATTAGGTCATTGTTTTCGTGTTTGCATTAACTACCTAAAGGATAAGAAAAAGTTAAGGCTTCCTTTCTATCCACCTAGCTAGATTTACTAATCTATAGTTTAAGACAAAACGATATTTTCAGTTACCTATCCAGCTAGCTGACCACCTACGGTATGAAAACAGAACATGTACGTTAGAATACGTGTAGAGGCAGGGACTAAACATGTACTAATTTTGATACCTTCAATTCTAAACACACTTGTCCTATTGTTATGCCAAATACTCCCTCCGAGGGAGTGTTTGGTCACAGGCTGCCCTCTCAGAGCACCCTTTGGCTGCATATAAGTTTTACAACTTGCCCAGATTTATTAGTGTTTGCCCTTTGGTGAGTGATGATGTGATCCCTCACAATTTTCAGTACTTACACAAGGTTCAATTTTTTGTCTGGCAACTGACTTTCTATTAATCCACTAAATGAGCAAGACGAGGATTCTGTTTCTTTGGTAGATTAACAAAAGATTGCATACTGTCAGTTAGTTTTGCTTGGTTCCTTGTGATTGAGACCGATTCTAGAATGATATAGAAAGACCATTACTTAATGAAATGAAAATTACTGGATAATCGTATCATTAACATGGCCTTAAGGCTAAACTGAAAGGTCCATGTATTGTTTCCTATCAAGGAGAAAGATACTGGTATATAGACAATTGAGAACTGAATGAATCTCATACCGAATACGTGTGGTAGGTACTTAACTCAGTTACACAAAACAAGTCCGACTCCAACCTAGCTAAAGCCCAAAGCCATTTATTAATGGCAGTAGCAGCTTATCACATCTCTCTCAAAGTCTGACGAGACACCCATTCTGACACCGTACGCGTAGTCAGTTAAGCCTGTCAAATTAAGCTGACGCCTCTCATATCAGAGAGAGCTAAGAGGGGGAGAGAGATAAAAAAAGATGAAAATGAGAGAGAGACAGAGTTGGATGGATCGATGATGATGATGGTGGAGTGGTGTTGTGATTTGTGAGCCTCTGCCACACGCTAACAGTACTGCACTCCACTGCTGCTACTTCTGCTGTCGTGTTTTACTGTACTAGTAGTATTGCACACACCACCGTTACCACTTACCACTAATAGAAGGTGATGAACAAGAAAATCAAGAATCAGATTGTATAGCAAAGATAGAAATGAATCTTGGGTTATGAACAAAAGTGAGAGAAACTTAATCTTTCATTGACAATTTTTACAGATTACATTGTGAACATCAAGCAGAACTTGTTCTTATACATGAAGTAAAAACTGAAATCCTAAAGCTAACGTACACATCATTTATTGCTAACGTACACATTGAGGACCCTAACCACTTGGTGTTGAGACTGAACCATGGCTTGATCCTTTTGGCATATACTTAAGTGTTGTGTAAACAGAGTGTAAGAAAGTCACATGTCTATTAGCCCCCCTCAAACTCTGCTGTGGAAGCAGGGAGCACACAGAGTTTGCCTCTGAGAAACTGGAATCTTGGACCACTGAATCCTTTTGTAAAAATATCTGCTGATTGATCAGTTGTTGAAATGTATGATATGCAAAGCTCCTTGAACTTGACCAATTCCCTTACAAAGTTATAGTCAATTGATAAGTGCTTCATTCTTGTGTGAAACACAGGATTAGAAGAGTAAGAGATTGCACTTATATTGTCACAAAACAAAGTTGGTTGTGTTTCAAGGGGAAAGTGCATTTCAGTTAGAATCTTGCGTACCCATATGATTTCAGCAGCAGTGTTAGCTAGACTTCTGAACTCAGCTTCAGTTGATGATCTAGCTACTGTTGGTTGTCTTTTGCTTGACCAGGATATTAAGTTGTTGCCTAAGAATACCCCATAACCTCCAGTACTTCTCCTTGTAGCTAAGTCTCCTGCCCAGTCTGCATCACTGTAACCTTTTAAGATATGTTTGCCTTTAGTGAAGTGTAAGCCATACTCAACAGTTCCCTTTACATATCTTAAAATTCTTTTTGCTGCTGTCAGATGGTCTGTTGTTGGAGCATGCATGAACTGACACACCTTATTCACTGCAAAAGAGATTTCTGGTCTTGTTCAAGTTAAGTACTGTAGTGCACCAACCAAAGATCTATATAGAGTAGGGTCAGAGAGAAGCTTTGCTTGTTTGCTGTTCAGTTGCTGGTTTGGTGTAATTGGAGAAGCACATGGTTTTGCTCCAGACATGTTGTGTTTCTCCAATAGATCTAGTGCATATTTTGTTTGAGAAAGATATAAAGATTGAGCATTTCTTCTGACTTCAAGTCCTAAGAAATAATGTAGGCTACCCAAATTTTTGACTGGAAAGCTCAGTTGTAACTTTCCAATTAGCTCATTGCAGTGCAACTGTGAATTTCCTGTAATGAGTATGTCATCTACATATACTAGTATGTAAGTGACTGTTGATTCTAGTTTTTGTATGAAGAGTGAATTATCAGCAGTTGATGAAATAAATCCAAAAGAGAGAAGTACCTTTGCTAGCTTAGCATACCAAGCTCTTGGAGCTTGTTTCAGTCCATATAGTGATTTGTTCAACTTGCAAACATAATGTGGATTAGCTTGATCAACAAACCCTGGTGGTTGAGTCATGTAGATATCTTCTGACAAGTCTCCATGTAAGAAAGCATTGCTTACATCCAATTGATTAATGTTCCAGTCCAAGTTGACAGCAAGAGTAATCAAAATTCTGATGGTGCATGACTTGGCAACAGGACTGAATGTTTCTGTATAGTCTAAGCCTTCCTGTTGGTGAAATCCCTTAGCAACAAGTCTTGCTTTATGCCTTGATACAGTGCCATCAGGATTGTATTTGAGCCTGAATACCCATTTGCAACCTACTAGATTCATTGAAGGATGATATGCAACTTTTGTCCAAGTTGCTGCTGACTGGAGAACATTGTACTCATCTGCAAGTGCTTGTCTCCATTCTGGGTATTTGCTTGCTTGAGTGTAGCATGTTGGTGTTATTGGTGGTATCTTACTGGAGATGACTGTTGAGAAAGAGTGTTTTGTGGAATATACCTTTGGCTTGTGAATTCCAGATTTAGCTCTTGTTTGCATATTGTGGTCATTTTGAGTAGTTGTTGAGTTGATATTCTGAGAATCATTTTCTGTTGTGATGTTTGTTGTAGCTTGCACTGTGCACATTTCTTGAGTCTGTGCAGATGAGCTGGTGTTGTTAGTTGAACTATCTGATTCAGGTGATATTGGTAGAACTGTTTTGATGTAGCTAGAATTATCACCAGTTTTGAGAGGATAAATATTCTCCTTAAATTGCACATGTCTTGAAACAAATATTCTGCCAGTTTTTGTATCAAGACATTTGTAGCCTTTTTGAAATGAGCTGTAGCCAACAAAAACACAGGCAGTACTTCTTGGTTCTAGTTTGTTGACTGCATATGGCCTTAACCAAGGATAGCATAGAGATCCAAAACTTCTGAGGTAGTGATAGTCTAGTAGCTTTTTATGTAATGCTTCATATGGTATTCTTGAGTTCAAGGCTTTTGTTGGCAGTCTATTGATGGTGAAGTTGGCTGTTGCAAAGGCTTCTACCCAGAAAGTTGCATTTAGACCAGATTGAATCAATAAAGTTCTTCCAACATCTACAATGTGTCTGTGTTTTGACTCAGCATCTCCATTTTGTTCTGGTGTATGTGGACATGTCATTTCATGTCTGATTCCATTGTGTGCAAGGTATGTAATGAACTGATTATGAACAAATTCACCTTCACCATCTGTTCTTATGGTTTTGATGCAGTGTTGTTGTTGTTTTTCAATAAAGACTCTAAAATTAAAGAAGACTTTCTTGAATTCAGATTTATCATATAATGGAAATAACCAACAATATTTTGTGAAATCATCCTTTATTATTGCATAATACTTGTAACCTTCCCAAGAAGTTACAGGACTAGGACCCCAAAGATCAATGTGAAGTAGTTGTAGAGGTTCTGTGCTAAAACTGTTTGATACAGGAGATGATAATTTGTGTGATCTCCCTAGAGCACAAGCTTCACAATTTATTTGATTACTAACAACTGTTGGTAAATGAAGAATTCTAGAAATACATTGCATATTCTTAAAAGAGGTATGTCCTAATCTACTGTGCCAGATTGTTGATGGTATTCTTGAAGCTGCTACTGAGTAGGCTTTATTTGGTGACTGATGTAGAAAGTGTATTGGGTATAGCCCATTGCTATGTGGTCCTTGCAAGATTATTCTCCCAGTTGCAAGATCCTTGACATAAAATCCAGTTGAGGTAAAGGTTATTGAACAATTATTCTCAGATATAAATTGATGAACTGACAATAGATTTTGTTTTGCTTGAGGTACTAATAGAATGTTGTTTAAATTGAACAGATGTGTTGGTGTAATTTTAACAGAAGAACCTGAGTTAGTAATATCCATACCTGTTCCATTAGCCACTTGAATTTTGTCAGAACCTTGATATGGAACAGTAGTCTGTAATTGAGAATAGTCAGGTGTGATATGTGTTGTTGCACCACTGTCCATGAACCATGGATTATCATTTTGTATAGTCTGAGAAGCTAGCATTGCTGATCTTGCATCTTGATTAGAAACATTTGTGTAGGAGGGATTGAGTCTATTATGACATTCTAATGCACTGTGTCCAGATCTATTGCATATTTGACAAATTACAACATTTTTGTTGTAATTTCTTTGACCATATCCTCTACCTGAAGTATTAAATCTGCTTCTGTTTCCAATATTGTGGCTTGGTCTGAACTGATTGTTATAAGAATTGAAAGAACCTCTGTTGTAGGATGATGAGAGAGGTCTGAATCTTGTGTTTCCTTCTTTGAATTGAGGTCTTGTTGAGTTGAAGTTTGCTTGAAAAATTTGATTGGAGGTATGATTCAGAAGTTCATCATTCCTTTGTTTGATGATAATTTCCTCACTTATAAGATTGTTATGTAATTCAACTGCAGTTATAGGAGGGTACCTGTGTCTCATGGAGGTAGCAAAAGGTATGTACTCAGTATTTAGAGCAGATAGTGTAATGACAACCAGTTCTTTGTCAGATATGATTTCTCCTCCAGCAGCTAGGCTATCTGACAACAATTTTATCTCATCAACCATAGTAGAAATTGACTTGTTACCTTGTTTTACTCCTAGCAATTTTGTTCTTAATTGAATTGAGTGTGTTGATGAAGATCTTGCATATCTTTCCTCAATGTTACTCCATAGTTGAGAAGAAGTTGTTGCTGCAGCAAAATAAGAAATTACTGTGTCTGAGATTGTGCTGTTGATCCACATAGTTATTGTGGAATCTTCATCAATGCAATCAAGATAGAGTGGATTCTCTACATTATTTGACTGATTCCTTGCATTTGTAAATCTTTCTGGACATTGATGAGTTCCATCCAAGTATGGCATGATCTTGAATTTTCTGATAACTGGAAGCAGAAGATTCTTCCAAGTTAAGAAGTTGTCTTCTTTGAGTTTTAGAGTGATGAGGCTCATCAACTGATTTAATGGGATTTTTGCTATTGAACTTGATGTGGGATTCTCCATTGCTAGGTTAAATTCTTGAATCATTAACTGAGATTTAATTCTTCAATTGATTCCCTAATTGGCTCTGATACCATAATAGAAGGTGAAGAACAAGAAAATCAAGAATCAGATTGTATAGCAAAGATAAAAATGAATCTTGAGTTATGAACAAAAGTGAGAGAAACTTAATCTTTCATTGACAATTTTTACAGATTACATTGTGAACATCAAGCAGAACTTGTTCTTATACATGAAGTAAAAACTGAAATCCTAAAGCTAACGTACACATCATTTATTGCTAACGTACACATTGAGGACCCTAACCACTTGGTGTTGAGACTGAACCATGGCTTGATCCTTTTGGCATATACTTAAGTGTTGTGTAAACAGAGTGTAAGAAAGTCACATGTCTATTAACCACCACATAACTGGTTCATTTTCTTTATCAGCTTGTTGAACGAGATTCTACTATGTCAACTGAGGTCATCATCTGGTCACCTATTTTCATTTAGGCCCACATTTATATAGACCATTTCTTGACAGTTTTATTCTACTGTACAGCAGTACCAAGTTAACCCGGATAATCCATGGACCAAGTAGAAGCCGAAGTCGTGGCTGCCACCGGAGAAAATCCAGTAAAAGCACCTACCAACCCCGTTGGGTTCATTAAAAGTGTTAACAGTAACCAACTCCACTTTGTATAGAAATAATATTAACAGTTCTGTGTATAGTTGGATAAATTGGATGCATTTGTTTGTTTTTACACTCAAAAAGAATATTTATACTGTTCCACTTCCATCCACAAATTAAATCTTATCTGGTGCCTAAACATAAACCAGAGATCCTAATTAAAGATCTCAACCGTACAAATAGTCCAGATTACTAAGATGTATATAAATAGTATTCTTGTGAAATAGAAGAGAGATGCATAAAAAATACTGCTACTGGTATATGCAGAGAGTGATGGGGTTTTGGGGAGAAAAAAAAAAAGAGATTGACGTTGACATTACGAGATAGAAAGTCAGTGGGTCCTTTCATTTCCATTTCTATTCTATTCTCTTCTGTCTTCTCTTTCTGAATATTTGAGTCTTTGACAGCCTTTTATCTTCTTTATTATCATCAATGTATTTGACCATAGTATTAAAGTTTCAAAACAACAGCAAACCCATATGTCCCGCGCTATCATCCCCATCAAATAAATATGTATATACAAATAGTAAAATAGTTACTTCGTTTCGGAAAAAATTCTTTTTTTTTTTAAATTTTTATTCTATAAAAGATTTACTTTTATTTCAATAGAACAAACTTATAAAAATATTTGTTTTACAATTTTTTTAATAAGAAGATATATATATATATGATATTAAACTTTTTATTAAGGGTAAATTTGAAAATAAATTAAAAAGATTATTCTCTTATCTTGTCTTAATAATTATGTAAATAGGAAAATTAAATCTTTTGTTGAAACGGAGGGAGTAATACTTATGGTCCAAACCTAGGGGTATTTTGTGTGCACTTGATGAACCAAATTTGGGCTTAAAAATTGGCCCGCGTCTCATTTTGTTACTTCATAGGGGCATTTACTAATCAGACCACATTAGAACAAGGTGGAAGTGGAAACAACACACCCAATACATAGCTTCAGAAAAGAAAAAAAAACACCCAATAAAACTCGTATTTTTATGTGTTTCTTTGCACGACGCTTCTCTCTGAGTTACCTGCGATTTTGCAACAACTTTAAGGAACTCACCATTGTATTGCTTACTTCCGGCCTCTGCCTGAGAGAGAGAAAACCATATATATGCTATCCTTACTGACATAACCACCTACCACCCCACCAACAATGGTTTGGCTGGGAAAAGCTTTCTACCAAAGAAAAGATGTCTTCCTTTATTCTATAATATTAAACACACATACTCTCTCTCTCTCATTTATTCTATAATATTACACACACTCTCTCTCTCTCTCTCTCTCTCTCTCTCTCTCTCTCTCTCTCTCTCTCATCATTGCTTACCTCTTTGAGATTTCAGTTCCTTCCGGTTACTGAAATATATTTTCATGACTAGAATCAGTGGGGAAGCCCAGTGAAGCATCTTTCCTGCTGACACTAGAGAGTATATATGAAGGGGCACTTAATGTAATTTGGAATAATGGATTAAGGAATGGAGATATGAAGTACTGTGGGTCATCATCCGGGTACCTATACAGCATTTATCAAGTGGGTCAAGATTCAGGCGAAGAAAGATGAAGAAACAACCAAGAGAATTGAATGGATATGAGGAGAGATCGTAAAAGCTTTTGTTCCTCGATCTACTCATAGGCAAATCCTGTTCCTCCTTTTCAGGGTACTGTAACCATCAATCAGAGACTAGTTGCTCAAGACTGCTGTCATTTCCCCAATCTGATGACGTACACTAACAGACTACCAATAATATTACCGTATTAAGATTAACAGAGGGAAAAAAACAACTATGCCATGGTAGAATTTCTACCACCAAGTTTTTCTATAAGGTGTTTATCACGACATCCAACGATTGTGAGAAAACAAGTTTTACATTATCTCCGACTTTTTATCAGTTAGTTAATGAAGGGAGTTTTAACAATTCGGCTTTGGCCAAAACTCAGGTCATAGGAAAAGCCAGAAGAACAAGCAGGCTAGCAATGTTAAAACCAAGATAAATCTCAACTGCAAAGGAACAAATAATCGTATACGGTATAATCCAGCAGTTAGACTGTAAGTAACAACTTTAAGGTACAGTATGAACTATAATTATAGAATTCAAAATAAGAAAACAGGTCCTCAACAAGCTATTTAACAGAAAGAAACTCTACAATTCGAAGATTCATCGATACAAGAGCACCATGCATCAAATCCACCAAGTAAAACAACACAGACCCATCTTGTTTCTTTTCAAATATTCCATGTTGTCATAAGATAAAAATCATATATCAGCCGTTACTTACAGTAGGAGTGCCATACTGTGAAGAGCTGGAATCTTGAATAGAAGAGTTGAGAACTATGATGCTGGCTGTAGATTATGAGCTAGCAAAGCATCCTTTAGGCATTTAACGGCATTGTCATAGTTTACAAAGGCCATGAACCAGAATTCATGACTGTCAACAGAGATAACCTGGATGTATTTTTCAGCAGGTTTGCCTTTGCTTATTGAAGGATTAACTGCTTCAAGCTGATGCAATGGCATTATCACCTATTCACATTCCAAGGTTAGAATTATAAGCATGAAAATGATCTAAACACATTTTCCAATGATAGGAATGAAAGAAAGGGTGTTCCTCATGTATATTGGTTAAGAAGATCTATTGAAACCGAACATACTACAAAAGGCGTGGAATGGGTTAAGGTATCAATTAAAACAACATTGAACACCTAATCGCCATGCATACAACTGTATTACATGGCTTCTTCACAGATGTACATGGCCTGTGCTGCCCTATAAGATGGACCGAGTCTGCTGCAATGACAATCTTAAAGCGTCTACATTATTACCCTATGAGTTCAACTCGAACGCAAGTTAAAAGAAGAAATTTGTTATTTCCTCTTGGTAGAGTAATACATTCAGGATATATTCCTCTTGGTAGAGTAATACGCAAGTTAAAAGAAGAAATTTGCTATTTCCTCTTGCAATGACTACAATGTCGACAAGAGAGAATATCTTCCCCAATCTCATCCCACTAGAACAGTGCACTCAAAATCCGATGCAATATTAAAAATGTAGGTTGGGCCTTTGGCTCACACTGGACTTGAGTTTAAGTAGTTAGGCCTATGGTTGAGCCCAACTTGAGACAACTGGCAGGGATTAATGCTAGAACAATGGCAATAAAAAGCAGTTTACAAGACCAGAAAAGATGCAGGGCATTGTGGCCTGGGGCAAACCGCCCAGTTAGGGACCTTTTAAATTGCCACATCGTGCATCTTTTGCAATTGAGGTTAAACTAATTTTGTTGCAATTGCTCTAGAAGCTGGCTTTGGACATTGCTTATGTGTTTGGACCAGAGATGGCTCCTACAACACCCAAGTTGCCCAATAGTAACATCGGGAGAAAAAACATTGCTGGATAAAATCCAAAATTTTGGGTTCCAGA
>JAJJMC010025396.1:203015-227116 GCA_023531435.1 Papaver californicum | reverse complement strand
TTGCACTTGCTCTAGAAGCTGGCTTTGGACATTGCTTATGTGTTTGGACCAGAGATGGCTCCTACAACACCCAAGTTGCCCAATAGTAACATAGGGAGAAAAAACATTGCTGGATAAAATCCAAAATTTTGTGTTCCAGATCATAACTATATTGCTAGGAAAGTTTATCGAATTGACTTTTATAGAGAAAGTATCCAGCGTGATACCAAAGAGTAAGATGAAACTGGGATATACTAAAGATAATGGAAAAATATGAAAATACCTTGTAATAACTCCACTCAGTTTGCTCTCCAACTTTATATGAAAGAGGATTGTCACTACAAAAGGCAAGTTTTGCATTGGACACATACAAGGTTCCCATAACTGGACCAGCAGAAGTTGATAAATAGCAAGCAAATGTCTTTTGAAGTTGCTCTCCTGGAACTGACTCAAAAGTTTGTAGAAATATTTTCTCGTAACCACCTTCTGCTAATACTTTTGTACCCTGTGCAATCCTATCCATTGCAGCATCAGCGACACTAGGTCCTGTTTTCACTAGTAATAAAAAAAAAGGCAAACATTACCTTACTTCATATCAATATATAAACTGGTAGATAAGAAATTAGTTGACAGAACTTAAGTTACATAATCAAATTTAAAGACCATGTTTACACAATCTTCTTCCTACATTAACATTCAAATAAAATGAGTGGTCAAGCTAATGAACTATAGGTGCTTGAATTAGGTGATTCAACGCAAAACTTGCCAGTTTGTTAGGGTATCCATTCTAACTCGTCATAGGCCCATGGGTAGAACTCATCTCTAAAACCGGTCTACAAGTTGAGGGAACCCATAGACTTATAAACTACCCAATATTGCACCATCTTAGCCATGTGGGACTAAGGTCCTAACGCAGTTCCTCACTAGACAGTTTTTGCATAAAAGCTAACCCTTAACAATAGTCTAGTCAAGGTACCAGTGATAGTGAACTTAATTGTGCAAGGTAATACAGATTCAGTCACCTTCCACCAGGGGTTCATGTAGAGTATCTTTCCAATATACAGACTATTTTCAATAGATACAAGATCATATCCATTGCCTATTTCATAGCATAGGGGTTCCGTTACTTACATTAAGCATCTCAATTGAAGTGTAAAGCTTCTAGTTATTAAGCTAAATAAGACAGGAATCAAAACATAGACGACTATGTGTACAAAAATATCAATTGACTAATATCTGTAATGACCAAAACCAAACTTACAATGTTGCCAAACGTTTCCAGCCAGATCCTCAGTTTTCTTCGCAGTCTCCCCAACCTTTTTCCCCCATTTCCCAAGTACATCCTTCATTGTTTCCACCGTACCTGATCAAATTATCAATAATTATCACAAACCCATCCCCAAATCCATCTAAACCCTAATTTTAAATAAACGAAAAGAAATAAGTCAACAAAAATTAATAAATACTCACTTTTAACAGAGGAAGATGGAGGCGGGGCAGGATTATTAACATAGGGATTGGATTCAGGAGGCATAGTACGAGCTGTATTGTTCTGAGACACCGTAGGAGGAGGGGGAGGTGCTTCTTGTTCCTGAGTCAATTCAGCACTCCATTTCACCGATTTTGGTGCCGCGGCCACCGACTCTGCAGGTTTAGCTGCTCCTTGAGTTTGAGATTCTAATTGAGTAGGACCTACAGCTTTAGTGTCCCAATTTTCTTGAGGAGGATTTATATCTTCTGGATCAAGTTTAGGGTATGAGGCGTAATTTGATGATGATTCCTTTCCCGTACTGATCTCTGGTTTCTTGTTTGTACCATCTTGATCCATATTGCTTCAGTAATTTGAAACCCTAGTTTTAATCGATAATTTTTTGGCGGACTGTTTTGTTCGTGTTTAGTTTACTTGAGAGTTGAATTTCTTTCTGAGTTTCTTGATGTACAAAAAGAAAGAGTTGAAATGAGGTGTTTTTCAATTTCAAAAGAGAGAGGATGAGTTAGATGTCTATAAGTGTCACACGACATTTACGCGTTACAGGGCTCATTTAGGGATTTACGGCTGAGATTTGATGTGAGGATACCCCACATCGAAGAAGTGTGTTCGTGGTGGATTTATAGTGGGTAACTAGAACGGCAGCGGGAAGATACCGACCGTTGGGCTGAAGAAAGGAATTTCAAAACGTGCCTTGAGTGAACAGGCCCAGTGACTACAGAGTCTTGTGGTCCTGTGGATTATGGGGAGTGAGCCCAAAATACAAGTGGCTCGTCCAAGCATAATCATTGAAACTAATATTGGGGCATGTAAATCCAATAGATGGGCAATTTGTTAATAATTTTATCCTCGTCCATCACCAATTTTTCTCTATCTATTTTTTTTTTTTGCCATTCGAACTCCCTATTCAAAATAACCAAGTTTAACGTCTTTAAACGAGCGTCACTGTCATCCTTGGTCATGTTACCAGGTTTTTTAACACAAAGTTTGAACTCCAACTGAGTCTTACTTCTACTCCCCATAACGTTTTCTCATCCAAAACTTCAAGATCTTCAAAATTCATTGGGTCTTTATAGTCTTCATAAACATATTTCCCATAAACTGAAAGACCCGTGATCTTACGCACGTTGTCAGGGGTGATATACCTCTCGCCAAATGGGAGATGCATGGTATCCATCTCTAGGAAGAACCTCTTGGAAAATGCTGAGATGGTGACACTGTCAAACTCGGAGTGTGCATAATAGATAGCAGACCATAATACACATGATTTGACTTTCTGCACCACCTGTTCACACTCATATTGTATATCCCATGCAACCGCCTTCTGGAATCTTAGAGTTGATTTGCATTGTTATGATCCTACTAATCGAACATGTCATGACAAATTGTAATACTAAAACAACAAAGTCGGAAAAAATTTCTATTGTTAAGATTCAATACCTTTGTCGAGTAAATTTCGGAAGCCATGGATGTTTGTAGCCGAACAACACTATTCCTCCATCTTCTGACGTACCACGAGGTATGCCAGTAACATCTAAACACAAATGTTCATCGGGAGTGTGTGCATATCTAGCACAAGGTTTCCTAGGCTTCTTTTTTTCTTTAACAACAACAAGAAAAGATTTTCCTTTGGTTGTTCTTCATCTTCTTCTTCTTCTTTTTCTTCTTCCTCTTACCCCTGTCTAAAATCTTCCTCTTCAACTTCTTGTTCTATCTCTTGGTTCACTTCCCGGATTACAACTCCTGGTAACGACCTCGATCTCTTTGTAACTTTAGTTCCACGTTTACTTGCACCTAGGTGTTTATTATAGCGAGGGGTCAGAGTTCTAGTATTTTCCACTACCATTTACTTACCTTTACCTTTCGACTTTCCCCTAAACACAAAACAAAGAATACTTAGCTAAATTCAAATAAGAAATCATGAAGTTCAGTTAAAAATCTAAAAGTTCGTCAAAGAAAATCCCATTATCGATTTAATCGAACTAAAAGTTCGGTCAAGAAACAAAATGTTCGTCTAGTATACATCTAAATATCCATAAAGCAATGTATGTTTGGTTAAAGAAAATATTTGAAATCTGATTGAAATTTTTGTTCCTATTTTGGACTAAAAAGTTCGGTTGAAAAGGCTAACTATCGATAGAACCGAACTAGACGTACGCTTGTCAATGATGTGTTCTCCAAATTTACGCTTGGAGTGGGCATGCACCAAATTTATGCTTGTTGTGGACGTTATCCTAAGTTGCGCATGTTTGTAAGCGTTAGCCAAAAATACGCCCGTGTGGGGCGGTGGTGTATATGACCGTCTCTTGAAATAACCATTGTGATTTCTTACCGTTGTTGATATTTCTTACCGTTGTAACAACGACTATCTTTTGGTATACCTATATAAATGAATTGGTTGAGTATTTCATATACTACTAACCCATTTTATTTGTATACAAGAAAAATTTCACTAGTTTCATATATTTGTCTTTCGAATCAGTTAGAATTATAGCACCAAAACAACGAGGTCCAAATTTTTCTACATTTGAAGATGTAACGATGTGTAGAATTCATTTATCAATATCTCAAGATTCTAGTGTTGGTTCCGATCAATCAGAAGAAAAATTATGGTATCGCATCTTACGTGGGATGAAAGAAGCCATACCTACAAAAAATTATGGTCTCGCATCTTAGGTGGGATGAAAGAAGCCATACCTACAATGCCGGAGCGCACTTGGACCTCCATTCAGAAACGATTTCAGGGAATAAGTAAAGATGTGGCGCTTTATTCTGCAAAAGAGGCGGAAGTGGAACGTGAACACCATACTGGATGGGCCCCCGAAAAAAAGTTAAGTACCTGTTTAATTTTAATGCAGTACATTATTATTTTGAATTGTAAATCGTCCACTAAACTTTTTTAAAAAAAAATAACAGATTGAAGAAGTAAGGAAGCTTTTCATGGAAGCTAATGGTAAAAAATATTTAAGCATGAAGAGTGCTACGCAATTATGTTAGAAAATATCAAATATTCACGACAATCGACAACTGTTTTTGATTCATCACAAGCTGAAGAAGATTCAGAATGCGGCGAGGAAGACCGGGAAAGACAGAAAAAATGTCAAGACCATTCCAGTGGCGATGAAGAAATATGAGATATACCTAACACATATAACCATCATATGGGAAAAAAAGAGGCGAAACGACTGAAGAAAACAGGGAGAGAAAAATCCAATGGCCAACAAGAAATGATGGAAATAATTATTAAAGAGCAACAAAACTTCAATACCAATTATAGAAAACAAAAATGAAGATGGCGCAAAGAGAATCTGAGTTTGCAGCAAAACTAGTTGAGTCTTCGGCAAAGTTTGCAGCAAAACAAGCTAGGAAAGAAAAATTTGATGCAAAGAAAGAAGCAGACGACGAGTTTCGCATAATGATGATGGATGTCTTCGGGATGGATGCCGTAACAAAAGAGTACATCAAACTTAGAAAGGCAGACATTTTATAGAGAAGGAGAAGTCAAGCTTAAAGCGTTCTCGGATTAGCTGAAACCTTAATTATTATGATTATTAATGGATTGGCAGTTTTAATTTCTACTTTTATGATTTATATATTTATTTATCTGAATTGTATTAAGAGGTTAAAATTTCCAGTTTAGTTTTGAATTAATAATGTTATTTTAAATGTTAATGAACTTCCAATGTACCTTTGGTTTGAATTAATAAAAACTTTAAATTTCGAGTAATTATGTAAGTTAAATGAAAAATCAAACCAACCACTCATTTTTTCGCATTAACATCAACACGATAAAAGACTAGACACTCATAATATTAGCCTATCTACTCGTCTCCTACATGAGTAGATAAGTGAGATTGCTTAAATTTTTAAGATTGACAAAGTAAATAATTGAAACGTTGGATTCCACTGAATAGACTGTTATTATGGACCCATCAGTCTCGAAAAAAAGAAACTCGTCACTTCTTTCTATATCATGCTTTAGTCGTTGCACGTGGAATATCATAATTAGACGTCCACAGTCTTTCTATCCATCCATTGAATAGACTGTTATTAATTACCCACTAGGCACGAACATAATAAAGTCGTTACTTTTTTCAATATCATGCTTTAATATTCTATTAAAAATTAAAAAATTATTTCCATTAAAAAAATACCATATATATACCCATTCGTTCCCATTTGGAAACCGCACCTTCCACATTTCAAATAACTTAATTCAAAGATTCTTTTTAACTCTCCGTTTTAGAACTATGGCTTACCAAAATGTTAGTATTAATGCTGATAATTTTACCATAGAGGAAGATTTATCTTTTTGTCGAAACTTAGTATTATATTATCCAGAAAGGGGTCATGAACGTCGGATGAATGGTTCAATGAGCATGGAATGGTTAGAACATATCCATGCTAACTTCTGTAATGAAACTGGTAACCCAAATAACCGGAACAGAGCAGGCCTTTTTTGTCGATTTCAGGAAATAGGAAGGGCAGTACTACAATTTTCAACTTTAACCGCTAAGGTGAATGGAAGAAGAATTAGGAATGAAACTGATGACGAAGTTGTTGCGAGATCTCTGAAGGAATGGAGAAGATGGAAATGTTCAGATTTCAGGTACCAACCTCATTTCGAGATCCTAAGGGTGATGAAAAAATACAACCCTTTTGTGTTGATTGTTTGTCGAAGATGTTTAGATCGTCATCCAGGGCATCATACCACTCGTTGAAGGTTTGAATATAGGTTTTGTGGGTATATCTCTCTATAAATCCTCACGAGGTATAACTCGTCCGTTGGGGCCACCTAATGGTTTAAAGGCTTGTTGCACGTGCTAAGTGCAATCGCGACTCCTGCGAAAATGAGATATTTTAACATCTAGTGATGTATTGTTGTTCTGAATAAGTGATATTGGTTATTTATGATACTTCCGTTAATTTATTCATTACAACATAGTAAGCATATTGATAATACAAGAGCTAAAAAGTAAACCTAAACTCACTTTCGCAGGGATCGCGGCTGCACTTAGCATGTGCAGCAAGCCTTTAAACCCCTAGGTGCCCCTAGCGGCCGAGTGGTGTCTCGGGAGGGTTTACAAGAGATATACCCACAAAACCTATCTGCATGGTTTCGAAAATGTTATTCGTCACAAAAATCGGACCATAAGTGTTCGATCAAGTCATTTCGCAAACGAATATGCGTATCTTTGTTGTGTACTGCACGTCGGCGTTGCTCAACTTTCATTCTCGAAAGTTCAGCACTATGTTGTCTCGAAATGTTTATCGGTGCATGATTGTAGCGCTGAACATATTCATATGGCCAATCACGGGGTAGATGCTCATCCTCCACTATCATATTATGTAAAATGATAACAGTTTTCATGATATATGCAAGTAAGTCTGGATTCCACATTCTTGCAGGTTGCTTGATGATGGCAAATTGATTTTGCAGTACACCAAAGCCTCGCTCTATATCTTTTCGGCAACCCTCTTTCATTGCTGAGAATTTCAGTTTTTTCTAGGAATCTGGATGTTTAATAGACATCACAATAGTAGCAATCTCTGGGTATATGCCATCACCAAGATAATATCCCATATCATATGGATGTCCGTTTACCACAAAGTTCAATGGTGGTGTTTTCCCGTTGATAAGCTTTTTAAAAATATAAGAATGGTTCATCATATTAATATCATTGAACCGGGCATACCAAAAAATGCATGCCAAAACCAGAGATCATATGGCACCACTGCCTCCAACACAATACCTTCACTCCCTTTGTACGCAGTGTAACCCCCTGATTCCGCCGCTTGGAATTTATCCCATTTACAATGCATGCAATCTACACTACCCAACATCCCTGGAAGTCCCCTATATTTGTTCTCCTTAAGCAACAGTTCAACATCACGCTCAGTTGGTGTCCGCAAATATTCTTTCTCATACAAATAAACAATCTTCTTACAAAACCTACGAGTTGTTTCCAAAACAGTGGTTTCTCCAATGCGTAAGTACTCATCTATTGCATCGGCCGCATATCCATAATCTAACATTCGTATTGCTGCTGTAACTTTCTGATGAAGGGTTAATCCAGGAACGCCACAAGCATCTTTTTTTGAATAAAATAATTATTTACTGCTACGACATCTCCCAAAATACGTTGAACGATTCTCGCCGCATTCTAAATCTTCTATGAAATACATTAGGTGGAAACGTAGGGTTCTGCAAAAGTAATCTTTCCAGAGAAGTATTGCACCGGCCTCACGTTCTCTTGGTATTTGGATACGAGTATGAGGCCAGTTCATACTTGAAACGATCAATCCCAAAGTGACTGCTTGGTTATTTGGATCAATGATACTAAATTTTTGTCTGATGAGTACAAATTATTATTATCATCATCAGCAGATGAAGAAGAAGAAGAAGAAGAAGAAGGAGGAGGAGGAGGAATAGAAGAACAAGAAGCATAATATTCAGTGTTATTCTCATGGTGTGCCATTGGTTGTTGATGTTTTCAGTTTTGGTTTGTATAATTAGAGAATCAAGTGTTCAATTTATAGGCATATTAAGATAAGTCTTTGAGTGTTGATATGACTACACACTCTTGGTATTTTAAAAATTAACTGAGTTGAGGCAAGTAGGGTGAATAGACGCATCAAACTTAAGAAGTGTCGGTTGAGATGACAAGACCAAGAAGATAAAAAGACAAAGCAAAAATTAAATATCTTTTTTGAAATAACAATACAAAGGAGATATAAAAGACAAAGCAAAGATTAAAAATATCTTTGCAGATGACAACACAAAGCAGATAAAAGACAAAGTAAAGATAAGAAAAGTTTTTTGAAATGAAAATTCCAATCAGATAAAAGATATATCAAAGATAATAAACATCTGTTCGAATGACAATACAATGCAAATGAAAGACTACCCATCTGTATCTTGATTCCCAGGCGCCGATCGCGGTGGAATAAACGAAGGCAAAGATGATCTCGATGTGTAATTAACCGATGACACTGTTGATGATGATCCCTGACCCATGGTATTCCACATTTGTGATAACATAGTTTGAGAAAAAGTGTCAAACCCAAGGGGTGGTTGTTGCGTACGAAAATGGGCCACTTGTAACTCCTAATTGTTGTTGTGATTTTGTAGACCACGTATTTCTTCATCTTTTGCCATGATAAACTCCATCCTCTCCTTCGTTTTATTTACTGTAAACTTATAAAACTCTTGCGTAAAATCGGCATATTGTTGAACCAGACCATAAGCTTCGACCTGTTATGAAAAAAAATAAATCACATTCTCACGTATTTTTATGTACTCAAAAAAATAAGGTTTGCTGTATACTTACATATGATAATTGTTGTTGAGGCGGAATGGGTACATTTTCATCAGGTTCATGGATGTTGTGTTTAATACGGTCACCAGCATACTCGTATGTTTCAACCTCCCAATCGACTTTGGTGGCATATTTCTACAAGTTAGTTACATGTCGCCAATACTCAATATACAACTCATACGTAACAACATGTACTAATTCAGTTGTATCGACCAAATCGCTTTCCCTCAGCTGATTTGCTTCGTCATTGTTGAGGTTGGCAATATGAGTAGGTTGGTTCCTGGGAACACCAAAATTATAATGGTTTTGCCTCCAACACCGTTCTCCGAGGTACACGTTATGATGTGCAAAGAAATTAACTATCAAAAAATAAACCAATTAATTATCCAAAAATCCAAGAAAATAAAGAACAATACTATCAAAATAAATTATCGACTCACAGTGCTTATCCAAGAAAATATAACCCTTTTGTCTGAGAGCTCTGATGCTTTCCGTCCAACATCAGTGTCAAGGACTAAGATGGAAGAATCTCACGGTCGCTAGGTCGCATCGTCTATAGTCAACTGATTAAGACAAGTCCTAGAGCGAACAATATCAATATTCTTCCTTCTTGTAGCCTTCCAACGAGAACTTCTAGGCCATACTGCTTCACTATCACTCGTTGGGTTATTTAGTCGACATATGCCTAGATATTCGTACCCCCAAAACTAGTATGTCAAGACAACCAACCAAATAAACTAATTACCAACAAATAAACATTTAAAGTAAGTATAAATAGAATTAATAAATTTACCTCCAATATTTGGAAGGGTCCGGCTAGTGACTTTTGTCTCCTGCCAGATTCGCAGACACCCGAATACAATTTCGCAAGAGCACCACCACCCCAGTCATAATTTCCAACTGCATTAAGATCCTCAAAAGCAGCTAACCATCCAACATCAATATAGTTTTTAGCATTAGAAAAGAAAAATTGTCCCAAAACATACATACAAAAGGCTCTGGCCACTCTCTCAGCAAGTATGCTATCATCGTTAGCCACAACCAACGTTTTTTGATCAAAATATGTGCTCAAAAATGCAACTGTAATTGCATCTGAAACCCACTGCGCGGGTATATGTTCTCTTTTACAAACTTCATTATCTTTAATTTCTGGAAAAATATGCGGCCGAACATATTCAAATTGGTACTTCGCCGGGTCATACGGAATATCACTACCAACACCAATACTTAATCATGTCAACATGACCCAATCAAGCGGTGTGAACCCCATCTCACCAAATAAGAAGTGAAAAGTGTTCGTAGTATCCAAACACGCTCAACAAGATAGTCAAATCAATGCATGTGACGAATCTACTATATTCATGGTCAATAAACGGTACCATCCTGCCTTTTCAATAATGTATTCAACCCTAGGGATGTGTTTTTATAATACGTGTATAGGTCTGAATGACCGATTTAAGGGAACCACGATGTATGTACTTGAATTTTGAATCAGTTGAATATGTAATATTTGTAGAAGCGTGACTCTGAGCATCTTCCACGACATTGTAGTTCGTTAACCCGGGAACAAAGACCATATCTTCAGTAGTAGGGTCTACTTCGGATACTCAGCGGTTTTAGCTTTCTTGTTCCTCTTTTTTTCACCAACGAATCTCGCTGTGACATTGCTCAACATCTGTACAAACGGTATATACAAGTTTCAAAATTAAGAGTAATCCTCACAATGCACATATATAAAACTCTACATTAATCCATAAATCCACAAAAATACAAATTTCATCATTAAAAAAGTAAGCCTCTAATTATATAATCAAATGTACAAACATTCATAAATCATCCAAAGTACAAAATTCCCGATTCACAAAATAGTCCACTAATCAAATTACCAACTCTACAAAAATTCATCATAATTCCCTAATTTTATAATTCCATAAACATTCATTATGATGGAACATAAATATTCATAATTCCAAAATTTCAAAAACAATCATATCAAATCAATTAATCAATAACTTAAAATTAACCACAACCCAACTCAAATTAATGAACAACTTAATCAATTCTAAATTCAAATCAATTAATTCTCATCAATTTTTTAAACCCAATTTTCAACTTCCAAAACCCTAGAATAAACCGAATTGCAAAATTACAATTTCAAAACCTAATATGTCTATTTCATAATCATATGTTTATTCTTTAAACATATATATACAAATTTAATTAACAAAACGTTACAATAAATCAAAATTTAATCCTATTTAAACCTAAGAAATCCATTAAAATTCATGTAAATAGTTTGAGTTTTATACCTTTGTCTTGGGATAAACCTAACTTTGATAAGCTTTGTTTCTTTGCTGCCAGGAGTTTTGCTACCGTTTTTCAATCGGAAAACAGGTTGAGAAGAAGAGAGGAGGGTGAGGGTTCAGTTGAGTTGAAGTGGTAGGCGGAAGAGAAGAAGAAAAAAAATATCCCTGGAAGCCTCCGCCCGATGAAACTAAACGCGTAATACTGCAAGAACGTTTTTCCTCCAGGCGTTAGCCTAATTGAAGGCTCCATAACATGGGCGTTATCCCAAGTAAACGCCCACCGAAACCTCCACACGCTTACTCTGCACGAGACAAACATTTATACAGGCGTTAACTAAACTTACGCCCCAAAGATGAGCGTTTCCATAATGTAACGCCTCAACATGCGTTCATCTAAACATACGCCTGTCACTTGGGCGTGACGTTACAAGTGCGTCTCCATATCAGGCGTTGTTCTAGGAAAAGTCTCCCATCGAGCATTCATCCAGTGTCCACCCCAACCAAGCGTTTCACTAAGCATACACCCATACAATACCATTCCAACAGACGGATACTTATATATGCGCCCAACGCCAGGCGTTTTCTTAGGATTTTTTTTTTTGGTATTTAGTCTTTGGGTTTACTCTCATGACTGTGGAAGCTCAAAGAGAGTATACAAGTGAAAGTATGTACAAAGAAGAGGGGGAGCTTTTTGGCTGTATTAGGAAATTTTTTTGTTGTTTTTGTAATTTTTCTTTTATTTTTGGACACTTTGGGACATTTTTGGACATTACTATATTTTCAAACCCTACGGAAGGGTAACATTGAATATAAACTGCACAGAGAAAGACGATAATTACAATATCGTCTCAGCCCCTTGGGTTCGTACAGTGACAAAGGAGTCAGTGACCTGATTCGACTTCAACGGTTCATCGCCCGTCTGGAACGGGAGGTAAAACTCGGTCAACCCACGAATCTCATGCTAGTGGGTTTACTGTATTCCTTCGTATGCATACATGTTGAGGAACTGAATATGGACTTTAATTTCTAGTAAAGGGCAAGAATTGGCCAGACTTTAATTTCATCACCGTATCCTTCTTGCTCACTTTAGGAAAACATTACCAAACGCGAACCTAAACCTAAAATTTGACTAGAAAGAGACCTATAGGGTAACGAGCTTATTGGAAAATATATCGAAGAGATTGTATTGGTTACTTTGTTAGCTCAACTCAAGGATCGGAAAGGTTAATTTAAGTTTTATTTGTGCCACCTTACAACCCAAGGAAACGTTTGCCAAAGAGGTAGGGTTATCCAAGCTTCTTAGAGCTTATCTTGCCTCTCTCGATTAACTTACTTTATTCAGATCGGTCCAAGAAGTTTGCTAAAACTGTAACTAGTCGCCTTTTAGAAGAATATAAGCTGGTCTAGAAACAATCTAAGTGGAGCCAACATGATTTTTGGTTGCTAGATTCAATAAGATTGATTTGGTTGAGTCAGCCTTGCTTGTGTTTGTTTAGAATTCCCTTCCAATTAGGATTTTTTTTTTAGTGTATGCCAAGACCGCTCGAGACAATCACTGAGCGATCTTGGAAAATAGACACTTTAGGTCGTTTGATTAATGACAAGCCTAGTAGTTTTGTTTCTGAAAATAAGGGTCTCGAAGAATCTTTTCTAGAGAATCCTATTTTTGGAAATTTTAATTTTGAAAGTTTGACTTTGTGTGAAGAAGTCGTTGTCAGTCCTTTGATATTGCCAGAAATGACAACTTTAAAAGCTTTGTTGAATCCCACTAGGACTATTCATCCATCATGTATCAGGTTAGCTGCAACCGAAGCTAAATATTAGTTGAAACCTAGGACCATACAGATGCTCCCGATCTTCTTAGTAAAAGAAAATGAAAACCCCTACTTTCACATTAGGGAATTTGAGGAAATACGTAGTACCCCAAGAATTCACAACCTTACTGATGACGCTTTGAAACTTATGTTGTTTTCATTTTCCCTGAGAGACAATGCTAAATCATGGTTATATAGTTTGCCATCTGAGTCTATCGAAACATATGAACATCTTACATCTTCCTTTTTATCGAAAATTTTCCCCAGGAACAAAACGTCATCTATTAGGCAAGATATTTTCATATTCGTGCGACAAGATGGAGAATATTTGTACATGTATTTAGAGAGGTTCAATGATTTATTGATACAATGTCCTCATCATGGTTTAGAAAAGGTTAGACTAGTCCAGATCCTCTATGAAGGGCTAGATTATCCAACAACGACCATGGTCGAGTCGTTATGTACAAGTGGGTTTGATACTAAAACTGTTGATGAAGCGATGGCATTTCTGAATGAAATCAGTGAAAAAATCCAGCAATGGGAATGTAGTAAGGAACCCCAGAGAAAAATTTTACTGAACAAAGGTAATGCCAATAGGATAGATGGAACCTTTGAATCATATACCAAAATTGCAGCAATAGGAAAAAGGATAGCTTTAGACTTAAATCAATCTAGTTGTGGAGTAGAGTCCAAGTCAGTTTGGGAAGGACATACTGAGGAAAAGCAAGCCCATGCTCTTTATAATAACAGTAGATTTGATAACCGTCAGAGGTTTGACCCATATTCAGAAATGTATAACCCTGGTTGGAGAAACCTTTCTAACCTTTCTTCGTCTAAGAGCCAGAATCAAGGTCAGTCTAGTAATTCCTAGGTTCCTCCAGGTTTTTGTTATACTAAGAATCCTTCAGGACTAGCACAGTTTCAGAACCCTTCATATAAGAAGATCATGAGTTTAAAAGAATCTCTCCCCATATTAGCTCACAACACTATAAAATTTCAGCAATCTGTTGACCAAACTTTACAAGCTAATGGTAAGATTATACAGGCTAACACTTAGGCTATTTCCAATTTACAAATCCAGGTTAGTCAAATAAATGAATCTTTAAAAGAGAGAGAAAAGGGTAAGTTTCCTAGTCATACATAACCCAACCCTAGAAGAGTTCATGAAGTTTCTTATGGTGAGAAATCATCAAATCATGTGAATGCAACTAGAACCCTTAGGAACAGTAAAGTGGTAGACAACAAGATAACCATGCCTGATAGTGAACATGTTGTAGTTCACCCTTCTGAGCCAGTAGCTGAAGAGACTGATAAAATTTCTAAAGAGTTCAATTCGGTTTCTGCTAAGCCCGATTTTGTGCCCAGAGCCCCATTCCCACAATTGCTAGTTCCAACAAAGAAGGAATCAAATTTTAATGATATAATGGAGATTTTGAAGTAAGTCAACATCAATATTCCTTTATTATAAGCAATTAAGCAGATTCATACATATGTCAAGTTCTTTAAGGATCTTTGTGCGAAAGCCGAAGCTTAGTGTACATAATAAATCCTTTTTAGCTAGTCATGTGAGTTCGATTATCCAGAACAACACAACTCCTAAGTACAAAGACCCAGATTCCTTTACCATTTCTTGCAAAATAGGTAACTACCGTGTAGAGAGTGTTACTTGACTTATGAGCTAGTGTGAACTTACTTTCGTACCATGTGTACCTCTAGATAGGACATGGTGAGTTAAAACCTAACCAGATAACACTTCAGTTAGTTGATAGGTCTGTGAAAATTCCTCGTGGTATTGTCAAGGATGTTCTTATTGAGGTCAACAAGTTCATTTATCCTGTGGGTTTTGTTGTCCTAGATGCACAACATGTCCCTGACCCAGAGAACCAGATACCTGTGATATTAGGTCGCCCATTTTTAGTTACATCTAATGCGATCATTAACTGTCGGAATGGTATTATGAATTTATCTTTAGTAACATGACTATTGAGCTGAATATTTTCAATATTAGTAAGCAAACCCCTAAGCTAGATGACACGTGCATTGAAGAGGTGAACATAATCAAACACCTTGTCTGAAGATCCATTAGAGAGTTGTCTATCCTATTTTGGCTTAGATTTTGACGATGATAGCACCATTGATCAAGTGAATGCTCTATTAGAGTCTACCCCCATGTTAGATACTAATATATGTAAAAATAATTTTGAACCACTACTAGTTTCTAGTTCTACCTTAATTCCTTATTTAGAAGAGCCTCTTAAGTTGGACCTGAAACAACTTCCTGATACTCTGAAATATGTGTTTCTAGGACCATATGAGAATTTGCCTGTGATTGTAGCCTCTGATTCGGATAGTGATCAGGAAAGTAGGCTAGTGAATGTATTTCAACACAACAAGGAAGCTTTAGGATAGACCATAACAGACATTAAGGGTATAAGTCCTACTGTATGTATGCATCAGATTTATTTAGAGAATGACACCGAACCTTCTAAGGAGATGCAACGTCGACTTAACCCTAAGAATTGGTTAAGTTGTTAGATGCGGGTATTATTTACCCTATTTCAGACAGTAAGTGGGTCATCCCCGTACAGTTTTTTCCAAAGAAATCAGGTATCACTATAGTCCAGAATGATAACAATGAGTTAATCCCAACCCAAGTGACCACGGTATGGTGTGTTTGTATTGACTACAAAAAATGAACAAGGTCACAAGGAAGGACCACTTTCCCCTTCCTTTCACCGACCAAATACTTGAGAAATTAGCTAGACATAGTCATTATTGCTTGTTAGATGGCTTCTCTGGTTATAATCAGATTATTATTGCCCCAAAGACTAAGAGAAAACCACATTTACCTGTTCCGTTGGTACCTTTGCATATAAACGCATGCCTTTCGGGTTATGTAATGCACCCGCTACTTTACAGCGTTGTATGATGAGAATATTTTATGACATGGTATAACGGTTTTTAGAGGTTTTATGGATGATTTTCAGTATTTGGGTCATCTTTTGATGAATGCTTGCATCAGTTGACATTAGTGTTGGCTAGGTACAAGGAAAATAATTTAGTGCTTAATTGGGAAAAATGTCATTTTATGGTTCAATCAGGAATTGTTTTAGGGCATATCGTATCTTCTAAGGGTATAGAGGTAGACAAAGACAAATCTGACCTTATTAAAACTTTACAGGTTCCCAAAACCGTATGAGATGTTAGGTTATTCTTAGGGCATGCTGGTTTTTATCGTTGATTCATTAAGGATTTTAGATTGATTTCTAGACTTCTTTGCAATATGCTTTCAAAAGATGTTAGTTTGTCTTTGATGATGCTTATTTATAGTCTTTCGATAAGCTTAAGACTTTGCTCACTACCGCCCCTATTGTCCAGGCACCTAACTAGAATCTACCCTTTGAAATCATGTGTGATGCTTCAAATTATGCTATTGGTGTTGTTTTAGGACAGCGAGAAAACAAATTATTGCATGTGATGTACTATGCCATCAAAACCTTAAATGATGCCTAACTCAACTATACTACCACAGAGAATGAATTGTTATCCATCGTTTTTTCCGTGGATAAGTTTAGATCCTATCTCTTAGGTTCTAAGGTTATAGTCTTTACTGATCATGATGCTTTAAAGTATCTTCTTTCCAAGAAGGATACTAAACCTAGATTGATTAGATGGACCCTTTTGTTACAAGAATTTTCTCTAGAAATTAGAGACAAAGGGGTACAAAAAATATAGTAGCAGACCACTTGTCTAGGCTTGTTGTTGATTCCCCTGATGATTCTCTTCATGTGAGAGATAGTATTCCTGATGAACAAATTTTTCTTGTTTCCCAATTACCCTGGTTTGCGAATAGTGAATTATCTTCTTACTGGTCGAATGCCTCAACATTGGGGTAAACAAGATCGCTTTAGGTTTTTAGCCGAGGTAAAGCATTTCTTTTGGGATGATCCTTATATGTTTAAGTATTTTCCAGATCATATTATTAGGAGATGTATACCTGAGAGTGATTGTACCAGTATTATTTCCTTTTGTCATGATCATGCTTGTGGGGGTCATTTTAGTACTAAGAAGACTGCTACTAAGATATTGCATTGTGGATGTTATTGGCCTTCGTTGTTTAAAGACACCCACAATTACTGTGTTGCTTGTGACTTGTGAGCGTTGTCAGAAGTTAGGAACCATTTTCTCATAGAAATATGATTCCTTTGAACCTTATTTTAGTTATTGAGGTCTTTGATGTATGGGGCATTGATTTTATGGGTCATTTTCCTAATTTTTTTAATTATTTTTTATATCCTTGTCGCTGTAGACTATGTGCCTAAGTGGGTTAAGGCGGTTTCGTGTAAGACGAACGACCACAAGGTTGTGGTCCAGTTTTTGAATGATAACATATTTGCACGTTTTGGTATACTAAGAGCTATAATTAGTGATGGACAGTCACACTTTTGTAATTTTGATGAAGAACTATGGTATTACTCACAAAGTACTATATCACCCACAGACTAGTGGTCAAGTAGAGGTTTCCAACAAGGAGATTAAATATATTTTAGAGAAAACAATTAATCCTAATAGGAAAGATTGGTCAGTAAGGCTTACTGATGCCTTATGGGCTTACCATACTGTGTTTAAGACCCCCATTGGAATGTCACCTTATCGTCTAGTTTTGGCAAGACATGTCACTGCCCGTCGAGTTAAAACACATAGCCTATTGGGCTATAAAGCAATTTAATTTTTCACTTGACAAGGCATGAGGTCATAAGAAGCTCCAACTCAATGAGTTGGAAAAGATTCAGAAAGATGCATATGATAGTGCTAGGGAGTATAAGAACAAAATAAAACTTGTGCATGATAGAAATATTTTAAGAAAATCATTTTCTCCAGGTTAAAAAGTTCTTCTGTATGATACTCGTTTGCATCTATTCCCCGGGAAGTTACGCTCTCGGTGGACCGGTCATTTTGTTGTTCACACTATCTTTCCTCATGGAGCTATTGAGATTGAGACTCAAGATGGTATAAGTCCTTTCAAAGTTAACGGTCAGAGATTGAAACCAGTTTTAGAGCCTTTTCCTACAGGTGATGTTGAAAGAGGTCCCTCTGGAGGACCCTGTTTACCGTGATTGGCCATCAAGGTTGTTTATGTACATTAGTAAATTTTTGTAGGTTTTTGTTATTCGTTCTTAGGTTTTCATCTTTTGTTATTCTTCTAGAAGGATTGTTACGCTTCACCCAGGTACATTACCTCTTTATTCCTCTATTTACCTATCTTTTGATACTGCTTTTTAATTTGAAATATTGAGGACAATGTTAGATTTAAATTTTGGGGTAAGGGAGAAACTTTTAGTGTAACTATAAAACTCTAAAATTTAGAAACTTGTGAACAATTCAGGATGACACTAACCATTCTAGGTAGATGGAAACTTAGCTCTTTTTCTATAGGAATTGGTGTGCCCATCTAAATGATCTATTCATAAAAGGATATCTAGCTTAAGTGTTAGAAATTTCATGATAGTTATCACCATATCTCGGAGTATACTCGACCATATCACCTTTTGTTTTCATTTTTGCAATTTTTTGTGTTTCTCTAAGTGATTTGGTGGGGAACTAGTATCACCTTGTTATCGCCGCCAGGATGAAGTAGAGTTTTTGAGATCAAGCCCCATTATTGTATTTTATTTAGACCATTATTCATACCAAAAATGAAAAAATAAATAAATAATTGTTTTCTTTTCAATAAATGGACCACTGGGGCCCTTGTATATACCAGCTGATTCGACATTAGTATAAGGATTAAGACTAGTGAGAGCGTATCTCAATCCATTAGGATTCATCCTGGCACTGACCTTCAGACAGATATAGGAAACACCGTTCACCTTAGTCAACATGTGGAAACTTCACATATCCATCTTCTAAATCTATTCATGTGATTGAACTTTGATAGATTCTGAGTATTGTGGGCCATTGTACAACTATCCTAGTAGAGTTTTGAATTTTCGTATGAATTTTAGTACGCTGAGTGCAAACTCGTGTACAACAATTGGACTCATATAGGGTAATTATTCTCATAGCCGAAGAATTTGGTAGCCAACTAAATAGCATGTTTAGTGTCTACCCTTAATCGTTCTCAAGTAGCTACGATACCAAGGCAAACTCATGGAAATACCCCTTTATCAAAGAAAAATAATTTGGAGTAAAAGGTTTTCTGGGTATACCTCTTGTAAACCCTCACGATACAACACTCATCTTCTAGGGCCACCTAGGAGTTTAACGGCTAGTTGCACGTGCTAAGTGTAGTCGTGTTTCCTATGAAAGTGAATTAGATTTTTATTTTTTAGATTAGATTTGCTTGAGGACTAGCAAATAATAGGTTTGAGGGTATTTGATAGACACATTTTTGGGTCTAAATTGTTCTCAATTATCTATATTGTTAGTGCTTAATTTTATACTCATTATGGTATTTTATGTGTTTGTAGGCATTTTGGAAAATAAACTTTTATGGAAAAATTGGCTCAAAAAGTTGATAAAGGAACCCAGAGGAATTATTAAAGGCTCCCAGTTCGTGGATAAGGGAACCCTTCTTCTTTAGTTCAAATAGAGAAAATAACGGGAATTTGTTATTATCGCGTTAAGAATTTCTGATAGATTTGGGACCGAGCTTTAAAGGATTTAAAACGTGTTTTTGATATGTTTAACTTGAAGAAACTAGGATCACTTGATTACACACGTCATTCATGAGAATTTTACGCGTGAAACTTGGCTGGAAAACTAGAAGTTGTTACTGGAAAAAAAATATTACTCTCAGATTTGGATTGGTATGAGATTGGATTGGTTTTGGATTGTTTTTTTGGGTCCTTATCGATTATGATTGGTCGTTAGGGTTTGTGGAGCCTATATAAAGCAAATACAAAGAAGAAAAACGGATCGAGAATCAATAGAAAAAATTCAGAAAGAGTTTCTATCTGTTCGTGAAAAAGAAGAAGAAGAAGAACATACATCATCTGGGAACAATTGTTTAGTATTGTTACCTTTTTTTGTAACTGACAGCGCCCATAACCAGTCGTTTATTCACAATCTGTCAGTTCTTGTTTTTAGCAACGTAGAAAACACTCATTGAAACAGTTATATCCGTATCTGTTTTATGTGTTAATTTCATATTTTCTTCTTTTTGTAACTCTTTGAGCCATGATTTATTAATTTGATAGGGTGTACAACATGAGGAGTTAAACCCTATTGATGAGGCAATGAAGGAAGTCATTATTCCAATAATAAAGTTGTATATTTCTTAGTTAATTAATTTTGTAATTTTTTTTATGATTTTTGCATCGAATTTAAATTAAAAAAAAAATATTTTTATTAAATAGTTGTGATTTCTTTTGATGGTTCATGCTTAGTCTAGGGATCTTGATGTTCCATGCTTTGGATATACAATTATTATTACGAAAATCTACTTATTGGCAATATTTAGAATCAAATTGAATGCCTGTGTTGCATGATTATTGTTCTTAATTGGATCACTTAAAAATTGGTTGATTGTGGAATCCTTAGTATTAGTTTTCTCTATGTTCTTGAATCAACTTTTAATTGAGTTTTTTCTACTTTAGTATTTAAAGTAGGTTTAAAACAAATCTTCACAAGTCCAAACGAACAAACTATTTTTACAACTTTTACAAAACTACCATATACCTATAAGTTAGATGAACTTAACGTCTTTTTTATTGCTTAAAATTGGTGAAAGTATATAAAAAGAATGAAGCTTTCCAGGTCTGGTTACAACCAGGTTTGTACCTAAAACCTATACGAAACCTTGTTTACGGCTAGGTAAATGATGAACTTCTAGTCGTGAAAAGGTAAAATCGGGTGAAACCCAATAGTAAACTATTTACGGCTAGGTCGAGCATTTCTTAACCTGGCCGTAATTATGTGCGCGGGTGTTGATACCTGGAAAATAACCACTTGTAGATAAGGGGAGGTATCTCTAGTAAAAGCCCTTAGGCCCGTGGCTATATAGTAATTTGGGGACTTTAGTAATATTAGAAGGTTTAAAAGGACATATTTCAGGATACGGAAAAAGAGGAAAGTTTATAAAAAGAGAAAGGATAATACCAAGAAAGGATATTCTTCTCTCTCTTACCCAACAAGGAAAGGTGTAGTCCTTGTTGGGACTAGGATTAGTCTCTCTTTTATTAATTTACCCTAAAACATTTGGCGACCACAGTGGGAGACTCATCTCTAGTCCAGCAAGATGCACTCAGGAACCACCGCCCCGACTGTCACAGTTAACCAGCCAACCAACGATGGAGTAATAATAAAAGATTGAAGTGACGAGGAACCAACAATCAGGGCCATCGTCAACACCCCGATCGTACAAACAGCCCAAGCGGAAAATCCAGACGCGACAGTCGACAAGAACAAACAACAGGGGTAGAAAGACACGTTACAACAAAAGAAAATCTTGTAAGACATGCAAACATAAATGGAAGGACACAATCGGCGCCAGCAGGAACTTCGAAAGATTATAAGGTATGCAGAAGCAGAAGAGGGAGGAATAGTTAAAGAGGTAATGAAAAATGTGATCGATAAAAAGGGGTCATCACGCGGTATCTCGCAGGAAGCGATCGCCAAGTACCTAGAGGAAAATAACCGAGTAATTAAACATGATAGATATGATTCTATGAACACCCCATACTCGACCGAGGTAGATGAATACCAGTATCCAGAAGAGTAAACGTCCCCAAAATTCAAGACTTACGATGGAAGAGGGAATGCGCGCGAGCACCTCAGCCGATTCCTGTCAACAATGAACGCGTAATGGAATATTATGCCTAAGAGAATTTCCAAAATCACTGTCGCACACGGCTTTTACCTAGTACGATAATCTGAAGCCTGGAAGCATATAATCGTGGGCGGCAATGAGCATGCTATTTTTAAGGAAGTCTTACTCGGTAAAAGGAAAGTTATAATCATCGACCTTAGCAGATGTAACCAAAGAGTTGGGGAAGAAATCAGGAAATTTATCGCGCGATTTCGGAACCTCTCTCTTGAGTTTCATGAGGATAACAAGGAAGAGACTATGGTGGAAATTTATGTACGATGAATGATACCCGCGTTTAAATGGAACTTAGCAAATCTCAAGTTTCAGACATTTGTGGAGTTAGAAGAAGCGGATGCTGATGTGGTCGTCTGCACGTCAAAATTATTTATTAATTTCTCACTACTTATGATTTATTATGAAGCAAGAGTAAGAAAGGATCATTCCCACGAGGAGGTCTTGGTTGTAATTTGAATCCGATTACTTATATAAAACAATAAGGGGATTTTTCATATTCAATTAAAGTAAAATAAAATAATTAACAAAGCTAAGAAATTGTAGAAAAGAATTAGAGATTTGAGAATATTAGTCAAGGTTTCGTTTTCATTCAAAAAACATGTTCTTGTAATAATAATTAGAATTTATATTTAATCTCGTTTTATCAAAATCCCTAGAATACCTTGATCGCAAGAATATCCCGTAAATTTCCTCAAGTCATCAACAAACACATCAAAAGATAGTCAAGGTTTCCTAATGTGTAAAAGCACTTAACAAGTTTAATTCCCGAGGAGCATTAAGATTCGTGAAATTAGGCTAATCAATGCAATTGAACGTGGAAAGCGCACTAATTCAATTTAACAAAGATCATGATCCACTTGTGATTACTAGGATATATCACTACACACAATAACCACACTATGGTACTTGTATTCAAGGAGTATCACTTTTGCGTATAATAAACCCTAAATTAGCTTTAGATATGAACGTGAGTTCAATCAATTTGCAACTTAACTAAACAAACAATCAAATCAATGAGATATTTGTAGTGAATCATAATCGATATTATTGAGACAAAACTAATGTTTTAATTCAAAGAATCATGTATGAGAAATCCAACTATTCCCTAACCAACAATAAAATTAAATACTCATAATTATTTAGAGTTTACACAGTTGAAGAAGATTAAAATTACAAACTCTAGATGTGAGAAATCTTTCCCGTGCAAACCTACAAAAAGAAGTAGAAGAGAACTAGGTGAAAACCTAGATATCTCCCTCTCTTATTCAAATTGCTCTTTTATTGCTTTCTCCGAGACCTTATTAGAATAGAACTTTCTTTTCCATCGAACCCTAACTCTTTAATTTTTAAAATTGATCAAGCCCAAATATCTCCAACTAAAAAATCAGAATTATAAGAAGAACCCCGCGGCTCTTAAAGGCCCAAAACAGAGTATAACAATTAACTAAGCCTGACAGTTTTGTGAACTGACAAGGCACTTTCCAAAGTTCTTTAGTCACGGCCAATTCTAATTAGAGCATTTCATCAAGCATGTTATGTGCATTTCTGATTGTTGATTCCCGACAAGAATTCTTGGTGATTTAGGCATCAAATTCTCCTTCCCTGCAAACATTCATTCACCATCCACACATTCAATCACTAAACCCATTTAATTTATCACTCACGGCAAATTCATAACACCTAATAGTTCACGGCATAGCACATTCTTGTTCTCTCTTTTTCTCCATAGCCACCAGCAACACTTTCTTCCCTGAATTTCTCGTCAAATATCAGTACCAATTCCTTCTCTAGCTCAAACCCCTTCTCAATTTGTGCTTCAAATCTCCTTTGCTAGCCGTTAGGTCTTCTAAAACCCATCTTCTTTTATCAATTTCTTCTCCAAGAACCAACTTCTCGTTGTTCAATTCACGACAATTCCTTCTCTGTCTTGTGAAACAAACTCCACCACCGAACCCATTCTTGATCTCGACATCAATTGACAGCCTCAACAGAGAAACCATCTCAGGTTCAAACATACCTTCCCAAACCCAACAACGACAACCAATCTCTGCCAAGACTCAACCTCAAAACCGTTATCACATTCACCGTCTCCTATCTCTGATTCTTTTCTTGTTTGAATTTCATCAGTTCAATTTTCTTCTTGACTGTACTAGCAAACATTCACAGCTTTATAATCTCCGCCATACTCGTTTCACCCATCCTTTCTCAACCCTCTGAACTCAGCCACTCGAACCATGGCTATCAGTGACGGCAACTTGGAGGAGAACCTGAAGTTGTAAATTATGAAGGAGACACAGTCGTGACCTAGCTTCTTAAGTTAAGACCACTTTGAGGGGATTTAGGAACCCTCACTTGGACACGGGTGTAAAT